>CM045496.1:42861490-43213637 GCA_024704745.1 Rosa lucieae
TCCGATGTTATTTCAGATTTTTGATGAATTTTTTTTTACGAAGGGATTTTCGGGCTTCGTTTCCGAGTTGTATTTAATGTTCGAGCATTTTAAATTGTTGTGTTAAGAGTCGTCGATTGTACAGGACGATGTGCAGAGCCATTGCTAGCAAGGATCCCTACACTTGGGGATTTTAGCCATGAACTGTTGGGTGGACTTTGGTTTTAAATATAATTGCGTGCGATTTTATTTTTTGGAAATAATATTTGAAATGTGTTTTTCCTTGGACAATCAGGTGATGATTTGTCTTCACGTATTTTCGGTGATTTTCTCGTGTTTGAATTAAATATGGTTTATTTGACATTTTATGCAATTCGATGGTTACTTAAGATTATTAATTGAATTGCGATATTATCAAATTTAAATATTTTAATATGAATCCTACATCAGATTTGGACTATCGATTGATTAATTACTTGTGATTTCTTTGGACTCTTTTGACTTGATTTATGATTTCAATGATATTTTGGATATTAGAATTGGTTTCTGATGTAGGACAAGAATGGACCCAGTTTAGGCGAAAAACCATAAAAGTAAAGAAGCGGTGTAGAATCAAGAAGAGTGATTGGAAAATAGGTAACTCACGCGTAATCAGATAACTAGCCGCTGGAATATTCAAGAAGATTTGGTTTTGGACTTTTCGGGTTTCTCGTGCGAAAAGTCAGGTTTTGATTTTGAATCAGAGCGGGTTTCGCCCGCTTCTTAGCAGACGACGATCCAAGGGAGAAGTTCACTACCACCAACCTCAACGACGCTGGTCGTAGAGTATCTATCAAAGAAAGTTTCGTTGAAGAGGAACATACCAAGGGATTTGCTCTAGGACAACCTCATCAATCAAAAAAAAAAAAAAGGAAAAAAAAGAAAGAAAGAAGAAACATGGAACATTGGATATTCACAACGCCGGATTACGACGACTTCCGAACTACATGCGTCATCAAAGACAAGGTATGCTCTGTAATAATTGACAGTGGTCTACGAGAGAATTTTGTAGCAAACAAAATTGTGGATTATTTTCAATTGCCGACAGTAAAGCTGAATGATCCATACTGGATTCCATTTGGAGAGGATGAATATGCACAAGTAACAGAGGTTTGTAAAGTTCCTGTCTCTATAGGAAAATTTTATAAAGAAGAGATTACTTGTCATATGATTAACATGGATGACACTAATGTGCTTTTTGGAAGGCCATGGCATGAAAGCGTCAAAGGTGGTTATTGCAAAGATGACACATTTTTATTTAGGTGGGAGTCACACAAAATTAAAATCAAGCCTGGAAGCAAAAACATCAAGAATTATCCTCCTAAGGTTTTCGAGAAGAAGTTAGAGTCCAAGTTTTATTTGCCGGTTGAGATTAATAGTTTAATTGAAGAAAAGCCAGAAGAATTTCTAATGGAAGAACCTCCACAAGAATTCATGGATGAAGACCAAGAAGAGGTTAAAGATGAAATTGCTCATGAAGACATGGTTATTTGTACTAATGAAGTCTTGGAGCCTAAAATAAATCATTCAGAGCCAGATGTTATTCAAGAGTACAACCTTGAGAGCTGTGAAGAATCTACTAAGGTTGCCTATAACAGACTCATATATGGTGTTGGGTTCATGATTGTGTCATCAGAATATGCAGAAGATCCAGCCAATAATCCACATGTCCAATTGTCTAATTTTTTCTCAGGTCTTTTGTCTACCTATTCTTCTCCTTTATTCAAGAGGAACTCGAGGGCGAGTTCTTTCATAATGGAGGAGAATGATGTAGGACGAGAGTGGACCCAGTTTAGGCGAAAAACCATAAAAGTAAAGAAGCGGTGTAGAATCAAGAAGAGTGATTGGAAAATAGGTAACTCACGCGTAATCAGATTACTAGCCGTTGGAATATTCAAGAAGATTTGGTTTTGGACTTTTCGGGTTTCTCGTGCGAAAAGTCAGGTTTTGATTTTGAATCAGATTTGACTAACTTTTGGCCAGAATGTCCGTTTGAAACGCATGATACCTTTCCAGAATGGGAACGACGAGATCTTCAAGACTCACTTTAGTGAGCCATATATATCAGATTTAAGCCAAAATGTATCGTCTTAATTATCCGATTCGTGATTTAATATTTTTATGTTAGTTTTACATTCTTTTTATTTTAGGTTTTCTAGTTTATTTTGGATTTGTTTTGTTTTAATCCGTGGGCTTTAGGGTTTCATTGTTAGTCGCCCTAGGGTTTCTTTTCCCATATATAAGCAACCTTAAACGGCTGCAGAACTATCTTTTATCATATTATCAATCAAAATTGAGAGTTTTCTCTTTTATCTCTGGTGGACTCCAGAATCTTTGTTTTAGGTTTATTGCTTGTAAACCTAGGGTTACTTCCGCCCGCGTCAGTTTCACTATTGAAATTTTGCTATGATTGATTTCAAGTATGAAATGATTGGTGAAGTTTCAGATTTAGGTCTTAGCTATGTTTGAAATATCTGGATTGATTTTTTTTTTTTTTTGGATGAAATAAGGGCTGGTGCAGCTGCTCTCAAGTCTTCATTAATGAAACTACTGAATACAATGGGGGGGGGGGGACGTAAAGCCTAAACCCCAAATAATTAGTAATGAGAGAACATCCCGAACAATAACTGGAGCTCCCATTAATCCTATGTATTCAAACATGCACCAACAAGTAAGGGTTGACATATCAAATATCTAGGCAACTCCATTTGCTTCACAACGGTGACATACTAGAAAGATAAAGTTCATACAAAGCCATAGAACAATTACACATGCTTTCCCACTATGCTGTAGGCTAGAAATAACTCTAACAACACTTCGTTTCATCCTTCCACTAGGAGGTTGTGTCCATTTGATAAAGACTCGCTTCCGCTATAGGACAGACAAGGCACTTTGAGTGCATGCACAGGCATTCAGCCCAACTCTCCCTATAAAAATTGGATAGGGACTTATTGAAATCAAAACCCTAATAAGTAAGAAATAAACAAAGCAACTAAAAATAAATAAATACACAAAAGGGCCCATTGACCCAAATGGGTGCAACAGCAATGCCCAGGCCAAATAGGCCCAGGTAACAAAGAGAACGTACGCATCTCTCTCTCTCTGTCGAAGATTGCACCTACACCACCACCACTGCCTGACCACCAAACCTACCTCCCCACCACCGGCCTCTAGTCTCCACCCCGAATTTGTAGCTACACTACCGTCAGACCACCGGCAATCGACAACAACCATAGGCACACTACTGTCATCCTTAAATCAATGATTTGTCACGTCTGGCCACTGAAACCTAGAGAGAAAAACTAGGTTAAGAAAAAACTAGCCACCATAATCTTTTTTTTAGTTAAGAAATTTTTAGATAAGAGAAAAACCTTGAGAGCGGCGGCAGGGTCACACGTGCCTATCCAACTATACTTCGACATTAGAGCGAGCTATTGGCTTGGCATGTGCATGGTAGGTGCGGCCGGATGGGCTGACTGTTGGGTGGGTGTGTTGAAAGCTCAGAGGCTGAGGTCGGGGAGGGGGTTTCTTTGTCTCTCTTGGTGGATGGTGACTACATGTAGGGTGGAGTCGCTCCTAGGGGTTGGGATCAGAGACAGGTGCCATCTTGGCCTAGTAGAATGGCAGCTTGTGGCGGATATCTGGATTGATAAATACTTTAGAATGTTGAGATCAATGCTCATGGAATTATTGCTTGGTATGAGATTTAATGACTTCTTCTTACATTTCGATTGTTTATTGAATTGCGATTTATGTTATTTGAACCACTAAGAGAGAGGGGATAGATTAGTAGTCTCATAACATTGTAGAGCTAAGAGAGAGGGGATGTACTGGTAGCTATATGCGGAGACACTAGAAGAGATGGGATGGATTAGTGGTCTTCAGGAGAATACACTAGGAAAGAGTGGATGTACTGGTGGTCATAGTGGAAGTGGAGACACCAGGATAGAAGGGATGTACTGGTGGCCGTGGAAGTAGTTGTAGCTCCAGGAGAGAGGAGATGTACTAGAGGCCTAGGTTGGATTATCATGTTTTGAGGTTTGTATAATAATGTAACGGGTCTGTTTGTGTTAACCCCTTGGTCACTGTGGTACACCTAGCGAGGATACTTGTTAGCCTTGATTTGTCGACTTCCTTTCCCGATAAATATGTTTTTGTGATTGTTGATTTTAAGCTTTTTCTTATGCTAAGGTGAATTGCATGCTTGGTTTAAGAGTGTTTAAAGTGGGAAAGTATTAAGTCCTTTTCATTTATTTCGATTATTTATTTTGATCCACTCACTTTAACATTTTTCAAATACTTTCCCCTAGGCCCTTTGGTTTCAAATGCGCAGTCTGCGAATTAGCTGGTTTAGCATAGTAGGAGTTGAGGCATAGCATCCTTCTGCTGCTACAATTTTGTATAGGTTACCAATTTAATCTATTTGTAATGTAATTTTGTTTCTATTTCTAGGTTGCTCTGATTATCTATTAGGATAATTGTTATAATTTAGGAGATTGTATTTGAGTTTCTAACATTTAGTATTTGTTGTGGGAGTGTTGGACTATTGTGGTAAATTTATGGTGGAGTTGAGTTGCTTTTGGGGCATATACGCTCTAGGAGATGAGATTGGATTTTGATTTTTAGAAGTGTAAGTATTTTTCTATAGATTTTACCCATTTTTAGGGAAAATACTATTTACTTTTGGGTAGGGTTTCTCTAAAGTGGGTCCCGTGTGATCACTCGGATTTCAGGGTTAAATTCGGGTGAATCCTGTCATAGAAAGGGCCCAAATGACTGCCCTTAAGCATTCATCATTAATGAAACTGTAGAATACAAGGGGGGACATGGTGCCTAAACCCCGATAGGATACCATAAACTTTAAGATAACATCTCGGGACAATAACATGAGTCTCAAAACTAAGAAAATATATTCTAACATGGACCAATTAGCAAAGAGTGCTCTACTAGCTACTCAATTCGCTTTACAATTATGGTGACAAACTGGAAAGACAAAGCCATAATATAATAATACCAACTTTCCCACTATGTTGCCACCTGAAAATAAATTTGGTGACACTTAATTTCATCATGCCACTAGGAGGTTACAACCATTTGATGAAACAAGAAACTCATCACTTGACTAGGACAGACAAGGCACAAAATGTGTGCAGACTGGGACAAAGCTTACCTCGTCCTACTAGAAAATGATAGCGACTTATTAATGGCAAAAAGCTATGAAATACTAAAAGGTAAGAATAAACTAAACCAAAATAACATAAAGATATATAAGTTCCAAATAGGTCCAGGCCCAAAGCCAATCCGAGAAATGGTTTTAGCAGCCTACTAGCTAAAGTTCAGACAACTCCAACCTCCACACAACCATAGTCGCACCACCAAAACCAGATCACCTTTAGTGGTCTACCACTGTTACCCTACTCATGCATTGCCGGCAGACCCGTCCACCCACCATGCACCCTACACCAGCTACTAGTCGGTCCCTCCATCATTCGTGTCTTCAAGCCACTCCACCACAGTAGCAGAGGGGCACAGGAGAAACCCAAAATTGCTGCACTACTAGTAACCCGGTCGCTCCATTCCCTGATCAATTTTGTCCGCCATTAAATCCGACAACAATTGAATTGATCCGCCGCCGTGATTTGCCATAACTCCTTAGCCTTTACCTCAACCTCTCTTACAACCAACCTTGTACGTCTTGAAACCTTGAGCCAAGATGGTCACTAAGCATCCTATAGAGTCACCCATGAACAGTGTACTTGTGATATCCCGTATCCAATTTATATTAATAGATATTAAGTTTTTTTTTTTATCTCATTTTATCATCAAACTTTCATCTACGCCCCTCCTGAACTAGTAAATAAATGAGAAAAACTAAAAAAAAAAAAAAAAAGGTTTAAATACATTATTTTACTATAACTTTTTAATTTATTGTGAAATTAATTGCTAATTAATTCTGGCACGTATCAATGTGGTAATTACTAATTACTTTTCTTCTTTCTCACATCATCAATGAGGTTGATCTATCCCTAGAAGGTTGAATAACTTAACTTTCATATTTTTTTGGTTTTTCAAGTTGAAAAACTTGATGTGTAATACCCCAAAAATTAGTTATTAATTTCTCAGAATTTCCTGGAATTAATAATGTGTTCGTTAGTAAGATTTCGTGGTTCGGGGATGGAGCGAAATTGTTTCGGACGATTAATTATTCGAAATACACGTTTTAGGGGGGGGTTACGAAGTTTGACTATTTATACATTAGGATTCTGTGAAAACTTCCTTCACGGAAATCATAGAGCACATTGATACAAGTTTGTGCATATGCGGAACGTGAAAATCAGAGTTCGTATGAAGAAGTTATGACCATTGAAAAAAGTTTCCATTTTGAGATATATAGGAAAAATCCTAAACAAATATCTGAAAATCAGAATTTTGTTAAAGTAAAATTGAGATTAGAATTGGTCTACTCATTTCATTTTATAGTCCCTTTATATAGGGATAGAATTACAACGAAAATATCGATTACATTAATGATACTAAATGCTAATTGATCCGTAATTGCGCTGATTGATGGTGATTCGGTGCCTATACTAGCGCCTCACGCGTAATACAACACGGTCATCAAGTTTAGGGCAAATAAATTAAGCTCCAAGTATCGTACCCAAGGGAATAGGGAACCCCCACTTAGTTACGGACAACTAAGCACAAATACAAATTATCCTAGCAACAAGTATCCGAAATTGTGATTTTTAATTGTGAAGACTTAAACTAAATTTAAGAACCAAAAATAGAAAATTGCTAAAAATAAAAATGAAATGCTAAAGTAGTTTGCGAAAAAATTCAAGACAAGGGAGTGTTGGGTGCTAGGGAGGTTCCTTCACCCAAATCCTATGTACCGGAAGCTAATCTAATGTAGATGCAAAATTCTTCATTTGGCGGTAGTCGTATCCTAGGCGGTTCAAGGCTCAAGGACCATATATACTCAATTACGGTATTAATGCGCCGTTTCAAGGGTCACACAAACTCAATTAGAGAGAGCTAGAGCCGGTTCAAGGGTCTCTAAGTCGCTCTAATTGGCATAAAGCTCAAGAATTAGACCACTAAGCGATTCACCCTCGCAATCACGCGGCGGGTGTAAATCACCATGCTTATAACCCCTACAATACCAAATTGAGGGTTCTATCTTAGGAATTAGAGGGGGTCAAGCCTCTAACTCCATCCTAGACATGCTCAAAATACATACCCTAGAGTTGACTAGTCTCCTAGACATGCATTTCAACCAAACAAAAATTGATATAAGCATCCAACAAATTAAATTGCATCATGACGTTAAAATAGGCATCCTTTACATAAATTTGGGCTAGGGCACACAACCCTAACCCCCAACAAATTTCTACTCACTACCCATAATAAAACAACATCAATTTCAATATACATCAATTGAAGAGGAAAAAGGTGAAGAGAAGTGGAAAGTCACAAGAATAAGTCACAATTGCTATAGAGCAAAAATGACAAGTCTTGATTATAACCTCCCACTTTTACCCAAGTCTAAATCTTGATAGTGATGAAGCCTTTGATGCTTGGAGTGGTTCTCCTTTAAATCCCCTTCAAATCTTGATAAAATCGATGAGATTTGGTGTAGAGATGTGATAGAAAAGAAGGAGAGAAGATGGGTAATTTTGGTGAGGAGAAATCTTGATGAGGTAGAAATTTGATGAGAAGGAGGAGAGAAAATCTTGGTGAAGTGGGATGAAAAAGATGAGAAGGAAGAAAAATGGAGAGAGAGAGTTGGAGGTGGGTTGGTTTCGGTGGGAGAAGAAGAAGAAGAAATGGGATAATTGGAATCCGGACGTGAGAGAGGGAGGAGAGGAAAAATTGGTTAATTGATAATTTGATATATGTGGTCTCTGGTGTGTATAGTGTGTGTGAGAAAACAAAAGGGATAATAGGAATGAATTGTGTGGTCTGGCCGTGAGGGGAAGAAGAGAGAGAGAGAGAGAGAGAGAGAGCTAGCTGGCCAACAATGAGAGGAAGAGAGGGAAAAAAAGAAAAAGAAAAAAAAAAAAAGGAAAAAAAAGGGAAAGGCTGCACGGGTGAGGAAGAAAGGAATGGTGTGATGACGTCATGATGACGTCAGCATGATGCAAATTTTTTTTTTAAATAAATTTTTTTGCAATTTTTTTTTTCTTTTCCTTTTCTCTTTTATTTTGTTTTGCTTTCTCTCTTCTTTTTTTTTTTCTTCTTCTTCTTTTTCATCCCATGCACTTCCACACAAACTTTCGGAAGCAATTGAATTCCACTCCCTTGATGGCATTAACCACGGTTGACTCGCATTGACTATTTAGTCATTTTGTCGGAAACTCCAATTTGCTCCAATTTCACACAATTTTCTCTTGTTTTCGCAATTCCGCTTATTTTCTACAAAGTAAATAAAAATGGATTAATTACATATTAATTGACATGAGGATTTGCTTATTTATAGTGTTTTAGATATAATTACACGCATATAAATGCGTATAATCACATGGTAATCACTGATTCCTTGATTCCCTCTCCGTCAGTTGCTTTGACGAAGGCACACAATATGTTTTTCCTTTAACACTCCCCCTTGTGCCAGTCAAAGACGAAATGGTGCATGAGTTGTTGCCTCACTAAAAACCTTGCCAAGTAACAATAAAAACCCTGTGAGACAAAAAATACACCTTGGTCAAAGGAAAATAGCACAATGTACCTTCTACATTTGAGGATGACATGTGTGTGTTAGACTCCCCCTGACATCTACACCTCCCCCTGATACTTGTATTAATCAAGGGAGTTTCGAAAGACTTCGCATTCCAATGTTTTTCACATGTTTCTCAAATGTGGCCTTGGGCAATAATTTGGTGAACAAATATGCCACATTCTCCTCAGACCTTACTTGATTCACTTGAATCTTGAGGAGAGCCCGTTGTTGTTGATTGTAGAACAACTTTGGCGATATGTGTTTTGTGTTATCACCCTTAATATAACCTAGCTTCATCTATTCGATGCAAGCTACATTGTGTTCATAAATGCAAGTAGGCTCTTCAGTGGTAGAACTCAAACCACTAGTCCCTCGAATATGTGCAATGATAGTTCTTAACCATACACACTCACGAACCGCCTCATGTAGAGCAATGATCTCTGAGTGGTTCGAGGAGGTAGCCACAAAGGTTTGCTTAGTTGATCTCCAAGATATCGTCGTGTTCCCATTGGTAAATACATAACCAGTTTGGGAATGATCTTTATGTGGGTCAGAGACATATCCAGCATCAGCAAAACCGACCAAAACGTCATTTGGCGTTTTAGTGTAGTGAGTGGCGGTTTCGCCATCAACATTTCCTTTAGGGATTGCAGTTCCATCTGCGATCCCTCTTGTCTCTCTGTAGGGAAAGAACAGTCACAAGTCAAAGGTTCCTTTTAGGTATCGAAAATGTTCTTGATACCATTCCAGTGATACTGCGTTGGCGCTGAGCTAAATCTAGCTAACAAGTTCAATGAGAATGCAATATCTGGTCCAGTACATTGGGCTAAGTACAATAATACGCCTATTGCACTTAGATAGGGAATTTCAGTTCCCAACACCTCTTCGTCATCTTCCTTTGGACGAAATGGATATTTCTTCGCATCCAAGCTTGGACCGATAATGGGAGTGCTAGCAAGATACGCTTTGTCCATGTTAAATTGCCTGACTTTTGGACATACGCAGACTAGTGGATTAGTATTCCACAAACTCGGTGTTCTAGTTCAAGGCCTAGATAGAATCGAGTTTTCCCAAGATCCTTCATCTCAAATTCGGATTTCAAGTAGCTCGCGGTTTCTCTTATTTCATCAAGAGTACCTATTATGTTCATATATCGACATATACAGCTACAATTGCAAATCCGGAACTTGTTTTCTTTATGAATACGCAGGGGCATACTTCATCGTTCTTATATCCCTTCCTAATTAAGTAGTCACTTAGACGGGTATACCACATCCGCCCGAATTTTTTCAATCCGTAAAGTGAGTGTTTCAACCTAATTGCAAATGCGCGCACTCCATGGTTTAGAGTCACTTGACTTGGCTAATGTAAGGCCATCAGGCACTTTCATATATATCTCTAAATCTAAATCCCCATAGAGATATGCAATAACCACATCCATGAGCTGCATTTCCAGTCCTTCAGAAGCTACTAAGCTAACTAAGTAGCGGAACGTTATAACGTCCATTACAGGAGAGAATGTCTGCTCGTAGTCAATTCCAGGGCGTTGTGAGAAACCTTGTGCCACGAGGCGAGCCTTGTACCTCAGGACTTCATTCTTCTCATTACGCTTTTTGACAAAGACTCATTTATGTCCTACAGGCTTTACACTTGGTGGGGTTAGCACTACCTGACCAAATACTTGTCTCTTTGTTAGAGAATCTAATTCTGTCTGGATTGATTTTTTCCATTTAGGCCAATCTGCTCTTTGTTGACATTTTGCAATAGAGCATGGTTCGATATCATCGTGCTCTATGATTCCTTGAGCAACAGTATATATCATCAATGTGTATGATAGATTTTTCTATCAACTCATACGCACTCTCATAATCCTTTGAGATTTCTTTGTTCTCTGGAATCATTTCAAACATCGGAGCGTCCTCCAGTATTGATTCATGGACATAATTGTAATCAGAGACAATCCCATGAGAGGGATTCTCTACATTGATGATTAATGGATCGGTTTGTGCCTTACTCACCCTCTTCTTCCTTGGGTGAGTATCAATCGAACCAAGTGGCCTCCCCCTCTTCCTTTGGGGAGCCACAACCTCAACCACACCTCCACTAAGTGTGGTTGCAGTGCCTCTATCGGTGACACCATGCCTCTTGTTGGGGACTTCTAACCTTGCAGGGACATTTGCAGCTGGTATATGTGATCTCATCACTTTTGCGATATCAGTAAACATATCAGGCATCGAATCTGCTATGTTCTGAAGATCGATTATTCTTTTCACTTCACTTTCACTTTGTGAAGTGCGGGGATCAAAATGAGACAGCCTGGGGACAAACCACGACAATTCCTGTCATTCCCTTGGAAAATCCTTTTTCCTATCTCATCCTAACGACGGGAAGACTGTCTCATCAAAGTGATAATCCGCAAATCTAGCGGTAAAGAGATCGCCTGTCAAGGGTTCCAAATAGCGGATAATTGTTGGGAATTCGTATCCAACATAAATACTTAATCGTCTCTAGGGACCCATTTTGGTCCGCTGTGGGGGCGCAATAGGCACATATATTGCTCAACCAAATATGCGTAAGTGTGCAAATGTCAGGCTCATATCCAGTTACCAACTAGTACGCAGAAAATGGTTGGTTAGCCGTGGGTCTGAAACGAATAAGTAAAGCTGCGTGCAATATTGCATAACCCCATGCAGAAATAGGCAGGTTGGTGCGCATAACCAATGCCCTAGCCACTATCTGTGGCCTTTTGATGGTGGCTTCTGCGAGACCATTTTGTGTATGCACATGGGGTACAGGATGCTCCACATCGATCCAATAGACATGCAATAATCATCAAATGCTTTTGATGTAAAATCTCCAGCATTATCAAGTCTTATAGACTTGATACAGTGATCAGGGTGGTGAGCCCTTAAACGTATAATTTGTGCTAGGAGTTTTGCAGCAATTCTTGTGGATAATAAAGTGACATGTGACCAGATTGTCGAAGCATCCACCAGAACCATAAAGTACTTGAATGGTCCGTATCCTGGATGGATAGGTCCACAAATATCTCTTTGTATCCTTTGTAAGAATGGAATGTTTTGTTTGTATCTTTAGCATAGGAAGGTCTCTATCTTGCTTTTGCTAAAGAGCAGGCTTTGCAAAATGAGTGATGTGCCTTTGAAATAGTCAATGAGGCATAATGGGAGGTAGTGCTTCTGGTACTTCAGAAAGAAATGACTGCATTTGAGCAGTACTAGGATCAACACCTTGCAGTGTGACAGATTTTTCTCCCACTTTATTTTTCACTTGAAATAAGGGATGTCCATATGAGTTCTTTAAAATACGGATCATCATGCCAAAGCCTGTATGAGTCAGTGTCCTACATTTCATTGTTAGTGACAGCATAGGATTCAATTATCCAAATCGTAATGAGGTACAGTCCACTAGGTTGACTCATAAGTTTCTCTAAAATGTGTTTCCTTCCACATTTATTAGAGTTAATATCAAGGTATTCAGTTCCATTCTCACAGTGTGTTTCTACTGGATAACCGTTGACACAAATATCTTTGAAAATTAATAAGGTTCCATTAGCTCTTGGTCCATACAGAGCATATCTCATTTTCTTTAGAGTATTTCTATTTAGGTAGAATGATAATCTTTTCATTCTAAATTTTTCTTTTTTCTAGATGTATTGCTTTACATCTTTATAGTGCTATTTCGAACCACGTAAATATGTGTAGTAAATAAATTTGAATAAATTCAATGCTTCAGAATAAAATTCAAAATTTATTAATATGCCAACGATAATCAAATCAAGGTCTTGTTCATAAATCTAATTCATCAAACCATTCTTTAAGACCAAGCAATAGTCTAATTAGAAATGAGGCATTATGCCTTCACATATGTGTTTGAAAAATAAATAAAGCATATCAGTCAAAGTCTGAAGCATCCATTGACGGAGCAAGTTCCTTGTTGCCATTGAAGTCTGCAATAGTGAGGTTGACATCTGGGTCATGACCATCTTCTTCCATATAGTGAGCCTCTTGTTCTTTAGAGTCCCTATACCTCTTGTAAGTGGCCGCAACTATGTTGCTTGCTTGGCAGTTCTTGTACCAATGCCCAATGACTCCACACCTATAGCATGGTTCATTGCCAACTCTATCATGTTTGAGTGAAGGGTTCTTAGGTGCCCTTTGCATCTTGTTTCCATGACCATTAGGGCCAACACCACCATCTATACTCCATATATTGGGAGGGCCTCCACGGCCCATACCACGAATCCCACGTCCCTTTCCATGTGGTGCATTGTTACCACATGGGTAGGGATTAACACGTCCAACCCCCTTTGCATCGGGGTTCTTTCCACCTTTCACTTTGCCATAATTAGCCTCGAAAATTTTCTTTGTCCCAACCGGCCTGGCATTATTGTTTAAAAGAACCTCATTATGCCTCTCAGCCACTTGCAGTAGGTTGATTAGTTTATTGAATGTTGTGATTCTTTTGTTGTCATACTCCAGCCTATACTGGTTCGCTAGTATAATTGCTGAAGTAGGAAGAGTAGAGTGAGTCTTATAGATCATATCATCTTCTGTGAGTTCCTTTCCACAGAAATTTAGACGTGCCTTGAGGCACAACATATCCTTATTGAATTCATTTACCCTTTTATAGGCAAGCAAGCAGATTTCATTCCACTGAATGGTTAGTTCTGGGAGCAAGGTGTCATGAATGTTCCCAAAATGTTAGTTCTAAGGGCATCCCATAATTCTTTGGGTGTCTTTAACTGAAGGTACTCCCAACGTAGGCTAGAATCAACATGTCGCCTCAGAAACATTAAGGCATTTGCTTTCACCTTATTAGATAGTTCATCATCTTTGGGGTCGGTAATGGTGACAGTGTAGTCTTTTGCCATAAAGGCAGTTTCTACATCGGAAACCCAACGGTGGTACTCAAGTCCATCTGAGTCCAAAATGTCAAATTCAAGTCGAGTTGGATCAGCCATCTACATAAACAAGAGAGAAGAAATAAATTACGCAGTCATAAAGACATCCACGTGAATTATTTTCCAAACATATGAATTAGATTTCAAGACCAAGATTCGTAATGGTCACATTTTGTTTTTGATGCTATGTGAAAATACTTTATCATGGTAAGTGTGTGTGTATAATGCGCATGAATTTTCATTATCATGGCAAAGCGGATTGTATATGGTGCATGCTAAAAATAACCATAGCACATTTAAACACAGCATATATAAAGATAAACTTCATGGCATGCTCAAATTTCACACATATACAACAAATTATATACTACACATAAAAAGAGCAATAATATATCATGCATAAAATAAAATATAAACAATAGCATAATATAAAGGCATGCGTAGGCATAATTTATATAAGCGTAAATAAAATAAAAACATGCTCAAAATTTCATAATAAAAACATAAATAATAAAATATAAGGCATGCTTAAAACACTACTAGAATTTTGGCCTTAGACATCACGACAATTACATCGGTGAGGAATTCACGCGATGTAAAAAAATGTCATTAACATCGATTCCTCAAATACCGATTTCTATACATATTACTGACATCGATTTTTACTGTTGACCGATGTCTATATTTTCATTTCAAAATTTTCAAAAACGCGGAAAGACTAAGTTAAAACTTTTCAAGAACGTGGGGAACAAAATTTTCATTCCCCACACTTAATATTTTTCCAACTCACTCTCTCCTCTTATTCCCCGAACCCTAGTCCTCTCCTCCTTCCTCTCCCACTCTCTTTCCACAGCCACCACCGCTTCCCTCTCTTCTGCTCACTCCCGCTATTATCTCTCTCTCTCTCATTAACCGCCTCCGCCCCCTTGCCGGCGCCATCACCTCCACGAGCAAGCTCTCTCTCTCTCTCTCTCTCTCTCTCTCTCTCTCTCTCTCTCTCTCTCTCTCTCTCTCTCTCTCTCTCTCTCTCTCTCTCTCTCGGATCTCGGAGGACTGAAAGAAGGCAAAGAACCTTCAGTTTCAGTTCTTAGTTACCGACATTCAGAAACTGGAGATGGGATCTGGTGCTGGAAGTTTCCTCAAAGTTCTCCTTAAAAACTTCGATGTTCTTGCTGGGTATCAACTGCTATTACCCACTTTACCAAAACCTTCTTTCTTTTTCTTTTTCTTTTTTTTGGTTATGTAATCTGATTTGGGGGTTTGTTTCTTGCAGGCCTGTGGTTAGTTTGGTTTAGCCACTGTAAGTTTTGGTTCAAAGATTATAGCTTTATGAATTCTGATCCTTTTTTTTCTTATGCATTGTTCTATGTTCATGTTAAATCCTCTGTAATCTGGTTAACTGATTCTAGGTTGTTGTGTAGGTATGCCTCAATTCGGGTTATAGAGACCAAATCACCAACTGATGATCGCCAATGGCTTACGTATTGGATTCTCTACTTTATGATTACACTCTTTGAGCCCACTTTTGCCAAACTTATTGAGTGGTAAGTTTTTTCTTTGTTTTTCTTTTATTGTTCGATTTATTTCGTTGATTTGTAAGCTGAATCCAGTTGATGTGCTCTATATGGGTAGCATAAGACAATGGTTCATTGAATTTTAGTGTAAGATGCATAAAGAGGGATGCTTGTGGCTCATCTGTCATAGAAACTGAGAAAACAACTCTTGTCTGCAGATCATAATACATGCCTGATTGGAGAAGATACAGTGACAATCATGTGTCAAACATTGAAGGTGGTTGCTATGCTAAGTGCATTGATTTGTCAAAAGACAAGCAACTAGATATTTGGAATTCTATCAAATTTGAGACTGGTAAAAAGATGATACTATGGACCATTGTTCTTTAAAAAGATGAATTCTTGATATCTGACCTACAAGATTATTAAAACCAAACCTCACATATCAATATAGATGGGTCGTGTTATTACCTTTTTATGTATGTAGAGTACAGCTTTCTTCTAAAGCCTGAATTCTTTGTCTGACATTTCCATTTACTTTATTGTGCAGGCCAAATAAAGGAGGTCCTTCTAAGCTACACTCAAAGTTCATTTGATTAACCCTTAAGTCAAGGTTTAGTTACTTTCTATTTATTTTCGTTGTTAATTTAGTTATATATCTGCATTTACCTTTTATGGTTTCTGTGTGAATTTCATTGTTGTTTTGTTTTTTCAGATCTGACCTTAAACTATATATGAGTTTGGATGTACTTATCAAATTGGACTAACACTTGTATAAATTATTTCAGAAACTACAGTTTCCAGACCCAGCGACCTGTTTCTGTAAAACTGTAATTTTCTGTTAATAATTTGAAGTTATTTTCTTCTGAGAATTTGTAGTGGACTTGTTAAAGAGTATTTGAGACTTGGAATCTCCTAAAAAAGATTTTTCTATAATTAGTTACGATTTTTCAAATTTACAGGTCTGTTGCAGGAATTTCTGAAAACAGTATCACTGTCATGTTCTTTCTTTTTCTTTTAGTATCTTTTTATGTACAATCTTGCTTCAAGAAACCAGTACTTCAAAAGTAGGCATTTCCACCTTTCATATGAATCCAGCCTGCCTCCATTTGGAGTTCGTATGAAAGATTTATATCACGACAAATTTGGCTTTGTGCATTAGCATTTCTGCTGCACAGTTTTACTTTACAAATCAGATCTCAAATAACCATTTCTAGATGTTCAATGTGTGCTATAATCCAATATTTCTATTGTATGATAAAGCAATTAGTTTTTTTTATTTGGGGGGCTACAAGGTGATATCATTGTTGCAACCTTGGACCTTAAAAATGATGGGGTTCCTTGAAAAGGAAACCACTAGGGAATTTTAAAAATTTAGCTGCTTGTTCTATCATATTGTGGAGTGCTTTTACATTCTTCTTGTCTAATAATGTACATAAATATGATATTTATTGGTTCAGATCCGCCTTCTTTTGGCTATCAGTTAAGACATAGGAGAGGAAAATCAGAAACTACTCGACATTCTTTATCTCTGGGCATGCTGTGGCATGACACTCTGCAGAGGGCATCACAAAGAACATGTGGGTTGCAATCCTGCAACTGCTTCTTTATCAGCTTATTTCGCCTGATTTTGTCAACCCATTATCCAATCTTTTCTTAAGGCTTCCTTTTTCCCGAAGGTACGTTACTGCTGATTATCATTTGCTTACGGATAGAGGATTATGTGCTTTATGACTCTTCTCAGTGTTGGTTTGTTCTGATGGAGGAAGATGCATGCCTTGAATGGTTGCTTATGGCTTCTTGTTATTTTTGTAGTGAGGTTTTTGGATCAGTATAATAGGACTTAAAAGTGTAAAGGTTAGAAAAACTGATAGAATATCCCTAAAATGGTCTGACAGCTTGAGGGTATCTTTAAACAGCTTTTGGCAAACACGTCTACTATTTTAAGTTTCCTGCATTGTTCCGTGCAATAGAATGATTTTGTCTCAGAATATGGTCAGTGTAAAAGTATTATGTAGCCATGTTAATCAACTAGGAGTCTAGGATATAAAATAGGGTACAGACAAAGACCAATGGCCATGGGTTTCCGGCAGGTGTTAAGAATGAAGGTGTAGTTGTTTTAAGACCCTTGGCACAGCCAATCACAGAATTAACTAGTATAGTAGCATGGTATTTTATAGCTTTTGATCACTAGTGCTTCATCAGCAAAGAATAAAAGGTGATAGAGTTTGCCTGCTTAATGCGAAGAACGATTTTTACAACTGAATGAAGAATGCCTCTGTAGATGAAACACAATTCAGTTTCTGGGTTGGTTCTGATTTTGTTCTTTACCTATTGATTCTTGAAATCTGGCTTATACTTGGTCTTTTAGGAAAGTTGTTTTAGAATAGTATCTGTTGTGTTTTTTGGGTTTATTTGAGGTAGCTCAGAACTGGGGTTGTCCTACTGGTCCTGGATTATGTATATTTCTTTTCTACAGTTCCTAGTGGCCTACAGTTCCGCCCTTTTTTTGTTAATTCTAACCCCTTGTATTTCCGTTTTGCAGCCCTGCCTTCTGACTCTTTTGTTCCTTTTTGTTTGCAGGTTACAGAGAGGGATTAAAAACAACTATTAAAGGGTGAGGGTTCGATTATTTCTTTTGGTTGTATGGCTTTGTATGGGTTGTTTTTGTATGGCAGCTTGTATGTGTTGTTTTATATATGATAAACTGTGGTAGTGACTGTAAAGCATGTTCTTTTGATGTTATATATTAAATTTGAAATTTGAAATTGTTATGATTGAATCTGTGTCTTCAGAAAAATGCGGGGATGTTTATGCTTTGCTTTTCTATCTACTGGCGGTTGGAAGTGGCATTTTGATTGGTGGATTAGAGGCTTGAGAAGAGGAAGATATATGCATGTTTGGTAAGTGTAGGATTGGGAAAACTATTCCTCTTAATCAACAGCTTAGGATTATTCGATCTTAATCATGTAATGCGATACATGAAGGACATTATAAATGATGACACGCTTTCATTTCCGACCAAGGTATATGCATTATAGTTTGATGGAAACTTTGGTTTAATTATAGTGGGCAGATTATGACTTATGTGGGCAGATTTTATAGTGGGCAGATTATGACTTATGTTATTGAATATATTTATAGTGGGCAGCGAAGACTCGGAAAGTATACACCCAAGATGAACTTGACGAGATCTGCATTGAAGTAGCTGACTATTTGCAGACTTTGCTATAGATGCTAACTCTACCAAAGTGATTTTGAGTAAGGCTAGCTAGATTTTGTAGAATCATTTTGAAGTAGAATGTTGTACAGTTGCAGGTGAACTAAACTGCATATAGTTATTGCAATGGTCTATTTTGGGCTAGCCTTGATGTAGGTTGGAGTGTTTTTGCCTATTTTTGAAACTATTAATAATTCTGCTGTTCGACAAAAATTAATGCAATGCCCCATATTCAATTAATTCAGAATGTCATGTTGTTGAATGTGGATTACAAGCATTTTAGCAGCTATAATTAATTTCTTGGACATAATCTCATATAAAAGATATGATGCATATACACCTGTTTCAAATCAGTGTTAAACTACAAAAACGATGTCCAGAAAGAGATAATACATCAGTTTCGAAACTAAAATCGATGTCTCGTTTTTCATGGATAATGATGTATTGAGTAAGAAGCGATATTTAAAAAACTAATTGACGTCGATGTAAACTACAGGGAACGATGTCTGGAATCAATGTGGACATCGATTTACAATTTGGGAAACGATGTTTGGAATCAATGCGGACATCGATTTACAATTTTGGAAACGATGTCTGGAATCAATGCGGACATCGATTCACAATTTGGGAAACGATGTCTGGAATCAATGTGGACATCGATTCACAATTTGGGAAACGATGTCCATAATCAATGTAGACATCGATTTACAATTTGGGAAACGATGTCTAATAGTAAAATGGACATCGATCCATAAAAGGAAACGATGTTTATTATAATAATGCACATCGTTTATTATATACTAAGGAATATAGATTGAATCTTAAATAGTAGGATATATGGAAAATATGTGTGAACCTCACAAACGGCAGGCAAAATGAAAATAATCTGATGTCTGATACCATAATAAACATCGTTTCTAATATGAGTAACGATGTTAAAATGAATATTTATGTTATTGGACCTATACTTCATTAAGCATTAAATGCCAAAATATGAAGGTTTAATAATATCTAAACACACTAATATGTTATCATAATAACTGTTTTACATCGGTTCCATAAGCTTATTCGATGTCTATTGTTGATCTGGATGTCTTTTTGTTCGTGATTTTTAACATCACCCACTAAGACATCGGATGATTTTTTTTTTAACATCGGTTTTTCGCCGATGTAAAAGGCAAAAATTCTAGTAGTGAAAATAGTAAACATAAATGAAATTCTCATGTTTTAGATTCCACAAATATATCACATATATAATAAGCAATAATATAGCATGCTCAAAAAAATTCGAATTAGAAATAATTAAATATACCATAGTATGAAATTAAATAAATAAAAGATAACATACTTGGTTTTGGAGAAAATAAAACAATCCTATTGCACGCGCGTGTTGATGCAGGCGTGCATAGTGATGTTTTTAGATTTGAGATCTGGGCCGCTTCCTTTTTTTTTTTTTCAGCAGAGGCGGGGTCTTTTCTTGTTCTTTTCTTTGATTTCCATTTTTTTTCCTTTCCTTTATGGGCCGGGGGGTGGGGGGGGGGGGGGGGTCCTGTTTCTATATATATATATTTTTTCTTTGGGCTGGCTCTTTACGTTGGGCCGGGTCCCATTCTTTTTTTTTTTTTTTTTTTTTTTTTCTGGGCAGCAGTTTTTTCTAGGCCCGCCTTTTCTTTTGCTGGGACTTTTTTTCATATGGGTCAACAACCCAAAATGGACCCAAATCAGGATTCTTTTTTTTCTCTATTTTTTCTTTCTTTGCTTTTCTGCGTCTTCTTCTTCGGGTCTGCAGCAGATGGGTTGTTTATGCAGGCGTGAAACCGTGCGCGAGGCCGGGCGTAGCTGCGGGGATGCGAAGACGGACGTGGCTGGGCTGCAGGGCGTTAAGGGTGGGCACTGCTGGGCTACTGCGACTGGATCGCTATGATCTGCAGGTGTTGCAAGCGGCGAGGCTGGGAAGGCGGGGTCGGCGCGGGGCAAAGGCGGGGGAAGGGGTGCTCACAAGGGCGGGATCTGAGCAGGCTCGTGTGTTGCAGGCTGCGTGGGGCAACGGGCTGAGGTCGAGGCTGCTCTCTGGGGCTAGCCAGCTGTGGATCTGCCCGGCCGAGGAGAGAAATATTTTTTTTTTTTTGAATTGGTGGTGGCACTTCAAAAAAATGTTTTTGTTTTTTCTTCTTCTAGGGTTTTGATTTTTTTTTTTCGACTGGAGAAAGAAAGAAACATAAAAACTAAGTGTTTTTCTTAGCTATTTGCTCTGAGCGTGCTGATAACGTGTTAAAGTAAAATTGAGATTGGAATTGGTCTACTCATTTCATTTCATAGTCCCTTTATATAGGGATAGAATTACAATGGAAATATCGATTATATTAATGATACTAAATACTGATTGATCCGTAATTGCGCTGATTGATGGTAATCACTGATTCCTTGATTCCCTCTCCGTCAGTTGCTTTGATGAAGGCACACAATATGTTTTTCCTTTAACAAATTTCCAAATCTGGAAACTCCTTCTCTCTCTTCCAACCCGACCCCATTTCGGCCGCCCGACTTGTGGCGGCGATATCTCTCATCTTCGACCACCAATCTACACCATTCTTGTCCATATCTCTTCACCTCACTCCCATCTACAACTCTACCAAGATTCACAACGTGGGTCGGCCAGTGTAAGGCGCAATAATGCCGAGAAGTGGTGGCGACGCTGCAATATTTCGCCATCTTGGAACTCACAATTCCTACCAAATTAGGAGGGGACACCAACTGGGCTTTGTTCGTCTTTCCATGCTCTACAAACTCACCAAGTTTCACGTGTCAATTCAACTCGAGGAAGGTGAATTTCGGATTTGAGCGATTGTGGGCGATTTCAGCCTCTTTCTTTTTTATCTAAATTTCGGCCTCTATACTTGAAATTTGACTTTGTTGTAGTTATGAAAGTTGTAATTGGAGTTGAGATGAATAATTTTTGTGTTGGAAGTTTTGTCAAATATTGACTTTGGACCGGCTGCAGCGCAGCCACTGTACTGGTGGTTTCTGACTAATAACGGCCACCCCTGGAACAGTTTCTGTTCCTCTTTTCATTTCAATATATAGTTTGTAATTTTTGGAAAGCGTATGAGCAAGTTATGAATTTTTAAAATTTATGGGTTTTCGGTTTGATCGGTTTTCGATCCGAGAGGATTCGACCGTCCGATTGACTTGTAATTTTGATAGATTGAACGTATAATTATTCCGGAGACCTCGGGTGGTCTCGGATGAAATTTCACCACGATTGGCATTACTTTCGAGATTTTAGTGCAAATGGGGGTTCAACACTTAATTGTTTTCAATTCGCGTACTAAGTTGTGTCGTACATTCTTTAGGTGATTGACGGAGACTAGTCAATACCTTATCCTTGCCGTAAGAGAAGACGTAGGGGATTTTGAGGTGAGTAAATCTCACGTAGTTCATTTACGAACCGAATTATTTAATAATTGGAATTGATTGATAATTGTAAATCGTTTTCAAAAATAAAGATTTGTTTGAAATAATATGAACGCGATCGACTACAGTTCATAGGGCTACGGCTCACAGGTAAAAAAATGAATTTACATATAAAATGAATTTCTTGGTTTTAATATGTATGAACTATAGTTGGTATTTGTGGTCATTTCTGCGTGAATGACTACTTATATATATATATATTTTACGTGGAGTATATACATTGAATGGTGTGACATTGGTGAAGTAATGATTGAGAGTAGATTGAATTGTTATTTCGAGCATTTCTCTTCCGAGCATACAATTATCATGATGTGTTGATTATTGTGTAAAAGTGTGTTTTGCTTGAGGAAAGTATTTAAGTCGTAGGATTTGTTTTAAATGTTTTGCTCTGAGGCCCAAAGGGTCCAAAGTTCGACGGTTTAATGATAACCGAAGTAAGATTGTTCTAAGGACGGGGTGTCCAAAGTTTTACGGTTTAATGATAACCGAAGTATGATTGTTCTGAGGACGGGGGCGTCCAAAGTTCGACTGTTTAATAGTAACTGAAGTGCAAGATATCGTAAGGTTGAACCTCAGCCTAAGTGACCGTCATGATGGTAGAGCTCTAGTCTGTTGCAAGCATACCGTCATGATGGTAACGGGGTTACTGCATTATGAGTGCGTAGTCTGTGTATGTGTACCGTCATGGTGGTAACGATGTTACTGCATCATGAGTACGTAGTTTTCGGAGAACCTTACTGGTGTTCTTTCTTGGTTTACACGTGAGAATGGGATTCTATTAATGTGATGGTGTTGATGGGTGATCATCGACTTTAGTGTGAGTTGTTTGACTTCTGTATCGATTTCCGTTTCATTCTAATTAGTTGATTTCAAATGTAATATCCTGAACTAAACGATATGTAGGGATTACTATGTTTTGGATTGTATACTGTTGGTGAATTCCTGAACTAAATTTCTATGCAGGGATTACCAGTTTTCATTGATAATGATTCGATTGTCACGGTTGTGACATGTGTGCTCCTAAAACAAAATGATTTTATTGTTGGAATTAATCATTGTGATGATTGTTGTCCTCTTGTCGGAATGACGTTTGGGGTTATTTAGGTTTACTCATACGAGATTGCAAAAGCTTACCGGGTTTATTGTTTCAACCCGGTGCACTATTCCGCGGTGTAGGGGTTTTTGTGCAGGTCGGAGTAACATTCATCAAAGCTGAGGGTTGGTTGTTGTTGCAGCTTGGACGTTGAAGAGTACGTTAGTTTTATTCTTCCATTGTGTAGTGAGTGTGTTTAATTATTGAATTTTCGATCAGTTTAATTTGTAAACTCTTTGAACATTAATATGTGACTCTAAAGAACGAGTCCATATTTGATGTTGGTGAGCTCGGTTTGTTTTATCACTTAATTTAAATGAAGAATTTTCTATGTGTTTTCTTGTGCTTGTTAAGTTTCGCATTTCGGATTCGAAATTTCTTTGTTCGAAATTCAGGGTGTGACATGATGCCCCTAAGATTTTAAAAGATTCAATATATGTCAATATTTTCGTTATCCATATAGTCATGGTCAATATTAAAATCAGTAAAAAAATGTGCCATGGTGGTTGTTTTGCAAAAGGAGTGATTGATCATGATTTATCCTTATATCCACGATATATTTGATGGTTTTATAACATATTTCAATATGTTTCAACCAATTTGGTTGATTGCTAATTTTTTATGTGGACTACTGATTACACACATTTTTATGCGCGTAATTACATTCTAAACACTAGAATTAAGCTAATCTCCAAAGTAATAATCATGTAATTAATCTATTTTTATTTATATAGTAGTAAATAAGCGGAGTCGTGGATTTCGGAAGAAGTTGTGCAAAATTGGAGCAGAATGGGGTTTTCGACAAAAAGATTAAAAGTCAACTGATTAACCATCAAGTCAACCAAGTTAACTTGGCCCAATAACAAGAAGTCCGAGACCCAATACCAAAGAAGCACACAAGTGAAGACCCAAGCCCATTTGTATTACATAATTGTATTCAAATTTCAAATTCAAAATTGATGTAATAACAATAATATTTAGTGGACTACACACATCACACATGTGGATGGAGATATTTATTTGTGTTCACACTAGGCACACACTCACTTACACTTTTGCCCTCCTATTTTATTGATATTTTCCAAAATGTTTTCTACACTTCTAATTCTCTACATTTTTATTAGGTTGTTTTAGTTTTTTCATTTTACCTATTTTCTACTTGTTTTTGAGCCCTTGAATCTAGGGTACAAGTTCAATCTTGACCCTAGAACCCAAGGGGGTATTTAAACACCTTTGCACACACATTGCACAAGCTTAAGACCCATTTTTCTACAACCTAGGCCTTTGGCCGAATTTAGAGACCTCTCCTCCATTTTCCATCTTCTCTCTCATTCTTTCTCTTCTCAATTTATCATTCTCTACCATTTTTCAAGGGAAAACCAAGGGGCTTTCACTTCACATCATCAAGGCTTCATCACCACAAGGGATTTGGCTTTGGTAAAGAGTGGGGGCTTAATATCAAGTTGGGTTCATGTTTGCCTATAGCAAATTGTGAGCTTAATTTGTGTTCCCTCTCTCCTCTATCATTTCTCTTAATTTCTTATATATTGGATGATGTATTTGAGTATGGATAGTGAGTAGTTCAATTTTGGGAGTTAGGGTTGTGAACCCTAACTCATCTTATATTAATGTTGATGCTTTACTTTTAATAAATACAATTTCCATTGTGTATGCTTTAAATATGAATTTATTGGTCCTTAGAAGCATGTTTCTAGGCTTTGTCACCCTTTGAAATTATGTTGTGGGCAATTGTGATGAATAGATTGATAAATTGACAACTTATTAGTCTTGTGGCATCTAGGATTTAAGTGTGGTGACCATTAGCTAGCTTAATTGTAGCTAAGCTTGCTCGGGTCTCTATTATCTTGCTCTCTAGGCCTCTAATTTTGGATATTGCTGCCTTAACCGGCATTGTCAATGTATCAAAAGGATAATTGGTTTAGTAGCCTTAATCAGTACTAGATACGGGACTCGACACATATAGGAAATGCATGCATTTGTGAAATTAGCATCGATGTTTACAAGATAGTTAGTGTGAATCACCCGACACTCCTATGTTCTCATTAATTTGAAAATCCAACTTTAATTTCTTGCTTGATAATTAGTTGTTTGCTTTTATTTTAGTTTGCATTTAATTTAGTTAATTCTCAATTCAAAACTCCCAAACAAAATTCTACCTTCCATTGTGCATAACTCATTTGGGTTACAAGTTAGTAGCTTTGATTAGGCTTAGTGTGAGCTTAGCCGAGCATTGCCGAGGCTTGGTGCCTTGTGAATATTTTATTTTATTTTAATTTTCCTTGTATGCTTTTAAGTTATTCTAGCGCCAATTACCTCAGTTAGGTCTAACACCTAATCCCCGAGGTACGATAATCAAGGTTTTAATACTTCCCTTACTTGACAACGATTCGTACGCTTGCAAGAGTTTATGCACTAAGTCATTATTTCATCTGTCATTGATGTTCACGTATGATCTTGAAAAGAGGTCAATTGTATTATGCAGACGAGGAGAAAATATAACCTATAAGATAATATTTAATTAATAATTTGATATATTAAGCATTTAATTTTTATTTTATTTTTGTGAATTCTTCTTTGTTTTTATTTTTATTTATTTATTAATAAGAAGGGGTATAGATGGAAGTTTGATGACAGAAAAATATAAAGGGTGTGTATTAAGTAATTGGGGCCGTGCAGATAAAACTTTCTTTTTTTTTTATTGGTTTGTTTTTGGGGTTTGGGTTTTTTAAATGAAGAGGATAAATTCAGTTTTTGGTTGCTGAGTAGAAGAAAGAAATAAAAAATAAATGAGGCATTGACCAAATGCTCAAATTTAAGCCAGCATGAGCACACTTACCCCATTAAGAGATTAATGCTCCCATTCACTAAGGCAAAAGACACTAATAATGTCACCTTAATTATCAAATTACACCAGTACAACTAGCAATTTCTCTCGGACACAGACACACACACACACACACACACACTCTCTCTCTCTCTCTCTCTCTCTCTCTCTCTCTCTCTCTCTCTCTCTCTCCACATTGTCACTGGACTTAGATCGGAAACCCGACTCCAAACTAGAACTCAACGCCGCTGTACGACCTGATTTTGCTCCACTCTGCGACAAGATCCGAGCTGCTTCAATAGATGCTCAATGATGACAACGACCCAGACCTTGATCAGCCCTGCTTTAATAGAATTTGTATTCAGTTGTGACCTAATTATGAACAATTGGGACTTGGCTATGTATTCTGAAATTGGATGAATTATGAAATTGGTTTTCACTTTCTTGTGTTTGCTGAAGACTCCAAACAAAGGCTTTGTTTTGCTGCAACTGTACATCAAGAACAAGAAGAAGAATTTGTAAAGTAGGATTAGATCTTGTAATAGTCATTTATTTTATGACCGTTTTCTGTTATTTGGTTTAACTACTTGGTGATTGGTTAATTTCGTGAACTTCTTCTAGAAATTTACTATTGTTCTTCCTTTCTAAATTTTGTTGCTAGATTTCTTATTTTGTTTTATTTTTCGTCATTTAAGTTTTTGGTTAATAATAGTGTTGGAAAACCTTTAGTTTTGGATCGGGTTTTTAGGTGGTGTTTGTTACACGGGATTGGACTGGATTTAACATTCTTATCTAGTCCAATCCCAGTTATCCCATGTGTGGCAGCAAGGCGACTCTTTTTAATGAGACTCCACAGTCCCAAAAACCACCCTGACATCGTCTACCACAAACCCACCAAAAACCATGGGATTGTGGAAGCCACTCTCACTTGATCTACTCTTCCCTTCCGCTCGTCGTTCTCTAATTATTCTCAACCTGCAATTCAACCTCAACCCATCATTCTCAGAAAGGATCCCGAAATTGAGCCTTCAGCAGTGCGATTCTCTCTCCACACCCACCAAACCTTCATCACTACCCAGACGGAGCACAAGTGCATCCTCGACTCCTGCCGCCATCTCCAGCAGAAGGATTTCGACATCACCTACCTTCCGGTGAAGGCCGACAAGCTCATCGACCTGGACCAGCTCCGGGCAGCGATCTGGCCCGATACCGGACTGGTCTCAGTTATGGCAAGGAAATCAGAGATATCTGCAAGGAGTTCAAGGTTCCGTTTCACACTGATGCTGCTCAGGCATTAGGGAAGATTCTGATTGATGTGGATAGGTGGAATGTGAGCTTGATGTCGTTGAGTGGGCACAAGGTGTATGGGCCTAAGGGAGTTGGGGCATTGTACATGAGGCAACGGCCGAGGATTCGGGTGGAGCCTCAGATGAATGGAGGTGGGCAGGAGAGGGGGATAAGGAGCGGGACGGTTCCGACGCCGTTGGTTGTGGGGATGGGGACTGCTTGCGAGATTGCGAAGAAGGAGATGGAGTATGATCAGAAGAGGATTAGTCAGCTGCAGGAGAGGATGCTGAGTGGGATTAGGGAGCAGCTGGATGAGGTGGTGGTGAATGGCAATATCGAGAGAAGGTACCCGGAGAGGATCCCATGTTCTTGTTGGTGTTGAAGGTTTTGCAGGTTGGTTCTATATTTAATCCCGTTGGCACCAAACATGGGTCAACGCACTCTATAGCATAACCTGGCTTGAAGAGTGGAGGACTCTAAAAGAAATTAAGCCGGGGTAACACAATCCCCCCTAACAAACGCAGCCTTATAGTACTAAGATAGCTTGTCCCTCGGATGCGCCGCTGGATGAGTAGCAAATTGGAGGGTTTTTATACACTCATAAACTTTCTGAAAACTTAAGCGCATAAAGCGCGTTCTCCTAGTAATAAGTTTAGTTTTTTTTTTTTTTCTCCTTCATTTCATTTTTCAGGTTTTCTGGAAGAAAACTTTCATTGTTTCTTCGTCCAAAAAAGCTACTGTAGCATATTGGCACTAGTTAAGGCAAAACTTAAGGTAGGAAATTTGCCACTGTGCCAAATTAATAAAATTCATAAGGGTGGCTCACAATTAATTATAGAGATAGTTTCGTAGCCTAGAGGTCGCGAAATAAAAACTCATCCATATATCCGCAAGTGCTATTAGCTAGAAGGCTCTCGACCAAATTTCCAAATTTGACCTAATAAATACCCACGTACTCCACTGAAATATTTGTGTGCCCCATTTAAAGGTAAAAAGACAAGTTTGGCATTCGAATAATTAAAATGTCGTTGGAGACTTCACTGAACTCCGGTCTCCGTTTAACGGCCGCGGGAATTCGGTCACCTGTCAGAGGTTGATGGAGGTCCCTAAAAAGGTTGTTAGAGAGGTCGTAGGAGACTTTTATGACCCCCTAATAAAACCCAATAATTTTTATTGGGGGCAATAAAACTTTATTAGATATTATTAGGGGGAAATAAAACCATACTCCGGACTCCGGTTACGAGTCACTTGAGAGGTTGTTGGCTTTTATTATCACCCAATGAAACTAAATAAATTTTTAATGTGAGACAATAATAGTTTATCGGGTATTATTAGGGGCAATAAAACAAGATGCCAGACTCTGGTCACTGGTCGTCGAACTTTGATCACTTGTCATTGGTTGCCGGAGGTTTCTGGAAGTCTGCAAAGAGATTATCGGAGATTTTATAGGTCATCGTAGACTTTTATTATTCCCCAATAAAACCCAATAAATTTTTATTGGTGGGCAATAAAAGTTTATTGGGTATTATTGGGGGACAATAAAACCGGACGCTAGACTCCGGTTACCGGTCTAGAGGTCGCTGGAGACTTTTATTACCCCCAATAAAACCAAATAATTTTTATTCGGAGGCAATAAAAGTTTATTACGTGTTATTTTAGGAGGGCAAAAAAAGGGACGCCAGACTACGGACACTGGTAACTGGACTTCGATCATTGGTTACCAGATTACGACGGCTGGTTATCGAAGTCCAACGAAGTTTCTGATGAGTTCTCTCTCTCTCTCTCTCTCTCTCTCTCTCTCTAAGTGACAAAGAGAGAGAGGGCAAAAAAATTCTCCTAAAAATAAATAAAAAACAATAAAAAAAACTTAGGATATTAGGGCAAAAAATATATAATTTATTGGATAAGTGAGCAATCTTATAAAATATTTGGGTAAATAAAGTTAATGTAGTTTAAATTTGAGTTAATGGACATTCCCTTAACAATACTATTAATGTCATTTGATATTGATCAAAATACTATTTCAGCATTAAAATGGTCGGAAATTTTGGTTGACGGAAAGCAAAACAAAAGAACACAGGCACTTCACGAAGACGCATGATATAAAGCTCAGAAGAAAGAAGTAAAAATTTAGACAGGGACGTAACATGATACAAATATTATAAAAGATATTTTGGAGGAAGATATATTTCAAAACAAGATATTTTGGAGGAAGGCAACTAGGCAAGTGGCTACGCAAACAATATCAAGAGAAAGTAGAGGCCAGATTAGGACTTTTTTTCTTTTTGTAAGTGAGATTAGAAGACTTGACCCTCAAGTCTTCGTCCCAGCTCTAATTATTTAACTATTTTTTATATATTTTTTTTTGTTTTGATAGCAACTATTTTTTTATATAATCGAATGCAGGTAAGACTAACCATTATTTGATTCATATCATATTCAGATAGAAATGATTTAATCTACCATTGTCCCGACCCGAGTATCAAAAAGAAAGTAGAGGCTAGGTTAGAAGACTTTGACTCACAAGTCTCCCAGACTCCCACTAACTCTTTATCTAGAAACATCATATTATACAGGATACTAGCTTTCTTTCTAATTAATTGTAGATGTATCCCGTAAAGCTAAGTACGTACCTAACCAATATTTGACCATTATAGTCTCATGAAAATGAATATTTCAAGTATTTACTAGTACAGCCACTAAGCTACTCGATCCTTTCTTCCCCAGTATCATTCTCAGTTTGAATACAGGACTATTTAATTGTGTAAATGCTAAGAGAAAAGGAATGCTGCATCTACTGGCAATCAAATTCTTTAGGTGTGTGTACGTGTTGCTACTTGCTAGTGCTGAACAAGCCACAAGCTACCTAAAACTCTCCTCCGAGCAGGGTCATCGATCAATAGTATTCATTTTCCCCAGCTATATACCTTGTTCGGATCAAACTCTGTAGCTCCCAAGCTTGTTAGATATACGTAGTGATCATGACACACTACTCGGATACCTTCGCCATTTTGTTTTAGATTTGAGGAAAATATTTAATTGTCTCGCTTCCATTGCAAATAGGGAAAAACATAAATTATACCTAAACAGTAAGCAATATTTAAAAAAAAAAAAAAAAAAAAGAGAGAAGAAGATAGAAATCTAATTACAACTACTTTAAGAGCATCTTTAGCAATGCTAATTATATTTTAGTCAAATTTTAGTTAAAGTAGCTAAAACGTTATTTTGACTAGCAAGTTTTAAAATACAGTTGCATCAGTTTTCTCTATTTTAGCTAGTTTTAAATTTATATTAATTTTTAAATGAAGATTACATAGTTTAAATATATTATTAAATTATATAAAATAACTGAAATTTTTTTTTTAAATTATAAAAAACCTCATCTCGCTATCTATATTTAGCAGCGACATAACTAAAAGTTATAATAGAAAGCCACTCAGGAGTCTAGTGCAGCTGTTAAAATAGATATAAAACTAAACATGATCTCTAAATTAAATAGCTAAAGAGCTAAAATAAAGAGTCTGCTAAACATACTCTAAGATAGCTAAAATAAAACGATCGTACTGTTTCGAATATATAAAAGATTAAGAATGGAGTATAGTTAAGTCTTCAAAAACGTCACCGCCTTTACGAACTATAGCTCCTCCACCATGTCCTCCAATGACCAAAATTAATGACTCCTTTATGGTCACTAGTACTACACAGAAAGAACCTGGAAGCTAGAATAAGTGTTAGTCGGGTTGAAATCTTCTGTCCTCTACATAAGGGAGGAAGGAGTTAAAACCCATCCCAGGGATTGAAATTCCCAATCCAAAATCAAACCTATATAATGCACCAATCCAATTTCTCACTTATAAAAACAATCAAAGGAATCCAAGAAAAAGAAAAAAAACAAAACAAAAAATTGGTCGTAGTATATGAACTTATGACCACTATCAGAATAGCAAACCAACCGAATTCACCATTCTTTCTCTCAAGTTTTCCACCATCACGCAGAACTCTATCAATTGGATACTCTATTCTTGCATTCACCACATAAACATGAACTAAGCTGGAGACTCTCTTAACTAAAACTACAACGAAATGCAGAGATAACATTTTAGCTTTTATTCCAGGACCGTGAGGCAAATGGTGGTGGTGGTGATGCGTTGGTAGCACGGCACCTGACAGCTTTTATTTTCATCTTCTTCTATTTTTCCTCTAAGAAATCGACGACATTTTATTTTGGACTAAATTCAGTTTAGTCGCTCGAACTTTAGGGCTAAAATCACTCCTGACTTTTTTTTTTAATCACGATGGTCCCTGCACTTCTAAATTACATCAATTTAGTCCAAAATTTAACTTTAACTCGAAACATGACGTCATACGCTGATGTGGAACCGACATAGGGCCCCACTTTGCAAATTTTAAACACCCACGAAAGGTAAAATAGACATTTCAAATTTAATCTATTTTTTTTTTCTTTTTACCAAAATTTATTCTAATTTCTAATTTTCTTTCTTTTTCTCCCTTCTAACTTTACCTCTCTCTCAGATCTCCCAAGCCTAAAAGCCAAATCGATTCAACACACGCCCTCCTCCACCGCATCCGAACTCCAACGCCAATACCATCATCTTTCATGATCAAACCATGCACCTGCCTGCCAAATCAGAGATACAAAACACTAGCACAAGCAGAAAGAACCGAAACCAATGTCAGTGAATTTGGATTTTCACCTCTACATGCTCTCATTTTCTTAAACACATCCAACACCACCCTTGGAACCCCATTCTACAAACGCCCTATTATAAAAGCATTATAGCTCACCACATTCTTGACAGACATATGTTCAAACAACTTTGCAGCAGAAACCCTCCCCACAGCTCAAATACATACTCACAGCTAGGTAGCAACATAAACATCACTCTTAACCCTGAGCTTCACCGCCACACAATCCATTCCCATCCCCTGCTTCGCATTGTCACACGCCAAAAACACACTAGCTATAGTAACCAAATTCAACCTGAGCCCTCCAAAACCAACGCTCTTGCACACTTTTAAAGCCTCTATGCGATGTCCATTATGCAACAACCCAGAAATCACAGTGTTTACAGGAGCCAAGTTTCGGTGAGGCATTTCGTCGAACACCTTGAGACCTTGAGTGCATCGTCCATGAGGTTGAGCTTCATGGAAGAGTCCATGAGAGCGGTGATAGTGTAGATGTCGAAGAAGAACCCGGTTTTCAGGAGATGGGTGTGGACCATTTGGACATGAGGGGCTGATAGGAGCTTGGCACAGGCTTTGAGAATAGGAGGAAATGTGAATTTGTGAGGGGGAAAAGAAGCAGAGTGGTCTTGGCATAGGGTCTCAAATGCTACAGTGCCTCCTATGGGTGCCCACCAAGAACCAAACTTCATATCAAACATCGTCTTCTATTTCAAGCAGTCCATAGCCACCACCAATAGAGTTAAAATTGCGAGGAAAGTCTGAGCTCTGACGCAAAAATCACAACCCAAACTAAGTACACATGAACTCAACTCATTCAGTTCAAAAGATCACACCTTTGATTGAGCTAGGGCCCGAAGTCAAACCTGGGTTCCGCGTTGCATGTAGGGCTGGTCAAAGTTCGACCCCGACAGCTGTGGGCCATGTGCCTCCGGGTAAAACTGAGCCTCGGTGCTCATGGGCAACGAAGAAGGCAACTCCTTTAAGTCCTGATTATTCAACACAACAAAAACGACGCCGTTCTCCTTTAAGTCCCAATGTCGCATCGCTGCCCTTATCGGCGCCCTAGAGCCCGTCGATTCCCATCCCCGGCATCATCATCATCGTTGTCGGCTTCATCCCCAATTTCACTCTAAAGACCTCCGTTAGGTCTGAGACCTCGAGCAGAGTAAGCCCCGATCTTGTCCGTGATCGCTGAAACCTTCTAGGTGGGGCTGGTGTTTTTTCCAGCGCGGCGGTGGTGTAACTGGCGGCAGAATGGGAGGAGACATAAGATCTTGATTGGAGATTAGGGTTCTGGAGGAGAATTTTGAATTGAGAAGAAGAAGAAATCGGAGTAGGAAGAGGGTTGGAAGAAAGGAAGAAGACGAAAGGGAATAGAATCAGGGAAAGGAAGAAAAAAAAATATGAAGAAGTAGGGCAGTTTGGACTTTTCGTTCAAATTGAGGGTCAGAGTCTGAAATGTGGGACCCCATGTCGGTTCCACATCAGTGTATGACGTCATGTTTTGAGTCAAAGTCAAATTTTGGACTAGTTTGATGTAATTTGGAAGTGCAGGGACCATCGTGATTAAAAAAAAAAGTTAGGGACCAAAGTGATTTTAGCCCTAAAGTTCAAGGGACTAAACTGAATTTAGACCTTTTATTTTTTAAGAAGTTAATAGAGTTTGTATCCCTTAACACTTATAACTTATAAGACAGGTGGTATACATGTGATAAAGTTTGAAAAAGAGACAGAGAAAGAGACACAGAAAACAAGGACATAGGATTTCAAGCAGTGCTATAGTTAGGAATTCTATCAAGGAATATCAAAAACATGATTAAAATAGCTCACTAACCTTACATATACAAAAGAACTAAATTTTTGTAGTAAATAATAAATGATAGTGTTATTATTTGTTCGTATGTTTGTTGCTTAAATTTATTGAAACTTGGATAGTTTACTAAAAGGTTAAATTTGAAGAACAGTACATGAAATATTAGCCATTCCAAAGTTCGGTACATCAGGTTTCAAAGAATTAAGATCGGTACATGAAATTGCAATTTCGACCCAAAATCGGTGTATGACGTTACACTTTCCGTTATTTAGGGTGCTTTTCGTCAAACGTTTAGGGGCCAATCCGTCTCTTCAAGCCTTATATATATATAGGATTTTTCTCAGGTGCAGACGTCCACACCGAAATTTCGGTACGGATTTCAGGTTTTTAGCCACTTTTCGATCACATATTTTGATCTTAACAGTTCAGTTTTTAGTTTCTAATGTATAGATCATCTCTACAAAATTTCAGCCAATTTGGTGATCGCTAAGGCATCCAAAACTGCAATTTACACAAACGAACCGAATCTGTCGACCCTGAACCGTTTGTGTACATTGTTATAATTTGCAGTTTTGAATGCCTTGATGATCACCAAATTGGCTGAAATTTTGCAGAGGTGATCTATACATTAGGACCTAAAAACTGAACGGTTAAGATGTGAAAATGTGATCGGAAAGTGGGGGAAAATGGGAAATCCGTACCATCTGCATGGTACGGACGTCCGCACCGTAGCCGGACTGTATGTATATGTATATACATACATATATATATATATATCAAAAACAGATCAAAGCCAAATCCATTACCCCGTTCAAAGTACTAAATCGATAGACACAAGAAAAAAAGAAAATTATTACTACAAATTGACATAAAGTCCTACAGTTGAGGCTTCGATTATTGATTCTGTATGCCCTGGTATGTGAAATCCATTTTGTGAGGACGGACCAAAGCAGTATGCCCTGCCTCATTGCAAAAACACAATCCCAGAAGCACTGACTTGGATACACCTTTACGCAAGCGTACGTATCATTGTCAAGATAGGGAAATATTATGCCCAAAGTTTATCGTACCACGGGGATTAGTGGCTAACCCACAATCCTTGGGTAATCGGAAATAAAGACACTTAGCAAACAAAGAAAAGAAAAAGAAAAGAAATAAAAATGTTAATCTAAGGCACCAAGCCCCAGCAATGCTCGGTTTTGGTTTTCACCAAAGCCTAATCAAAACTAAGAGCCTAGTGGTGAATATGCACAAATGAGTCGAAATTTGTAGGGGGTTTTGAATTGAGAATCAACTAAATTAAACGCAACCGAAAAGTAAACTAAACAACTAATTAACGAACTAGAAAATTAAATTTGGGTTTTCAAATTAATGGGAACATGGGAGTGTAGGGTGATTCACACTAACTATCTTGCAAATATCAATGCCAATTTTACAAATGCATGCATTTCCTATATGTGTCAAGTCTCGTATCTAGTACCGGTTAAGGCTACTAAACCAATTATCCTTTCGGTGTATCGATTATGCCGGTTAGGGCCACAATCAACTCTCTAATTTAGGCATTACGCCGGTTAAGGCCGCAATATCTAAAATTAGAGGCCTAGAGTGCAAGATAATAGAGACCCAAGCAAGCTTAGCTACAATTAAGCTAGCTAATGGTTACCACACTTAAATCCTAGATGCCACAAGACCAATAAGTTGTCAATTTATCAATCTACTCATCACAATTGCCCACAACATAATTTCAAAGGGTGACAAAGCCTAGAAACGTGCTTCTAAGGACCAATAAATTCGGATTTAAAGCATACACAACGGAAATTGCATTTATTAAAATTAAAGCATCAATATTTATACAAAATGAGTTAGGGGTTCACAACCCTAACTCCCAAAAAAGAAATTACTCACAACCCATAACTATGAACATCAAAGATACAAAATTCAAAGAAAAAAGATTATAGAAGTGTAGGAGAACACAAAGGTAGCCACAATTAGCTAGGAAGCTAATATGACTTCCCTTGAATTACAACTCCCACAAATACCTAAATCTTGAATCTTGTAGCTCTTGATGAATCCTTGAAGCTTGTGTGAGAAATTCTATGAATACTAAAAAAAAACTAAAACTATTATGAAAAATGGAGGAGGAAAGGAGAGAGAGAGAGAGCAGCCCAAAAGGGCTGCCTCTGTTTGGTGTGTGCGGCGCTGTAGGTGTTAGCTCTGAGGAAGAGAGAAATATCCCTCAATATAGGGTAGGTTTCGTGTCAAGTATGAAAGAGGGCTGAATGGGTAAGGTGGTTTGGCACGTGTCAAAGATGTATGCGTTAAGTGTGCTAGTGTGAGCAGCACATGGTCTGAAAGGGTAAATGGATGTGGTCAAGCACGTGGTGGTGAGAGAAAAGCTAGCCACAGTAACATTAGAAGCCAAACATACGTGCAGCACCATTTCCTTGTTGGTTTAATCAATCAATCAATCATGATTGATTAATTAATTAATCAATAACTCTTGATATATATATATATTCATTCTCTCCTCGTAATTTCAAAGTGCATGGCTACAATTAGGGCTGGGCACGGGCCGGGTCCAACTATAATTTTACTGGGCCCGGACCCGGCCCGTTTTTCACTGAGCCCGGACCCGGCCCGCTTTGACACAAATAGGGACCGGCCCGGGACCGGCCCGTTTCATTTCGGGCCGGGCTTCCGGGTTTTCGGGCCCAAATACCTATTTTCCATATATTTCCAGATTTTAACATATTTAAAGTTCAAATTCAAATCCATTAAGCTTTTTTAGTGCCTCCATTAATTTTGGCTGAATAAAAATACCTTTTATTTTCCTTTTCTGGGCTTTAGCCTTTAATGGCTCCATTCACAGAGGAAAAAAAAAAAAAAAAGAGAAGAAGATCAGTTGCGTGTTAATTCCAAAACAACTGAACAACATAACAAAGTCAAGAGTACCATGTTCATGTAGCTATCAATGAACAACATAACTAATCAGATCTGATTGTTACAAAAAAAAAAACAGAAGATCAAATCAATTAACTGCTCCAAGCAAAGGACCACGGCGGGCAGGAGAGGAAGAGCGGACCGTGGGAGCCATGGAAGAGGACGATCCAATTGGAGAGAGGAAGAGATTCTGGAATTCTGAGCGGGCCAAAGCGAAAGGTAAGGGACGAGTGAAGACGGGGCAATGAGATCGGTGAGATGGTGGCCGTGAGGAAGGTTCTGGATTTCAAAGATGGGAAGTTTCAAAGAAGAAGAGAGAAATGAGTTCTTGCAGTGAGAAGAAGAGAGAAATGGAGTTAAGAGAGACCAAAAAAAAAAAAAAAAGAGAGAAAAGGAGAAGTCCCTTTTGCGGCAGAGTGAGAAGAAAAGAGAGGAGAGAGATTAGGTTTAGGAATTAATATTAGGGAGATGATTTGATGTGGTGGAGGTATACATAGACCAATAATATAAAAATATGATGCCCTATTATATAGAGACACTTGTCTCTTTTAATGTCAAACGGGCCTGACGGGCTTTTTCTTATCTGAAAGTCCAGGCCCGGGCCCGAACCGTATTTGGAAAATTAAGGCCCGGCCCGAACCGTTTTGATTAAAAAAAAATTTGGGCCCGGACCGTACGGGTCGGGCCTTGACAGGCCGGTCCGGGTTTACGGGTTTTCGGGCTTAAATGCCCAGCCCTAGCTACAATTATGAATAATTGCCTTCAGCTCCTCCTCTGACTTTGACTGTAGTTGACCGCATCAATAATTTCATTTTTTTCTTGAAAACTCCAATTTCGCAATATTTTCTCTCGTTTCCGCAACTCCGCTTATTTTCTACAAAATAACAAAAAATGAATTAATTACATTATAATTGACACAAGGATTGGCTTATTTCTAGTATTTTAGATATAATTACACGAATAAAAATGCGTGTAATCACACCCCCACACTTGAACTTTGCTTGTCCTCAAGAAAACTAAATGAAATCTAATCCGAGAATCTACTAACTCACAAACATAAAAGAAGTGTAGTATTAGTCTTTCCAACCATAACCCTCAGAGAACTAATTATGTAGATGACCATGAGTTTGACAAAGCATGACATAGAAATTATAAATTTGTAAGGCAATTAAGATGCACATGTAAGAAATGCTCAAGTATATGCACGTGTAAACCATGTGTCACATCAATCCACCATAATCAAATAGACACATAGAAGACCTGATATAACCCACTAAACTCACATAGGTTCACTAAATATTACCGCTCAAGTGTTTAGGGGCTATATGTATTTCACTCAAAAACAATTTCACAACACGCGTCGCCATATGCTTGCTCTTCGATCTCATCTCCGCTAGGTAACCCACAACATTCAAGATTAAGAGGTCTTTTATTTGGTTGTAATGGGGCTAAGGGCAAGTGGCTATAAGAAATAAAGGATAGGGAAAGACAAAGTCCATGAAAATCGGTGAAGCACTCTCTCTTGTAGAGATTTAAGACTTTTGCTTTCGAATGCTAAGTCACTCACTCTAATTCCGATGTACAACCCACACTACACTATACTACGTAATACTTTTTTTTTTTTTTTTTCACACAACCCTTTTTTTTTTTTTTTCTTTTTTTTTTTCCTACTTTTCTTTTCCTTGAACTTTATTTCTATTTGCACAAACCTCTCTTTCTTTTCTTTTTTTTTTTTTTTTTTTTTTTTTTTTTTTAGAACTTTCTTTTCTATACATATCATTCACCCCCACACTTATTCTTTTGTAACCTCACACTTTTGACTTTTCTTTTCTTTGGAAGCACTCAAACATAAAGTCATTCTCTCAAATTGCTTCACCAACTACCATGGAAGGGTAGGATAAAAGTGTATAGGCTAGGTAGGAATTTGTGGTGGTAATGAACAAAAAGGCTAAATTATATAAATAGGCTCAAAGTGGCAATCTAGTGGTAAATATTTTTAGGCACATGCTTCTTTGGCCATGGTGGTATATAGTCCTAATGCATCCATCCTTTCTATCATGTCGCAAGCTAAAAGTAGCCTCGAGAGGTCTCAAGCAAGTTCTAGATATGCAATGTCATGAAATTGTACACACATGAAAGAAAAAGTGAATGAACAATGCATACACTATGGATATTAGGCTCAAAAGCTCACAAATAAGGCATGCAAGTTAATCGAATAATCTATATGCTTATCTAACTATGATGAACCAACCTAACCATAGGCTATGTGCACACATATAATCAAGCATAGATCACATATACACTCAATCACAAAACAAATTCAAAGTCCTAGATCATGCTTAGTCTATTCACAATCACAACAAGTTAAGTCCATGGCTCATCATTGGGGTTGGAAAAGGCATTAACCACTAAAATATAATTACATAAAGCTAATCTTTTTTTTTTTTTTTTTTTTTGATAGGGCCACCCGAGCCCTCACCCCCACACTTAAAACCAACATTGTCCTCAATGTTGTTGTAAAGTGAGCTCGAAAGCTAAAATCTGTGTCGGATTTAGGCATGAGAGTGAAGTCCGGGCGAAGGCACACAAATTAACTATGAAAAGAAAAATCTAATTGAGGAGAACAGTCACAGAAAACCCCCTTTGTAGACACCTCCATTGCTCACAACCTTCGGAGAAGAAAATATGAGACACCAACCTCAAGGCACAAGGCCTTGACTTCCTTAATGTATGCTCCAAGCTAGCTCTAGGTGCTCATGAAAGATCGACTCCATTGAGAAATATATAGTGTCCAAAGAGCAATGCGTCACAAATAGGCCATCAAAGAATAAGGACAAAAGTCCTCCATTAAGCTCGTGGTCTTCATCCCATCAACTCAGAACCCAAAATAATCCTCCATGACCTCCACACAAGAATTGTAGCTCAAAATATCTCCTTATTCTCCACACCTCAAGCACCTCCCAACCTCCCAAAAAGATGGCTGAATAGCCTTATTGATGCAAAATGAACAAAAAAGAACATCACATGTAATGCTAGGGTTGCCTCCCTAGCGAGCCCTTTGTTTAAGGACTTCATTGCCGGTCCATAGAGTTTTTCATTCTTCAAGAAGCATCATTGAGGTAAGTCACCTCATGATGAGAATCAAAAGTGGAGTCATGATATGGTTTAAGCCGGTGCCCATTTACCTTGAAAATTTTCCCATCATTCAAATTTCTTACTTCAATAGCACCATGAGGGAATACTTCCACTACTTCATAGGGTCCACTCCATCTCTGATAATGTGTGGAAGTGCATTGAGGAAGAAGAGGAAGAAGAGAAGAAAGTAGAAGAAGAAAAGAAGAAGAAGAAAGAAATTAGAAAAAGAGGAAGAGCTTAAAAAAAAAAAAAAAAAAAAAAAAAAAAAACATAATCTGATTTTTGCTGACGTCATGATGACGTCAGCAATAACATGAGCTGATCCTTTCCTTCTTTCCCACGTGCATTCTCCACTTTCTTTCTTTTATTTCCCTTTTTTTTTTTTTTCTTTTCTTTTCTTTTTCTTATCCTCTTCCTCTCACATGTGGCCACATGGCCCTTATCTTTCTCTCCTTCAACTTTCACGGTAGCCACTTCTTCTTATTATCCCATTTTTCTTTCTCTTCTCCTACCAGGCCACACACCCCAAAAACCCAGATCCCCTTCCTCCTTTGAACAGCCGCACTATTCCATCTCTCCCATTTTCATCTTTCCTATTCTCTCATCCATCACCCATATCACCTCACACTCTCACCTTTTCCCTTTTTCATTTTTTTATTTCATCTTTTGGGATTGGACACTCAAGGCCTCAAGGGAATTATCATCAAGAGTACCACACCTTAATTTGGGTAGTTAGATGAAGAAATTGCTTGATTCATACTAGCTCATAACTAGAAGTGACCAAGCTAACTCTCCCCTCTCTTCCTTATTATCTATTTCATAATTTTTATATACTTTTGTTGATGAATTCTTGTATGGGTTGTGAGTAGTTTAATTTTGGGAGTTAGGGTTGTGAAGCCCTAACTCATCTTGTATAAATATTGATGCTTTAATTTTAATAAATGCAATTTTCATTGTGTATGCTTTAAATCCGAATTTATTGGTCCTTAGAAGCATGTTTCTAGGCTTTGTCACCCTTTGAAATTATGTTGCGGGCAATTGTGATGAATAGATTGATAAATTGACAACTTATTGGTCTTGTTGCATCTAGGATTTAAGTGTGGTAACCATTAGCTAGCTTAATTGTAGCTAAGCTTGCTTGGGTCTCTATTATCTTGCTCTCTAGGCCTCTAATTTTGGATATTGCGGCTTTAACCGGCGTAATGCCCAAATTAGAGAGTTGATTGTGGCCCTAACCGGCATAATCGATACACCGAAAGGATAATTGGTTTAGTAGCCTTGACCGGTACTAAATACGGGACTTAACACATATAGGAAATGCATGCATTTATGAAATCGGCACCGATATTTGCAAGATAGTTAGTGTGAATCACCCGACACTCCCATGTTCCCATTAATTTGAAATCCAAATTTAATTTCTTGCTTGATAATTAGTTGTTTGGTTTTACTTTAGTTTGCATTTAATTTAGTTAATTCCCAATTAAAAAACTTCCAAACAAAATTCTACCTTCCTTTGTGCATAACTCATTTGGGCTACAAGTTAGTGGCTTTGATTAGGCTTAGTGTGAGCTAAGCCGAGCATTGCCGAGGCTTGGTGCCTTGTGAATATTTTATTTTACTTTATTTTATTTTTATTTTTACTTTTTTGTATGCTTTTGAGTCACTCTAGCGCCAATTACCTCGGTTAGGTCCAACACCTAATCCCCGAGGTACGATAATCAAGGTGCAAGCGTACGTATCATTGTCAAGATAGGGAAATATTATGCCCAAAGTTTATCGTACCACGGGGATTAGTGGCTAACCCACAATCCTTGGGTGGTCGGAACTAAAGTCACTAAGCAAACAAAATAAAAATAAAGTGAATAAAAAGGCTAATCTAAGGCACCAAGCCCCAGCAATGCTCGGTTTTGGTTTTCACCAAAGCCTAATCAAAACTAAGAGCCTAGTGGTGGATATGCACAAATGAGTCGAAATTTGTAGGGGGTTTTGAATTGAGAATCAACTAAATTAAACGCAACCGAAAAGTAAACTAAACAACTAATTAACGAACTAGAAAATTAAATTTGGGTTTTCAAATTAATGGGAACATGGGAGTGTAGGGTGATTCACACTAACTATCTTGCAAATATCAATGCCAATTTTACAAATGCATGCATTTCCTATATGTGTCAAGTCTCGTATCTAGTACCGGTTAAGGCTACTAAACCAATTATCCTTTCGGTGTATCGATTATGCCGGTTAGGGCCACAATCAACTCTCTAATTTAGGCATTACGCCGGTTAAGGCCGCAATATCTAAAATTAGAGGCCTAGAGTGCAAGATAATAGAGACCCAAGCAAGCTTAGCTACAATTAAGCTAGCTAATGGTTACCTCACTTAAATCCTAGATGCCACAAGACCAATAAGTTGTCAATTTATCAATCTACTCATCACAATTGCCCACAACATAATTTCAAAGGGTGACAAAGCCTAGAAACGTGCTTCTAAGGACCAATAAATTCGGATTTAAAGCATACACAATGGAAATTGCATTTATTAAAATTAAAGCATCAATATTTATACAAAATGAGTTAGGGGTTCACAACCCTAACTCCCAAAAAAGAAATTACTCACAACCCATAACTATGAACATCAAAGATACAAAATTCAAAGAGAAAAGATTATAGAAGTGTAGGAGAACACAAAGGTAGCCACAATTAGCTAGGAAGCTAATATGACTTCCCTTGAATTACAACTCCCACAAATACCTAAATCTTGAATCTTGTAGCTCTTGATGAATCCTTGAAGCTTGTGTGAGAAATTCTATGAATACCCAAAAAAAACTAAAACTATTATGAAAAATGGAGGAGGAAAGGAGAGAGAGAGAGCAGCCCAAAAGGGCTGCCTCTGTTTGGTGTGTGCGGCGCTGTAGGTGTTAGCTCTGAGGAAGAGAGAAATATCCCTCAATATAGGGTAGGTTTCGTGTCAAGTATGAAAGAGGGCTGAATGGGTAAGGTGGTTTGGCACGTGTCAAAGATGTATGCGTTAAGTGTGCTAGTGTGAGCAGCACATGGTCTGAAAGGGTAAATGGATGTGGTCAAGCACGTGGTGGTGAGAGAAAAGCTAGCCACAGTAACATTAGAAGCCAAACATACGTGCAGCACCATTTCCTTGTTGGTTTAATCAATCAATCAATCATGATTGATTAATTAATTAATGAATAACTCTTGATATATATATATATATATATTCATTCTCTCCTCGTAATTTCAAAGTGCATGGCTACAATTATGAATAATTGCCTTCAGCTCCTCCTCTGACTTTGACTGTAGTTGACCGCATCAATAATTTCATTTTTTTCTTGAAAACTCCAATTTCGCAATATTTTCTCTCGTTTCCGCAACTCCGCTTATTTTCTACAAAATAACAAAAAATGAATTAATTACATTATAATTGACACAAGAATTGGCTTATTTCTAGTATTTTAGATATAATTACACGAATAAAAATGCATGTAATCAAGCACCAAAAGCTTCAATCTTTCACTTTTAGCAACAAAATCATAACAAACCCAACAAAATCTATCATCCAAATTAGCATAAACTAGTCTCAAATAGCTCTATGAGTGAATAAAACACATAGAGATCTCCACACAAAAAAAAGGGGAAAAGATGAAGAAACTATACCGGTCATAGCGAACAGCGAGATTAAGAAAAGCTAAAAGAGAAGCTTGGTGAGCATCTGGATTAGGAGACACCAGCATAGTCACCAAAGGTGGAATCACATCTGAAGCTCCCAACTTTAATCGAGTCTTGGCCACATAAGAAGAAGATGAGGAGAAAGAAGACGACTTTCTGACCAAGTTTCTGACGTCTCGGGAGGCTTAAATTTGGCCTCGTGTGCCATCCAGGTCTAGTAGCCAGGGCTGATCGCTGTCGTTGGTTCTTCGGCGGCGTGATGGAGCAGTTGATGTAGCCGAGGAGATTGTAAGCTTTGAATATGGGCATCAGACTGGAGATGGAGGCGTAGAGATCGTACGTCGTCTTAGGATAGCTGGAGGTCGGTGAAGGAGCTGCATTGCAGAAGCGGTGGAGGTTCTCTTTGGCTTTTTGATTTCTTCAATCTGTTAAAAACAGAGAGAGAGAGAGAGAGATATATATATATATATATATATATATATATATATGAAAACCCAAAATTACCCTTCAAAAATTGTATAATTGCATAAGCTTAACGGTGTTATTGACGTCATGTACTAAAAATGTGTCAAAATTGCAACTTCATGTACCGATCTTAATTCTTTGAAACTTGATGTACTGAGCTTCGGAATTGCCAATATTTCATGTACTGTTCTTAAAATTTTCCCTTACTAAAAAGTAAACAAAAAATAATGAAAAGTCACAAAATTTTAAAAAAAGTAGAGAGGCGGCGAGTTCCTTGCTTGGTCAAATGGTCGCTGCCTCATAGTGGCAGGGTGAAACTTAGTGTCACGGGATATATTTTCCAGTGGCAACATGATGGGAAAGCTGTGTGTATGGAAATTATGCTATGCTATAATTGAGTTGCACATCGAGTTATCTTTCTGTTGTGTCACCGCTGTGTGACCTGTGTCAAAGAAAATAGAGTCGCCCGTAGAGCGCTCTTTGCTAGTTGGTGCTTTGTTGAATACAGTTGTTTAGTAGAGACTCATAATAGTATTTCAGGATGTTCTCTAGTTGCATATTGTAATCAGAGGTTTTGTCTCAATGTCCCCCTCTTGTATTCGACAGTTTCATTAATCAAGTTTTGAGGGCAACCGCACCACCCTTTATTAAAAAAAAAAAAAAAGTAGAGAGATCACAAAGACTTCACAAATTATGTGAAACTAGAAACATCAAATAACTGAAATATAAGAGGAGTCAATTGACACACCTCGACCATCTCTAGCTATACCCATGATTTCAAGCGTGCTAACCCAACTTCATCGATCTTTGGGTAGATGGGCATTGTGGGCATACGTATCATTACAAAATTTAACTAACTAATTATTAAGTATACTTACAATAGATTGTCTTCTATAGCTAGTATCCTATCGAGATCAGTATACATGTCGGATATCAGTTCCTCCTCGAATTTTTTATTTATTGTTTGGACTTTGGAATCAATCTATTTCAATATGCTAATAATCTTTTGAATCTTCTGGAGTCTGACATGGAGTAGGTGGTTAATTAGCTAGGAGGAAGATGTTCGTGGTAGTAAGAATATGCCCAGCTGAATTCAAGTAGAAGAAAAAAGCTTCAATTAATGCATGAAATTTGCTATATATTGTCATTGACCCTGGGATTGTCTCTCCATGTACAAATATTACTCGTTAAGATTAGTTAAACATGAAACTCTTTTCGAAAGTTTTCCTTAGTTTTAGTGGATCTTCAAAATTAAAAATTAAAAGTGATATATCATTGAAGCAGACTACAGACAGTTAAACATAATTCGGTTTTTCTATTAATTTTATTCTTTTAAGTGCAGTGTTTATAAAACTATACCAGGGCCCCAAATTGACCGGAGAAATGAAATTTCCTACCAATTTCCTTCAGAAATTATTAGCGGGAGACTTCAATAATAAACTTGGTCGTCGAGGTTCTCTTTCTTGGCCGGTGACGATGATTAGTTTATCCTGCGCTGTTGTAGTGGCGGGCTCCTCCCCATGATATTATTCACACAATTAGTCAAGCCATCCATGGACTTTTTCCATGGACAATGGGGTTTTATTAATCCACATACTTGGAGCTTAGTGATACGTCGTTCCTCACCTGCCACTAGTTCATTTCACTGGTGTGATTGATACTATATCTCCTTCTCCCTTGTTTGTCCGTAGATCATCCAGTGGTCCATTTGTGTTTTAAAGTCTTTCCACGATGCACTAGTTTACAGACTAGCTTATAGGCTTATAGGCTATAGTCTGTGAGAGATTGGTCATTTGGTCTTACTGGCTTTATGATAGCGAGCTCCATATACTTAAATTGTAAATTTCCTGCAGTGCTTTGTACATTGATCGACGACTACTTTCAGACCCCTATATATATGCGCTTCAGACAGATTTTTACTGACTAAGGAAAAGGCTAGGAGAGTATTACTTGCTGCTTTAGCACCATTTCATATCGATCTGTAAGCAATCTTTGCATCCATAGCGCGCTCTCTCTCCCTCCCTCCCTCCCTCTGATTTATTTTGATTACAGACAAGCTGTTTCTTATCCAAAATAGTTTCAAATTTTCAATAGCGATTTCTTACATCTAAAGGAATCTTTCTTTTCTGGGGAGGGGAAAGGAAATTATATTACCTTCAAATTTATTTGTTTTTGGTTATATATATAACCTTCAAATTTAATGGCTTCCATAGTTTTTATTCATGCAATTTTTTATTTTATTTAAAAAAAAGATTAAAATTATACGACCGATCATGCAATTTTAATGCTATGTTTAATTTCCATATAAGCTGAATGCATGATCTGCATGTTTTTAACTCTTTGCTGAATGCTATGTTTAATCATACGTACATGCTTTCCTCTCTCTCTCTCTCTCTCTCTCTCTCTCTCTCTCATACATGGAGCTATTCGAGAGTGGACGTCCACAATCCAGAAAAAGTGTGGACGTCGCTCCTCCGGCCTCGATCAAGTGTCGATGGTGCGGTGCGGCTTGTCGGACGGAGGCCAGGGGTCTGCGAAGCCAGTTTGCAGTCGGGTGGAGTCGCCGGGGCTAGTTTGCAGCACTGCCCAGAACCTGCAGTTGCAGGTGAGGTCACTGCCCATAAACCTGCAACCTCAACCTCCTCCAACCTCAATCGTTGCCCAAAAGCCATCTGGGATGCCTCCGACCTCCGTCCGGCAAGCCTCATGCCGCTGTCGCAGCCTGAAAGCGGCTGCTGCGTCGATGTCCGCACTTTAGCTATAGTGCGGACGTCCGTCTGTGATCGGGCCTGTATATATATATATATATATATATATATATACATACACGGAGCCGTTCGAGAGCGGACGTCTGCAACCCAGAAAAAGTGCGGACGTCGTTGCTCCGGCCTCAATCGAGCCACGACGGCGCGGTGCGGCTTGCCGGAGGGAGGTCAGGGATCGTGCAGAGGGGTCTGCGGTCTGGTGGAGTCGCCGGCGACGGGTTTTGTGGTGCTGCACAGAAACTGCAGTTGTAGGTGAGGTGGCTGCCCAGAAACCGGCAAGCCCGACCTCTTCCGACCTCTAACGGTGCCCAGAACGGTCTGGGACGCCTCCGGCCTCCCTCTTGCAAGCCGCGCACCGTCGCCTGAAAGCCGCCTGCTGCGTCGATGTCCTCACTTTAGCGACAGTGCGGACGTCCGCCCTTGATCGGGCCTATATATATATATATAAATATATATATATATATATATAAATAGAAAAATGTCTACTTACCTAAATTTCGGCTACACTAATCCCACTTACCCACACATCTTATGAAATTACCCACTTACATAACAAATTACATATTTTTTTGCCCTAATACCCAATTAAATATTTTTATTATTTCTTGTTTATTTTTGGGATAAATTTGCCCTCGCTCTTAGAGAGAGAGAGAGATAAGTCATCAGAGACTTCGCAAGACTCCGATGACAGGCCGCTGGATTCCAATAATCGAAGATCGGAGTCCAACGATCCATGACCAGCTTCTGGTTTTATTGCCCCTCAATAATACCCAACAAACTTTATTACCCTCTCAATAAAAATTTATTATGTTTTATTAGGGGGTGTAATAAAAGTCACCGGCAACCTCTTTAGGGACCTCTGTCAACCTCCAGACCAATCACCGAAGTTCGATGTTCTGTTTTATTTCCCCCCAATAATACTCAATAAACTTAGATTGCCCCCTAATAAAACCCAATAGACTTTTATTTCCTCCAATAAAAATTTATTGGGTTTTATTAGGGAGCAATAAAGTCTCTGACTACCTCTCCAGTGATCTATAAGATCTCTGGCGACCTTTCTGGGGACCTCCAGCAACTGGTGACTGGTGATCAGAGTCCACCGATCGGTAATCGGAGTTTGGCGTCCAGTTTTATTGCCCTCTAATAATACCTGATAAACTTTTATTGCTCCCCAAAATTTTTTTATTGGGGGATAATAAACTTCCCCGGCGACCTCTCCGGTAACCTACAAGATATTCGACGTCCTCTTTGAGGATCTTCGGTGACAGGTAATCGAAGTCCGGTGGCTGGTTTTATTGCTCCCCAATAATATCTAATAAACGCCAATAAAATCTAATAAACTTTATTGCCCCCCAATAAAAATTATTGCGTTTTATTAGGGAATAAAAGTCTCTAGCAACCTCTCTGGTGATCTATAAGATCTCTGATGATTCTTTAGGGAACTCCGGTAATCTCTGGCGGGTGACCAGCTTCTGACGATCGTATTCCGGCGTCCGGTGACCCAAGTCCAGCAAAGTCTCTAATGACTTTTTAATTATTTGGAGGGTAAACTTGTCTTTTTACATTTAAATATGGTAAGTGGGCACACAAATCTTTTAGTGGAGTAAGTGGACATTTGTTAGGCCCAAATTGGGTAAATGGTCAAGAGCCCTATATATATATATATATATATATATATATATATATGTGACCTCCTTAAACTTGAAATGTGAAGATGTTTTTATGTTTAACTTAAATTTCAATAATCTATACCATTCATTCTCTAATTACATACACACATGAATTCTACAAAAAAAAAGAGCCAAATCAAAAAAGTCTGACCATTTGATTAGAACAATATTCGTTTTAATTTATCTAATAGATTACATTTGTTTACGCAATTTTCAATAACCAAATGATTATGGATATGGTTGATTTTTAGTAGACACATTCTTCAATGGTTGAAATCGTTGAATTAAGTCCTATACTAGTGAAAAATGGTTAAAAAGTCTTAAATTTTAGGGGGCCGTGACCACTTACCCAATTTCAGCTTAAGAATTGCCCACTTACTCCAGTAAGAGTTTTTTAACCTCATTTACCCAATCTAACATATACGGACAGTATTTCCCTCATTTTAATTAATATATTACACTCATCTCTCTCTCTCCCCCCTCCCTTCTTTGATCTATTCTCTCTCTCCTCCCCCTCACCGATTTCTCTCTCTCTTTCTCTCAACTCGTCTCAACTCTTCTTGAATATATACTCTCCGTACTTGTGCCATGAGAACCAAATCCCACCGATTAAAACCAACAACCCGAAACCAGAAGCAACCAACACAATCAAAATCAGAGTCCTTCTCTCCTTACCGGAGCTGGCCGTTGTGAAATCGAGCTGAAAGAAGCACTTGGCGTTGCCATGATCGGTCGGTCCGTACGGATTGGCAAATGCGGCGGCGTAAATCCATGGGTAGGAGGTGCAGTCGAAGACGTTCCAGATGGATTCTTCGGTAAAATAAGTGGCGGAGAGGCAGGTGGTGCAGGCGGCGCAGGGGGAGTTGTTCTCGAGCGACTGGTTGCAGTTGGAAACGACGCAGTCTCGGGCGGTTTGGCGGACGAGGTCCTCGAATTGGGCCTTGGTGGTGATGTTCATGCAGCCCTGGGAGATCCAGGAGGTCTCGAAGCCGAGCGAATGTCGAAGTCGGCGACGAATTTGTCGGCGAGGGTTTGGTAGGCAGACTAGCAGGAGTCGAAGGCGTTGGGCGGGGGGAGGAAGTTGCAGGTGAGCTGGAGGTAGTGGGAATCGACGAGGCGGAGGCCCTGGAGGATGTACTGGCACTCCATGTTCTGGTTCATTTGGGGGCACTTGGAGCCCGGGTCGAACTGCTGCAGGATCGTGAAGTTGAACATCACTTTTTTACCCCATTACTATCCTTCTCAACTCCAGACTCTCTTTTTTGCCGCATATTACATTGTTCTTCAATATGGGATGTTGCTAGTAGTGATTGTTTTGTTTATTATGATTTGGTTGGGCAATAATAAGATCATTAGTGGGCAATAAAACGATTATTGGAAGATAATAATATGATTATTGGATGGTAATAATTAGATTATTGGGAGGCAATAATAATATTACTGGGGGGCAATAAAATATTTATTAGGGCAATAATAAGATTATTTATTTGGATAAAGCTACTAAAATATTCAAAATTAAAAACATCTTCATTTTTCACTAATTATTGATCCCCAATGAACTTGTTACTGGGGGGCAATAATATGATTATTGGGGGGGGTACTAAAATTAGACGCCGGAATCCAGTCACCAGTCTGGAAGTCGGATTCGAGATTCCGGTGACCCGGTGATTGGTCGCCAGATTCCGGTCATCGGTCATCGGTTGCTGGATTCCGGTCATCGGTCATCAGTTGCCGGATTCCGGTCGCCGGAGACCGCGGCCGGCCACTGGTCACCGGAGCACAACAAGATGGAGGATGACTTCTCTCTCTAAGTGAGAAAGAATGAGAGGGCAAAAAAGTCTCAAAAAAAAAAAGAATAAAAAAAGAATTAATTGGGTATTAAGGAAATAATCCCTTAGAGTGTTTTTTGGATAAATGCAGTTTAAAAAATGTTAGTGGAGCAAGTGGGCAATTTGGTGTCTAAAATTAGGTAAATGATTATTTCCCCTAAATTTTAAAAGCAACAGAGCTATATATTCCTTTTGGATTTTACTTGTTAAAGAAAATAAAAAAGCAAAAACAAGAACAACAATAATTTCCAGTGACCCTCAAAAATATATAATCCCTTATTTTATACTATCTGATCACTTGTTTTTCTTCCTGACTTTTGAACAAAGACAAAAATATGAATGTTAGCTAATTGTTCCTATCAAAACTCACTATAAATAATTTGTTTGCAGGTGCCCACGCCGGTATGTTTATACAGTGTGTTCAATTTTCAATCTAAAACCATGTCTATCTCACAAGAACAACATGTACCACCTGCTGGGATCCAATTAACCACCACCATCGATATTTCGGCAGATTTACCTAGACCTAAGACACCTTCACTTCATCTACTAGAACACAAAAATAGTATGTATCATCTCTAATTTAGTTTTCATTCATACTGACATAATTGGTAAAGCAAATTTATCAATACAGTATAAAGTGGTAGATCCATGTAGTTGTACCTGGCAGTGAATTGCTTGGACTGTTTGAAATTCATAATACTTGCTAAGTTAACGTACTGCAACATATCTCGACCACTCTATATCCAACATGTCAATTAATATTTTATATTAGTGTCTTAGCCTACTTAATGAAACTACACAGGAGAGCTATACCTTAAGATATGTGTGCCTCTCTATAAGTATGCACTAAAAGGTGACTGGGAAGCTGCTGAACAAATCTTGGAAAAGGATTGGACACTTTTGAGTGCTAGCATATCAAGGGGATGGGACACTGTCCTTCATATTGCAGCAGGAGCAAGACATATTCACTTTGTGGAGAAACTGGTAGAAATTATGGACAAAGAACACTTGGCACTCCAAGACATAAATGGAAACACTGCACTATGCATTGCTGCCGCGGCAGGATCTGTAGAGATTGTCCAAATTTTGATAAATCATAATGATTCTTTGCTGACAGTTCGAGGAGGTCAAAAAATGGCACCACCGTATATGGCTGCTGTGTTAGGACAGTCACAAATGGCATGGTACCTATACCCTAAAAGTAAAAAGATGTTGGAGAAAACCGACCTCGAAAATTTGTTCTTTTCGTGCATCAACAATGGTTTGTATGGTAGGTATACTAAACAAATCATCCTTTTGTTTTTCTTATTTTATATTTAATCAGGTCAAGAGAAAATAATGAATGAACATATTGTAATTAAAGAAATTATACATGCATTGAAACATTATGGTAAGATTTAAAACAATGAATGAACAGATGTGTACTCGTTTACGTTTGCATTCTTAACTTCCTGTGTAAAATATGCAGATTTAGCCTTACAGTTGCTGGATACTGATACAACATTAGCCAAGGCACGTACTGATAGGCCGAAAAATAAAACAGCCTTGCATATCTTGGCTCGAAGGCCTTCAGTATTTGGAACCCATAGTCCAGGAATGTGGGGTAGACTCATTAAATCATGTGAGTGAAGTCTTTGAAAATTAATGTTTATCCTTATCATTATTAACCCTATTGCTTATGTTCAAACTTTTCATCTCAAGCCCTCCCAGGTTTTAAGTTTGCATTGAAAAGAAATTTAAATCATGTTGATGAAGCACTTCAGCTAGTCCAACGCCTTTGGGAAGAAATTTTGAAAGATGAGCATGATGATGTGATGAGGTTGATCAAATATCCCTCAAATTTATTATTTGATGCAACAGAATTAGGGAATTATGAGTTCCTAGCAGTGCTTATAAACTCATATCCTGAGTTAGTATGGGAAACTGATAAAAAAAATCGAACCATAATCCATGTCGCAGTTCTACATCGTCATGCAAGTATTTTCAATCTAGTGCATGAGATAGGGTCAATCAAGGATGTCATAGTGACTTATGAGGATGATCAGGGTAATAATATAGTGCATATGGCTGCAAAAGCAGCACCTCAAAACCAACTGAATCTAGTGTCGGGTGTAGCTCTTCAAATGCAGCGAGAATTAGTATGGTTTGAGGTACTTCTTCTCCTTGTATCCTTAATTGACATTTCATTTTGATGTACGTTCTAATTAATAATTATTTGGTTACTCAAAGGAAAAATTACATATGTACCATACATGCATGCACAGAAGAAAATTCCAATGAATTCATTTCAAATTTTATATCCATATTAATTACTTTACTTGATTGAATGCTTTTGTTACTTCTTTAATTATATATCATTGAAATGGCAGGAAGTAAAGAAGATTGTGCAACCTCAATATATAGAGATGGAAAACAAGAAAGGAAAAACACCTCAAGAAATATTTACTAAAGAGCATAAGACGTTAATGCATCAAGGAGAAAAATGGATGAAGGACACTGCAACTTCATGCTTGCTTGTTGCGACTATTATTGCAACTGTTGTGTTTTCAGCTGCTTTTAGTATACCAGGTGGAACAGATGATCATACTGGAAAGCCAAACTTTTTAAAAGAAAAAGCGTTTTTATACTTTACCATAGCCGACGGAGTGGCACTTTTTTCCTCTTCAACTGCAATGCTGATGTTCTTGTTCATCCTTACCTCACGGTATGCAGAAAATGATTTCCTCATGTCCTTGCCCTTGAAGTTGATGGTTGGACTCACTTGCCTCTTCATCTCAATAGCATCTATGATGATGGCTTTTAGCACTGCCTTCTATTTGTCTTGTCAATATGGATCAAGATGGGTTCCAGATCTTACATTTTCTTTTGCAATTGTCCCTGTTGCTTTATATGCATTTCTGCAATTCCCTCTTGTGTCTGATATGTCGTCTTCAACATTTTGTTCAAGTCTTTTATTTCAGCCATGGAAACGTATAATATATTAGAAAGTTGCGTTGTAATGTTGTACATATTCTCCCTAGTCTTACCATTGGTCTAGCTACAATACTAAAGTTATATATTCTAGCTAGAATAAAGTTGTAATTATAGATTGATTATCTATGTTGTTCATATATGGGACAAAAGGATGAACATGGTATCAGTTTTACTTTACATGATTTTTGCATAATATTTCTCATGTTGATGTTGTAATAGCAGTACATCTTGTGACGTTTACAACACCTTTATTCTCATCCCAACCAATAAAAGAAACAAGCTGAGCTAGCATAAACGTAACATTGAGCTAGCTTGTACTCAACATTGATCGAGCTCAACATAAAAAAACAAGTCATTTTGAACGTTGATGTACTAAATCGTAAAATTACTCATGAGCATATCAATAACTTACCAAAACAAATCAAGTTGGTCCAATATAAATAAGTTATTTAAAAACTCCAAAAGATCGAATACATTGTTCATTGGTGAAAAATCTTATGTTATTCTTATATATTGAAAAGTGAAACCCAATGGTTCCATTCATTTGGATCACTGTTTTTGTTTGTTGCAATTTTGCATACCCCTTACCTAAATGATTATTTTTGTTTGTATTTATCTTCATTGTTTGATATTCTGATCTATATAAAGCTCAAGCTGTAGTAGCCTTTAGCACGGGGAAATAACTCATCATAATATTATAAATGAGAGTACATGTACAACAGTTCAATTATGTTTACCTACTCAATAAGTTCACTGCTCAGTTGTCCTCAACTGCACCATTGGACCTAAATCCAAGAGTGAAGAAGAAAGAGCAAAATAAATTTTAACTGCCTTATTATTATACACCTCATGATTTCTATTGGGCTAAATACTAGTTAGTACCTTGTGGTTTAGGTCCAAAATCAACTAATGTACTAATTTATAGACAATTTAACAAGTATGACAACAAATTTGTTGTCAGAGTGGTAAATCTTTATGTTTTTATCATTAATGAAATCATTACTACAATGACTACACATTTTACCACAATCACAACAATTGATGTAAAAACGGTAACTTTGTCCTATTTATAGTAATTACTCAACCTAAACTAATGTACTAATTTATGGACAATTTAACAAGTGCAACAACAAATTTATTTTCAAAGTGGTAAATCTTTATATTTTTATCATTAATGGAATAATTACTCAATGACTACATATTTTACCATAACTCGCAACTATTGGTGTAAAATCGGTAACTTTTGTTCTGATTGTAGTAATTACTTCAAAAACTATACCATTTACAAGATTACCAACCATTTTACAATTCCGACAACATTTGTGTTGTGAACATGGTAAAATTAAAATTAGACCAAAAGATATGTAACAACTCAGTATTGTAAAGAGCTTCTCCACTTGGTAATCAAGGTTCTAAATTTGATAAAAGTTGTCCAAATATGATATTTACATCTTTGACCACTCAATTACAATAACCACAACAACTGTTGTCATAAATCGTAATTGTAGTTCTACTATGTGTAATTTATTATTTTGACAATACTTGTTACATGATTTTTAACAATGTTACATATCAAGAAAGAGTGTGTTGTTAATATGGTAAATTTTATTTTTAAAAATGACACATGTCGATATTTAATTGGGTAACTTGTTGACCAGTTCAGTAGGTTTCCACTATATTAATTTACTAAAAGTAAAAAAAATATAAAAAAAATAAAAAAAAATAAGGGTATGGCAAACACCAAGGCACCCAAGACGACCCCATTTTTTTTTTAATAATTAAATAAGGGATGAGGCGATATTAGCTCCTCGGAAGTAGACGATTTAGGGAACAAGTCCCACCCTCAAACCCGAAGGTGAAGGGTCTACCACACTCTGGGAGCCCACCGCCCGTCCCCTCATTTATTTTTTATTAATAATAAAGCAAAATACAAAAAAGAGAAGGGAGGACAAAAGCCAAAGTACAGACATGACATATGGAAAACATAAAATTCCATCATTGGAACATAAACAAAATAAAAATAAACTCCAGGAAGCCCAAATCAACATCAAGAAGAAACACGAGAGTAAGGGAACCCCTGGTCATCCATTCTCAAGTATGGAGAGATCTCGGGTGGAGGTGAGGCATGCCAAATCAGAGATGAAGCCAAACCCAAATTTGATAACCCAAGACGACCCCATTTAATATTCTTTTGATATATGGATCGATTCTCCTGTATAGGCTAGGCATGCTGCTAGTATCTGGGATATATATCTGTATATACATGTCAGCTTTCAGTTGCATCCTCAGAGTTTGGGAAGTCAAATGGATCTATTCTTTACTACTTATTATTATTAGGTATTAGTATTACTAATCTATGAGGGTCCTTATATGAGGATTAATCTATGAGGGTCCGTATATGAGGATCTATTCTTTACTACTAATTTTTGTGTATTGTGGAAAGAAATTTCCTACCAATTTCCCTAGTGACTTTCAACTAGCTCGTCGCGTACGCTGGCTCGATCTTGGCCGGTGACTTAAAAATAGGGATCGTTTGTCTTTCATTCTTATAATGGTGGGTTCCTCCATCTGAGACTGAGAGGTAGCCTATTATTCACCCTCCCAGTTAAGTTGCCGAGGACTACTTTTTCCATGGCTGTGGGGTTTCAGGGATTCTCTCACCACAAGTACTGTATTTAGTACTGGTCAGAAATTATTATATCTCTTTGTCTTGTTTCCCTGTTGATAATCGTGGTCGATTCATGTCTGAAGAGTTTTCCACTATCAACTAGGTTACAAAACTAGCTAAGAGAAGATGCGCATAGTTAGCTCCATGTACTTATCTGTAATTAACAAACGATGCTAATGCTCCATATTGATGGTGACGACTCCTATACATATCCTCTTCCAGTTTCCACACTAGGTACAAGTGAACTTTCGTATCTGTAAGCATCAATAAATCGCTCTCTCTTATGATGACGGCCCCCTATACATATCCTCTTCCAGTTTCCACACTAGGTACAAGTGAACTTTCGTATCTGTAAGCATCAATAACTCGCTCTCTCTTATGGTGACGGCCCCTATACATATCCTCTTCCAGTTTCCACACTAGGTACAAGTGAACTTCGGTATCTGTAAGCATCAATAACTCTCTCTCTCCCCCCCCCCCCCCACCCCCCCACCCCCCCCCCCCCCCCCCCCCCCCTCCCCTCCTCCTCCATTTTTAGTTTAACCGCAATCTTGTAGTGGGAGACAAATGTTACAGAGCTTTATCAACTGAGTCTGCAGTCTAATTATATTTATTTTCATTTAATTTCCTTTTTATTTCAGGTGCATGCTTGTATCTTTACACAATTTGTTCAATCTGGAACCATGGCTACCCCACAAGCACAACATATATCATCTGCCGGGATTCAATTAACCACGGCTAGCGGGGATTCAGCAACTGGGATAGATAGTCAATCAGCGGACATTGGCATCGACATTTCGGCTGATTCGGCTCAACCTACCAGACCTTTGCCTTATCTACTAGAACATACAAATAGTAAGTGCCACATTATTCATAGTGATCTCCATCTATTGTATAATTAATCTCTTAATTGAACATAAATGTAAAAATACAGTACTAAGTGGTAGATCGACCAGCTCCATGCACCGCCCCGGTCTAGGCAGCGAGCTGGTCCATTTTATCGACGTATGCAAGGTACTCTTCCATAAATCTACCCACATCTATTATTAATATATGTATCAGTTATGTATTCTCTCCATATAAGTCTCCATATGATCATAATTAAACCCCATGCAGGAGAAGAATACCTTAAGACATGTGTTGCCCTGTATAAGTATGCACTAAAGGGCGATTGGGAAGCTGCGGAACGAATCTTGAAAAAGGATATGCAACTTCTGAGAGCAAGCATATCTAGAGGATGTGAAACAGTCCTTCACGTTGCAGCAGGAGCAAGACGTATTCACTTTGTGGAGAAACTGATCAGCATGATGAACGTAGAAGATTTGGCACTGCAGGACGTAAATGGAAACACTGCCTTGTGTATTGCCGCTGCTGCTGGATCTCTAGACATTGTCCAGATTTTGATACAAAAGAATAAGTCTTTACTATCTATTCAAGGCGGTAAAGATATGACACCAGCCTATATGGCTGTTGTGTTGGGACAGTCAGAAATGGCATGGCACCTGTACGCTGAAAGTAACACGATGTTGGAGAAAACAGACCGCGAAAACTTGTTTTTTTCTTGCATCAACAATAGTTTGTATGGTAGGTGTACTAAAGACTTAACTCATCCTCTCGTTTTTCTCATTCACTTTTTAACCTGGAGAAAAATGATAGCACAAAAAGTTGGTGTACGCATGCATGTATAATCCTAACTCACTAACTCATCCTTTCGATATTTGAACATATATGGGTGCAGAAATGACTAGGACAACGGTCAATGTTTGCAAATAACGGATGAATTTGTGTGTGTGTGTGTGTGTGTGTGTGTGTAGATTACTACAATTCGCTGGTTTATGTTGCATTCTTAATTTCTCTGAGTAAATAATGCAGATTTGGCCTTACAGTTGCTAAATGCTGATAGAACATTAGCGACTGCACGTACTAAATCGCAGAAAGATAAAACAGCCCTGCATATATTGGCTAGAAGGCCTTCAGCATTTGGTGGCAGCCAAAGTCCAGGAATGTGGAGTAGACTTATTAACTCATGTGAGTGAATTAATTCTTAAAACATTAGGATTTAGGTTCATTATTGTTGACCCCGTTGCTTATGTACTTCAAAATTTTCATCTCAAGTCCTCCGGCCAGGTTTGAAGTTTGCTTGCAAAAGAAAGTTAAAACAAGCTAATGAAGCCCTTCAACTAGTCCAACGTCTTTGGGAAGAAATTTTAAAAGATGAGAGCACGAAGACGTGATGAGACTGATCAAATATCCGTCAAATTTATTATTTGACGCAGCGGAATTAGGGAATTATGAGTTTCTGGCGGCACTTATGAGCTCTTATCCTGAGTTGGTATGGGAAACTGATAATAAAAATCGAACCATTATCCATGTCGCAGTTCTGCATCGTCACGCAAGTATCTTTAATCTAGTGCATGAAATAGGCTCGATCAAAGATGTCATAGTGACATATGAGGATGATCAGGGTAACAACATTGTACAGATGGCTGCAAAATTAGCACCTCAAAATCAGTTGAATCTCGTGTCAGGCGTAGCACTTCAAATGCATCGAGAGTTGGTATGGTTTGAGGTACTTCTCATGCATGTAGCTACTAATCTATTACCTTTTGTTTTGATTTTTTAAGAATAATTAATCATCTAGGTACACAGACGAGGTAATTGCATACATCTATATGCTTGTACACTATGAAAATTCTACAAATTCGATCATTTCATACTTTCAAATTCATTCATTGGTTAATTACCGTTCTTTATATATATGCTCTGATGTGTCAGGAAGTCAAAAAAATTGTTCAACCTCAGTATATAGAGATGGAAAACCAACAAGGAAAAACACCTCAAGAATTATTCACTATGGAGCATAGGGCGCTAATGCGTCAAGGAGAATCATGGATGAAAGACACTGCAACTTCATGCTTGCTCGTTGCAACTATTATTGCAACTATTGTGTTTTCAGCTGCATTTAGCATACCGGGAGGCACAGATGATCATACCGGAAGCCCAACTTCTTAAAAGAGAAAATGTTTCTATACTTTACCATAGCTGATGGACTAGCACTCTTTTCCTCTTCAACTGCAATGCTAATGTTCTTGTTCATCCTAACCTCGCGGTATGCAGAAAACGATTTTCTCAAATCCTTACCATTGAAGTTGATGATAGGACTCACTTCCTTGTTCATCTCTATAGCTTCCATGATGATGTCTTTCAGCACCGCCTTCTATTTGTCTTTTCAATATGAATCAAGATGGGTTTCAGATTTTACATTTTTATTTGCACTTGTCCCAGACTCCCAGTTGCTTTGTTTGCATTTATGCAATTCCCTCTCGTGTCTGACATGTCCTCTTCTATATTTTGCTCAAGTTTGTTATTTCAGCCGTGGAAACACATGCTCTACTAGAAGGCGAACTGAATGCTGTACATATTCTACTTAAGTAAACCTGGATTTGGTCCAAGCTACAATAATGATGTACATATATGTATATTCTAGCTAGCATATGGAGTTGTAATTAGAATGATCATCTTTTTTTTTTTTTTTTTGTACTATCAATGCATAAATGGATGAATATGTTGTACAAAGTTAAAGGAATTCTCTATGACAAAGGCAAATTCTAGTGTCCACGTACCATGAAGCTCTTTAATGTTATGACATTGATGTGAATATTATGTTTGATACAATTTTCATTAGCATCTTAACATGCTAGTTCAAGAGTTGAACATTTTTTCTTAAACTTAATCAATTTAGGTATGAATATTTTCCATGACATGAGATACAATTAGGGCTTGATTTACCTTGGTTGTTTGAAGTATGACAGTATATCATATATGCATGTTAGGGTTGTGAACTACAATCACTTAGAGATAATCATGGTTGGTTTGCATAAATTTTTCATCTCCAAGCTTTATGCACTTAGGGTAATGCGCGCACTAGATACCTAACCGGATTGAAATGCATGATTTAAGTTGTTAAATACTACATCTGAGAGGGGTTGCATGATATTCTCACATGAACATGTTCCTTGTCATACTTAAGAGGGATGCAAGAAGAGAAATTGGCTAATTAAAATGGAATAGCAAATTACCACTACCTACACTTTTAATCCATAAATTACCATTAGCAAGTCTGTCTTTTTGAATTCCAATGCGGTACTGTGTAAGGCCCATGCGGTCATATTCCTTCACTTTTTGAATTATTTCTATTGGCAAGTAAATAACAAATCTGCCATTGTGGGTTTGATAATGTGAATTAAGACTGCTGAATGTCAGTAGCATTATGAAGAAATAATATTTCTATATTCCATCTTTGTTTTTCTTAGAAACAACTCATTTATTTAATAATTCCCAAAACTATTTATAAGTATTACAATATGAAACTTGAAAAATATTTCATTTATCTCGGGCTTTGCTGCTTTCACATACAAGTTGCTTTGAATGAGAAGAGTGGTGAAGAAGTTTCTCCAGCATGATTTCCTAGAGTACTGACCCTCAGTAGTAAACTGTCCCACAGTAGTATACTGATCCTCAGTAGTGTACTGATCCCCAGTAGTATACTGACCCCCAGTAGTATACTGACCTGGCCTTCTCGCATTTGCTCACTTCAGCAGTGATTTCATTAGCTCCATCTTGCCAGTCAACCAACAACACAGAGCATAAGGGATGACAAAGTGTGCCTAAACATGCTTTGGCGATTACAACTCTAATCCTTTCTCTTCAAAAATCATTGCATTCAAACACATAAGAACTGTCACTAAACTTGGAGCCTAATCTCTATAGTTTCTTCCATTTCTTTATGAGATAAAAATTGAAAAACAAAAGGAAGTAGAAGATACAAGCAACAAATTTTGCAACTAATCCATGAACTTGCAAGAACATAGAAGCAAAAAAAGCAACAAATTTTTTTGTCAAACTAACATAAACATAAAACTAAAGCATTACACAACACCACCAATCCCATTAGAAACTAACATAAACACAAAACTAAAGCTACTGACCCTCACAAAACTAAATTTGCTGAGTCCTGCAGAAATAACAAACAAATTAAGATCAGTACAGCTCCACCAAATTGCGAAACAAATAAACAACACACAGTCCATTATAGCTAACCCAAAATCAGTGACATCACACACAAATGCAAAGAAAGCAACAAAAAATGTTTTTCTTCTCATGTGTAACAACCCAAACCAACACTCGAATCCTAGGAGGTACTCTAGACTTCAAAAAGGTAATTGAGGGAGATTAAATGTCTAGAATTTACAAGAGAAAAAAAATCCCTAAAGACTCCCAAACACTATCTAATTGAGATACTAAAGACATGACCCACCACAAAAACTTGGCCTTTTTCACTAAGTAAACAAGGTGACTGCACAAATCAACAAGCTTTTCTCCTTTGCTAAGTTTTAGCTCCCAAAAACAGAACATGTAGAAAAAATCAGTCAAAAAACCCCAAGTTCTAGCATTTTTCTATCTCCCTCGCTATTACAACAGGCAAACCTAACCAAACCCCAAACCACGATTCCCCAATGCAACAAACTCCACAAATTACAACTGAAAACAACTCTAGGGCACACAAATGCCAACACCTAAACTCAGATCCAACCAAAACAAATCAGATTCTCTCCTAATCGAAAATATACCTCTTCTTCAAAGTCATCGTCGTTCTCGACCGGCATGGCCTAGTCATCGGAGCCGCGAGAGTTGTTCTCGACGGCGTCTTCATCGTCGGAGTTGGTGAAGCGAGCGACGGCCTCTAGCTCTTCCTCTTCCTCTTCATCGTTGATCGGCTCCTCCTCCTCGGAATTGGATAGGGTTTCGTTAGAAGAGACCTAGGGCTTCGTTTTGGGGGTTAGTAGCCTCAGTAGTTCCTCTTCACAGCTACTGCATCCTAGATATGTTGCCTCGCCGCCGGAGCCTCGATTCGTTGCTTTGCCGTCAGAACCTAGCTTTGTTGCTTCGCTGCTAAAATGGAGGTTTTGATTTTGGGGAGAAGTGGGTTTGTGAGAGAGAGAGAGAGAGAGACAGAGAGAGAGAGAGAGAGAGAGAGAGAGAGAGAGAGAGAGAGAGAGAGAGAGAGAGAGAGAGAGTAAAAAACTGAATTAGGAGACAAACTTGATTAAGAAGGAAAGAACATGATGATTGACAGATTGAGGAAAGGATGTCGCATGGATGGTTTGCTACAGAACGATAGTGTACAAGTCTTTTTTTTCAACCACCACAGGTGGTCGAGTTGGTAAGAGTCTCCAGATGTGGAACCCCCACATCTGGGTTCGAATCCCGACAACGCTGATTGGAGTTAAATCTCAATCTATTCTTGGTGGTTGGAGAGAGGAAGCGTTTTGACATTGGTAGCATTTGAGGAACCGTGTGATCTCGATAAAAAAAAAATCATTTTTTTTTCTATTTGTTTTTTATTTTTTATTATTCTCAGTTTTAATATTTTTAATAACTAGATCAGAATGCCCTCAATTTTGACGGTCTGTAATAGCACACTAAATGACAGTTACTAAAATGAATTACAAACTCAAATTTGAGTGAGTAAAGTGCTATTTTAAAAATTTGGTGACCAAAGTTTTGACATTGGTAGCATTTGAGGAACCGTGTGATCTCGATAAAAAAAAAAAATTCTATTTGTTTTTTATTTTTAATTATTCTCAGTTTTAATATTTTTAATAACTAGATCGGAATGCCCTCAATTTTAACGGTCTGTAATAGCACACTAAATGACAGTTACTAAAATGAATTACAAACTCAAATTTGAGTGAGTAAAGTGATATTTTAAAAATTTGGTGACCATAGTTGAGTGACTAAAATGATAATTTTTCCTAATTAATATTTTAAAAATGTAATTTAAATGACAAAATATTTGAAGGCCTGTAATTTTATCCTTTGATTGTTGAAGACGGTTTAATAAAAAATATTATTTGGAGAGCTAAAAATTTAGCACTGGGCCCAATATAGCCCTCTCTTATTAGAGATAGCCTAAGATTTCTAGCTCTAGCCTCCTTAGCTAACAACGATGCATTTAAACTGAATGGTTCCATTTTGAGGTAATGACCATTAACTACAAATTCTCATATTTCTTTCCCGTGCACAAAGGCTAGAGATTTGGTTCCCATGCGGTCATTGTTCATTTGCACTAAAGACATAAAAGGATAGTTAAAGTTTTATGGAATTATGAAAATTGCCACTCACTATCACGATACATCAGCTCTCTCTCTCTCTCTCTCTCTCTCTCTCTCTCTCTCTCTCTCTCTCTCTCTCTCTCTCTCTCTCTCTCTCTCTCTCTCTCTCGACTATAGACGTGGAGACCTTGATTTCGATCAAGCCAATCTAGATGAAGCTTGGATTAATTGAGTGCCACCATCCCACCCGCCCTCAACGATCATAATTTTTTCAGAGATGGTTAGTCCACTGCTACCTCCTCATCACTGCGGCAGATCGAATTCTTCTCTAATTTTGCGACTATTACCCGCAGTTTTGGATGCATCCAGGTTTTTTTTTTTTTTTAGTTTTATTCACTATGTACTTTTGTTGTGGTTAGCTAGTTTTGGGCTTCTCATATGCCTTTGGAAGTTTTCTGAGGTGTAATTGTGTGTGTGTGTGTGTGTGTATTGCTTTGATTGAGTTTCTTGAGCGTATCAGTAAAGGTGCAGATGAGGGAGAGAAGAAAAAACAACCAAAGAAAGAAGAACAAGAGAGATTGAAAAATAAAGGAGAGGAATTTTAGCAATTTGACAAAAGTATACTTAAAATAATGACTTGTTTACAAGGATTTAACGATAAAATTAACTATAGTTGAACAAGTGAGTAAACTAAGTAACAGAGTTCAAGTTGAATGACTAAAGTAATATTTTTGAAAGTAGTTGTTGAAACCGAAAAAATCACGAGTTCATAAATTATATGGTGATGGTCTTTTAAATCAGAAAATTCAAGAGCCCATATCGGTGCGCAATTATACGCTTGTATAAGCTGTTGTGAGACTAAAAAAAAAAAAAAAGAAGAAATACATTCATACATCTCTGTTGATAAGCTTGATACGTGCAAAAGAATTCGCCAATTTAAACCCTTAAAAAAAACATTGTTAGTATAGAATAAGCAGCGATCATTCAAACCGGAGATTGAGGGTACAACATGTAACACACAAAATTATACAACATATTACACGAAATTAAACAGAATCCCATACAAGTTCACACAAGAATTAGAAGTACAAACAGTCATAAAATTGAAACAACAAAGAGCTAGAGAGCAAGACATACATTTTTTCACGAAAATAAAATACCAAAGAACAACAAAGCAACGAAAATCAATGTGTGTGTGTTTGTGTGTGTGTGTGTGTATGCAATCCGAAATTTAGAGAGAAATACAACATAGAATGAGTTTTGGAAATCCTACTCCTACTTATATACATATTACAAGTCATAGTCACATTAGGAATCCATATACAACAAAGTGTCAAGGATTAGTAGTTCTACACTAATTAGGAAACCTAAAACAAATAGGAAACAAAATCCCTAAAAACCACCAACAAAAATCCCAAAAAAAACACAATTCCTAAAAAACCACCAAAACAATTCCTACAAAACACCAACCATAAATTTCGGTCAAGATTAATTCTTTTAATATTATTTTTGATTTAACAACATTATTTTCAGATTATATTGACTAATACTTACGTTAACATGCAATCCTAAAAGCCTAAAACCGATTTACATATATGCACTGTGATGCCCCGGAAATTCGTATTTATTTTTCAAGGATTTTTCAGAATTTAAATTGAGGGTATCGGACTGTTTCGTGGCTCGTGGATGGAGCGGAAGTGTTTTGGGCGAATAATTATTCAGGAAGCGTCGTTTTAGGGGGGGGCAAGGGTTGACTTTTTATTCATTGGGATTCTCCAAAAACGTCCTTCACGAAAGTTGTAGAGCGCGTCAATACGAGTTCGTGGACATGCGGAACATGAGAATCAGAGTTCGTATGAAGAAGTTATGGGCTTCGGAAAAAGTTTCCATTTTCGTATATATGGGATTTTTCTGGAAAAATCAGAGTTTCCATTTTGCGAAACTTTTCTCTCTCTTCTCTCCCGACCCGGTTTCGCCCTCTCCCCTTCGCCGGCTTTGTTCTCCCTCCTCCGGCCACCATAGGACGCAATTCAAAGTGGGTTCTCTTCGCCTCAATCCCCTTTTGAGGTTTGTGGAAGAATTGGAGCATGAAACGAGCTGTGGAGGGCGGTGCAAGGCCAAGAAGTTTGGCGGCGGAGCTGCGTCGGACCCAGATGTGAACTTCCGATTCCGGCCACCATTGCAGGTGTTTCTTAAGGGCTTTTGAAGCCCATAGGATGTTGATGCTTCTCCCAACGCTGCTTGGGATGATTTCACTTGTGGAGGACGAATCGAAGCTTTGAAATTCTAGGGTTCATTGAATTTCAGATATTGCGAGGTAAATTCTGGCCAAACGGCTATGATTTAGACTTTGTGTTAGTTATGAAAGTTTAAATTGGAGTTGAGATGAAGAACTTTGGTGTTGGGAGTTTTGTCAAATTCCGACTTTGGTCCGGCGGCAGTGCCGCCACTGTGGTGGTGTTTTCCGGCGGTTTCCGGCCACCTCAGGGATAGTTTCTATTCCTGAGTTCGATCTACTCGTCGATATGAGCATTTCGATATATTGTTTGTAATTTTTGGAGATCGTATGAGCATGTTAGGGTTTTTACGGTTTCGGACCCTTCGATGTTTGGATCCGTGAGGATCCGACTATCCGATCGACTTGTGGTTTCGGCATATCGATCGTAGATGTATTCTGGAGACATTGGGTGGTCTCGGATGTAGTTTTGCCTCGATTGGCATCACTTTGGAGATTTTAGTTCAAAACAGGGGTTTCAGACTTAAATCGTTTGTGAATTGTTACTAAGTGGAAACTGATTGTGATTAGGTACTTGACGAAGTATTCTTGGACGGTCGTTTTGTGGGTTAGCTGCTTTGTTCTGTATTGAAGACGCAGCAGGAGTTTCGAGGTGAGTAATCTCACGATGTTCATTCACGAACGGGTTTACCATATTGTCTTGGGAGTTATGGGATTAACTATGACTATAGTGGTATTAGTGGCATTCTTAAGTGGATGATCATGTATATATATATTTGCGTGATATATATATGTATTGGTGGAATCTGTGTGATGAGTTGGATGATTGCTATCTATGTGATGACTGATGAAATTATGTATTGAGTTGTGATTGTAGGATATCATGTGTACGTTGAGATACCATGGGTCTAATATGACCGTCTTAAGTGAGATTTAAGATATGGTAGCTTGTGTAGGAATATCTGTGTGATGAATCGATGACATCAGTATGATGAATCTTCGTGATGATTGTCATGTAAAGTTTGTGTAGGAATATCTGTGTGATGAATCGATGACATCAGTATGATGAATCTTTGTGATGATTGTCATGTAAAGTTTGTGTAGAAATATCTGTGTAGCTTGTGTAGGGATATTTGTGTGATGATTGTTATCTGTGTGATGACTAGCAATGAATCTATGTGATGATCGCTATCTATGTGATGACCAGCGATATCTGTGTGACGATTAGTTGGATGATCGCTATCTATGTGATGACCAGCGATTATATATGTGTGATGATTGGTTGGATGATCGCTATATGTGTGATGATCAATAGGAAGATGGCTATCTGTGTGATGATCAGTTTGATGACAACTCGGTAGCGGAGTTGAATTGTTATTAAGTTAACAAAGATCAAGAGGACTGCTGTGATGGTCGGGGCTACCTACAGACGTCAGAGTGTGGGATTATGATGATTACTATGATTTGAATTGCTTGACTTAGTGTGACCTCCTGAACTAAATTATATGTAAGGGTTACCATGAATTGTTTTGCTTGTTTTGAATTGTGATTGCCTTGTTTTATTCTTGATTTGATTGATTGATGGTTTGATTTATCTTGAAGACCATAGTAGTGACGATTGTGCTCTGTGTGGGGATAGGAAGGTGATTCACTGTTTTCACCTTGATGTCATGATGATGACAAGGTTTCCAGTGGGAAGGAAATGAGTGTGATCCTTGTGACTCACCATTGTGCGTCAAGGGATTTTCAAACATTATCTAAGGAGGTTTTGTTTGATGGGGAATTTGTGTAATGAGATGCTAGGTTGAGAATCTGAGCATGTAGTTTAGTCACGAGTTGACCTACGTAAGCATGAGATGGAAGAGTGAAACAGATAGTTGTAGGTGTGAGATGTATGCTTATCGTTGTTTAGGTTGGGGTGACTTAAGAAATGTGTGTTGCTTTATGGTTTTGAGTTTACTCATACGGGCTTGCAAAAGCTTACCGGGTTTGTTGTGTGGCAACCCGGTACACCATTCCAACGGTGTAAGGGTTATTTCTGCAGGTCAGGTTAATCGTGGCTGATGCTAAGGTAGCATGCTTGCAGCTTAACGATAAGAAGTCAATTTTGTGACTTTACCATTATAAAGACTTCCGCTTGTAGTGAGCTCTGAGGAGCATTTACGTTTTATTTTGTTGTTGACAATTTAATTCGTAAGCTCGTGTATTATGTGACTCTGTGGAGCGAGTCAGTATTGAAATTGTGGGTTCAGGGCATCAATATGTACTTGGGTTAAAAGGGAATAAGTTTCTAAGTATTTTGTATTGATGGCTGAACGTTTCATGCATATATAATTATGAGGTTATATATCGATTTTTATTTTGTTAAAAATCAGGGGCGTGACATGCACAAAAAAGAAAACGTTAAAGAAAAAGGGGTTTTACAGATCAAAGTATAAATTTTCAGAAAACAATAAAGAACGAAAACGTTTTATATACATAGGTGGGAGAAAAAGAATTTTCAAAAACAATTTATCAAGAACCATTCAAGATCAATCCATTCATGCATCCCTCAATCTTTCTTAGTTACCATGGAGAGTTATCAACCAAGACACAAAGATCAAAGCAACCATTGTCCCTTTTAATTTTCTTTCTTTAATCAATTGAATTAGCAAAGCACCAAAACAATTTATTTCAAAAAGTAGACATCACACTATCAAAGCAACTGTGTTGAAAATCCGTTTTCAAATCATTAAGTTCAACAAAGAATTGATAAACATGCAAATCCAAGCACTCAAAGCAAGTCAATTCATCACATGCATAATCTGATTTCGACTCAAAGCAAGCCTTTACTACTTATTTGAATTAGGGTTACAAAGCATAAACCTAATTACTAGCAAATTACATGCAAGTCTTCCTATGTTCATGACCACAAGAACGTTACATATAATGAAGCACAAAATCAGATTACCACTCCAAGGTTTCAGCAATTAATCAAGATCAAGAACACATAAACACATCAAACATTGAAAAGAACATCAAAATTATATTCAAAAATCAGATTGTTAACTCATAGTTTCGGTTTACACAATAGAAGTTCCAAAGCAGAAATTCTAACTACAAGAAAGACAAAACTGTGAGAATACATGGAAAAGGTGATTTGAACAACCCTTGATCACGTCCCTGAAGGAGTTGTGTCCTAAAACAATCATTTTGATATAATTATTATTGTAATAATTATTAATCAAAGGGGCAAGTTTATTGTTCATTGCTTATATTTAATATTTAATTGAACAAGGTCTAAGGAATATGAGTTAAAGAGAAAGTATCTAAAGAGTTAGATGTGTGAGACCTTTACTCTTTTACACTCTTATCCTAAAAGGTTCCTAGTCATAGGATTATCATTTGGACATTGATGATCCGGAAAGACTAGCACATACTATGTATGCTCAATATGGAGGATGATATGTCTTCTGTCATTTGTGTGGAGACATAATACAAGTATGTGGGTGCTCTTATCTTAAAGAGTACACAGAACGCGATCACTAGAGTTCTTGTATGGAGTTTTACTTACATTTCAAACTTGAACTCTCAATTACAATAATACAAATTAGTCATTTGACCTGAGACACCATGGTTGTGTTATGAGTGAGTGGATTAACTCTCGATGATGGAAAAATATTATGTCCCTTAATGGATATGATTGATGCATTCATTAGTGTAATCAATTCAGTCATAGAGACATGTGAGTGTACAATAAGGAATCTCTATCCTTAAGTAAATAAGGTGTATGTTCAAAGATGTGATTCAAATAGTCTTTGGCCAATGCATTGAATGAGATTAAAAAGGAGTTTCTAATCACATTCTAAGAATCACATAAGAATGCAAATCACATTAGGGGTTTGACATATCAATTCCATACCCCAATGATGTGATTTAGAACATCGTGTTAGAGAATGACCGTATTGTATTGTAATTCCAATTGAATAGGTTATTTGTAATTCTATATTAACTAGGGTAGCCATGATATGTTGCAAGACATCACTCATGACTTGTGAAGTCCCGAGGATTCATAAACATTTATGATCCTAATAACAATGGAGAATCAAAAGGGAGTTTTGATTCATAAACGAAATAGAATGGTTCTATAAACTTCACTCCCTTGTTAATTAGAACCTAAGAGATCGCACACCATATAAGTGGATCCTTGAGATTGTATATAAAGAAAATTAAAGAAGAGTTGGTTATGACCAAATAATTAATTAGACCAAATAATTAATTAGATTTTATAATTATTTGGACATAATTAGGTTTTTCGGGTAAAACCGAACCTATTGGGTGTAAACGATTGTCGGATTTTGGTGAGGACTTGGGATTCACTAAGTGAGACTTAAATGAAAGCCCAAGACACATTTTTAGTGTCCAATAGCATGGATAGACCAGCCAACATATTGACTTTGTGAAAGTCAATATTTCACTTTTAGTAGTTGGAGTTATTTCCGATTATATAAAGGTGAAAGCATGGACATAGAGAAAGGTAGTGAGAAGGGAAGAGTGTGTCTTTACACTATCATCTTTTAGTTGAAAATAGATAGTTCTCCCTTTGTCTAATTGCACAAGCTGGTGTTACAACAAGGAAGGAAGAACACTTGCATACTTCTTCCTTTCCTTCTATCTTTCTTCATCTCTTGATTCACTTGGTGAAGATCCGTAGGGGCCACATCATTTTATAGCTCTACTTGTAATCACAAGGAGGAATCTACAAGGGAGTTCTCAATCCAAGGTGCTTCAAGGTGGAAGGAACAGACACAAGGAGAGATCAAGGAGAGGAACCTTGGTGGTTCACTTGGATCAGATTGAGATCACGCTCCAAGGGTGAGTAGAACATAAACTCCCTCTTTGTTCTTCCGTACTAAGCATGCTATGTTTATATACATATCATAATAAGCCAAGATCATGGGTTAAAATAATGGGTTTTATGTTTAGTTAGTAGTTTAATGGTTAAACTAATTCTGCAGTAATTAAAAAGTTTTGAAATCCATCCATTCCTTCAGTCCCAAAGATCCAAAGTAGCTCCAAGGTGGTGCACAAGTGATGATCACGGCTAGAAAGGTGGATGGTCACGGCTAGGCTCCTTGAAGAATGTGAAAACCTGAAAACTAGAGAGAACAAGTGAGAAACCGAAATTGTGAAGAAATAATGCAACCTTAAAACGTCTAAACCAATAAGTATTTATAATGTGACGTCCCAAATCTCTCCCAATTTGTTCCCACTTGATTCTCTTAGTTCGTGTTGATTCATGATTTCCTTCTAATTTTCTGATTGGTTATGTAATACCCCAAAAATTCATTATTAATTTCTTAGAATTAATAAAGCGTTCTTTAGAGCTATTTCATGGTTCGAGAGTGGAGCAGAAATTATTTGGAACAATTATTCACTCGAAATACTTCATCTCAAGGTTGACTTTTTATACGTTTCGATTTTGTGAAAAATTCCTTCACGAAAGTTGTAGAGGGCGTCGATATGAGTACGTGGACATGTGGAACGCAAAAATAGGAGTTCGTATGAAGAAGTTATAGCCATTGGAAAACGTTTCCATTTTGGGATATATAGGAAAAATCCGAAAAAAAAATATCAGAATTTCCCTTTTTGGAAATATTCTCTCTCCTCTCTCCCGAGTTTTCCCGAGCACACCTTCATCGAGCTCGTTCTCCCTCCTCCGGCCACCAATCGATGAGCCACTTGTTCCTATCTCTTCGCCTCACTCTTGTCTACAACTCTGTGAAGTTTCACTACGAGGGTCGGCCCGTGTAAGAGGCAAAAACTCCAGGAAGTTTGGTGGCGACGTTGCAAATCTCCTTGGTCGGAGTTCATGTTACCGGCCACCATAGCCGGTGATTCTTGGGGGCTTTTGGAGCCCATAGGATGTAGAAGCTTTCTCTCAAGGTAGCTTACAACGATTAAACTCGTGGTGATCAAATTTTGAAGATTAGGAATCTAGGGTTCTTCGGGTTTCAAACATTTTGAGGTAAAATTCGGCCAAACAGCTTTGATTCAGACTTTGTGTGAGTTATGAAAGTTGTAATTGGAGTTGAGATGAAGATCTTTTGTGTTGAAAGTTTTGTCAAATTTTGACTTTGGTTAGGCAACGGCGCCGCCACTGTAGTGGTGTTTTCCGGAGGCTTCCGGCCACCTCAGGGGCAGTTCTGCCCCTCGTTGAGATCTACTCGTCGATACTAGCATTTCGATATATAGTTTGTAATTTTTGGAAATCGTATGAGCAAGTTATGATTTTTAAGGTTTTAGATTAATTTCGGTTTTTGATATGTGAGGATTCGACTGTCTGATCGACTTGTAATTTTGATATATTGATCATATAAGTATTCCAGAGACCTCGGGTGGTCTTGGATAAAGTTTTGCCTCGATTGGCATCACTTTCAGATTTTTAGTGTGTTTCGGGAGTTTCGGAATTAAATGGTTTTTGTTAATTCGTGTGCTGAATCGAGATTGTACTTGCTTTAGGTGATTGACAGTACGTCCAGTAATTTATCTTGGCTGTTAAAGAAGACGCAGCTATTTAATTGTCAGAATTGATTGATAATTTTAAATCATTTTCGAAAATAAAGATTTGTTTGAAATAATATGAACTCGATCGACTACGGTTCATAGGGTTATGGCTCACAGGTAAAAAAATGAATTTAAGTATAAAATGAATTTCTTGGTTTTAATACATGTGAACTATAGTTGGTGTTGGTATACACATACCTCCTAGGCACAAGTATCGGAAGCACAAAACTCGTATCGCCTATACACCAGCGGGATAAGCTCCCAACGTGGGGGTTCCGATACCCTTCGGGCTATATCGGAATGCCAAGCGTCTCACACCGAAAGAAACGGGACCAAGCTCCCACAAACCTGCTACATTAAGGACATCTCCAACAACCCTAAGAGGTGACTGTTTACTATCGCTTTCCATTATCATTATCTAACTCGATACTGACTTAGGCATCGGAGCGTTGAAGGCTGGCACACCCGGTCTTCCCTCTGACCTTTGTCTATTTTGAAGATAATCGAGACCGATAATGATAGTAGCAGACCGATACAACCCGTGTTCAGTAGGGCCTGACTACTCTCGAGACCACTGAAACATTTGGCGCTAGAAGGACTCCCCTTGCTCCTTGTGGCAGAACAACACATCGATGGCTACCAGCAATCCCGCTACCAGCAGCGACGATCCGCATCACGAGACAACGACCTGCGAGGTCTAGCGAACTCTCGAGTTCCAGAGCCCAAACACCGAGCCGGGATCAGTTGTGACCACCGATCCAACCACGGCGCTACAGATAGCAATGCGCGACCTCATGGAGACACGCGCACAGGTTGAGACCGAGCGTGCAGCGGCCATGGTTGCCCACCGGGAGGTTGAAAATATGTCCAACCAGAATCGTACCTTACGAGAAGCACTACAACGGCAAGTCGGGCATGACGACGTCTTAGACAGGGCCCATCAGCAGGAGACCCCGATACCGACCATTGGCGGTGTCCCCACACCGGGACCAACCCTCACCGGCCTCTCTGGCACCTTCGTGCCCCCAAATCTCATGTCGGGAAGCCTCACTGGCCCCACACACAGCAACACCAGCACAGACCCACAGGTGATCTACCTGAATTCCCCACTCCTTCCAGGCCATCTTGGCGCCGCACCAACCCCCCAACCAATTGCCGATATGGCGGGCACCTGGGGTGCAAACACCTCTGCGACCGCCAACATACCTCCACCCGATCCAAACACTTGGCTGTTGTTCCAAATGAGTGAAGCCAACGCATCTTTGCAGGCATGAGTAGAGAGCGCTGAGAGCAGAGCCGGGTGGCAGCCGACCACGGCCTGTTTCCAAGGCAAGATAGGACCCTTCACTGCCCGTATACAGGCTGAGAAGCGACCACCCGAAGCCAAGCCTCTCAAGATCGAGAAGTATAACGGGACCCGAGACCCATACCACCACCTGGAAGTCTTCCAATCCATACTCCATGGCACGAGATATACCGACGCCATGGCCTGTCATGCGTTTGAGGAAACTTTGACAAACGAAGACCTGTGCTGGTTCCTCAACCTACCCACCAACTCCATTGATAGTTTCCAAGAACTGGGAGACAAGTTTCTGCAACGATTCATCCTGTGTGGCGGTGGATATCGCACAACTCCCGACCTATTCAGGCTCAAGCAGCGGCCAAACTAGCGATTGCGAGACTTTGTCCGCCGGTGGTAGAAGCAGGCCACTCAATGCCGCTTCCTCGACCCGGTCCTGGCGTCGTCGGCGTTTAAGCAGGCACTCCAACCCGGATATTTCTTGTTGCAAATCAACACCAATCCCCCTGCCACATATGATGACCTCCTCGATGCCGCTACAGCCTTTGCCCAGGCTGAGTACGACACCTTTAGCTGCTATACCAACACCAATGCGGACCCGGTAATCGTACCCCAGGCGAACAATCCTGATACCAGGAATAAAGACATTAACAGAGACAAACCTGCCCAGCAAAAAGACAGGGCCCCACGAGAGTGCCAAGGCTATAGTGATAGGAAAGACAAGCAATACGGCAAGAGCCCAGAGAAGCCAAAATACAACTCAGGCAGTCGACATCGCGATGCACCATACGATGGCACCCGATATCGAGATGACTGGCGATTCGCGGCACCCCGATATGAGATTTATACCACACTCACTACATCTTATGAGCAGATCTGGAACAATCATAAGGACAACATCCCGCGCCCACCAAAGCACAAGTCCAGCCAATCTAAACCATGGGATAATGGTAAGTACTGCACATATCACGAGGAATCCGGCCACCCCACAAATATCTGCTGGGCACTGAACAAGGCCATCGAGCACCTCATACAGAGAGGGAGCCAACGCCATCGAAGTCTACGGCCAAATCCTAACGATACATGGCTGCGCCCCGCGACTGTCCGAGACCCACCATGCCCAGAAGTGCCAATGCTCTCGGGGCCAAGAGATATTGGGACTCAACCATGGCTGCCACACCCCCCAGGTAGAATGGAACTCGATAGCTTTCAATCGCAACGAGGACACCATCCAGAAGCACCACAACGACCCACTCCTAATCACCATGGTCATCGACCACTATCGCTGCCACCGCGTCTTGGTTGATAGCGGCGCAGCAGTCAGCGTCATGTTCTGCAGCTACTACGAAGGCCTCAACCGAGATAGGAAGAAACTCACTCCTGATCACGAACCCCTAATTAGCTTCGCAGGAGAAATCACACAGCCCTTGGGATCCGATAACTTCTGGATCACACTGGGTACCATGACAGCAAATTTCATCATCGTCGACTGCCCCTCCTCCTATAATGTCATCTTGGGGCGTGACGCCATATGGGGGCTCCAATGCTTCGTGGAAGAGCACATGCTAATGACGAAGTACCCACCCGGGTGGCATCCTCACCATTAGAGGTGTCCAAGAGCTCGCAAGACAATGCAACTCCTTGACTGTCGAAAGGGGACACGGCAAGCAAGAGGTACCCTCCCCATCTGACAAGCCCGACGATCCAAGGGAAGATCCCGACACTTCAGAGGACCCCGATACAAGCAGCAAGAGGAAAGACGATAAGCACAAACACAAGCACCCAAGACTAGATGCTTTGGAAGAACTGATATCTGTCTCCATTTCAGATGCACACCCAGAGAGAAAAGTTAAGATCGGGTCAAAGAATGACCCACAATTCCAGGCAGAGCTTATCGCCTTCCTCAAATCCCATCAGAAGGTATTCGCGTGGTCATACGCCTATATGCCGGGAATCTCGCCAGAGCTGTTGACCCACAAACTCACCATCTCACCAGCCGTCCCCCCAGTCCCCCAAAAGCGGAGGGCTTTAATGAAGAGAAATACAAAGCGATCCAGGCAGAGGTCAAGAAACTCCAAGACATTGGGTTCGTCCGAGAAGTCTCCTACCCGACATGGCTCTCTAATGTTGTAATGGTAAAAAAGCCCAACCGAAAATGGCGCATGTGTGTCGACTACACCAAATTGAACAAGGCTTGCCCAAAGGACAGTTTTCCCTTCCCACGAATCGATCAGTTAGTCGACTCCACTGCAGGCCACAAGCTCCTCAGTTTTATGGAAGCCTTCTCCGGCTACAATCAAATCGCCATGGAACCTTCCGATCAGGAACACACATCCTTCACCACCGATAAGGGTCTGTATTGTTATAAGGTAATGTCATTTGGTCTAAAGAACGTCGGGGCCATGTACCAGAGATTGGTTAACGCCATGTTCGCAGATCACATCGGTAAGATCATGGACGTATATATGGATGACATGCTTGTCAAAAGCATTACCATTGAAGATCACATTAAAAACCTGGGTATCGTCTTCGATATCTTACTCCAGTATGGCATGCGACTCAACCCAGACAAATGCGTGTTTGGCGTACTAGGAGGAAAGTTTCTGGGCTTTGTGGTCAGCGAAAGGGGCATCGAGGCCAATCCCGAGAAGGTACAGGAAATTCTCGATATGGCACCACCAAAAGCCAGGAATGAGGTCCAGTCCCTTACTGGGAAGGTTATCACTCTCGCCCGATTCATATCGCGTCTAACAGACAAATGCACCCCATTCTTCAAGCTCCTTAAAACTCACCATACCAAGACAATCAATTGGGGCCCCAAGCATGACAAGGCTTTTCAGGCCCTTCGAGATTACCTGGAGTCAGTGCCTACCCTTTTGAAACCAATTCCCGGAGAGATCCTATACATCTACCTCGCTGTGTCAGTCACCTCGATCAGCGCTGCCTTGGTCAGGCGAGAGGATAGCAATGAGCTACCAGTCTACTACACCGACAAGGGATTCAATAATGCCGAGTCCAGGTACTCCGATATCGAAAAAAATTCCCTCGCACTCCTCACGGCAGCACGGCGATTACGGCAGTATTTCCAAGCGCACATGATACATGTCTTGACCAACCAACCCTTGATGCAAGTCCTTCACAAGCCGGAATCTTCAGGAAAATTGGTCAAATGGTCTATCGAACTCGGTGAGTTCGACATTCATTACACACCACATACGACCATCAAGGGGCAAGCCGCCGCCGACTTCATTGCTGAGTTCATTCCTCTGGAAGATGCCACGCCCTCGGACAAGACTGTCTCGGAACCCCATACCACACCCCTATGGACTCTCCAAGTGGACGGGTCCTCCAACAGTAAATTCAGCTGTGCCGGAGTGGTCTTGACTGACCCAGAGGGGAACGCATACTAGTACGCGTTACAATTCAAGTTCAAAGCCTCAAACAACGCAGCAGAGTACGAAGCACTGATCGCCGGCATCCAGCTGGCCAAGGAATTAGGTGTCACGAGACTGGCAATCTTTAGTGATTCCCAACTCGTCGTCAACCTAGTCGGCGGCGATTTTCACGCCAAGGAGCTGCACATATCCCACTACCAAGCTCTCATCAAGACTTTACTCCAACGATGTCTCCCCAACTATACAATTTCCCTGATCCCTCGAGCACAGAACAGCAAGGAAGACGCCGTAGAGAAATTGGCAACATCGCCCCCAGAACCAATTTGGGAAGGCTCAAATTGGAAACCCTATACAAGCCATTCTCAGAGATATTCCTGACCGAGAGCGAGCGTCCACCTTCATGGATGGACCCATTCGTTGACTACCTCTCCAAGGGTATCGAGCCCTAAGACAAGATTATCGCCACCAGGCTCCTCAAACGAGCCACGCTATACACGGTACTGGAGGGCAAACTATACAAGAAAGGCAGGTCTTTCCCCTGTTAAAGTACATCTCCCTCGAGGAGGGACAGCGAGTTTACTATCACTGCATAGCGGGGTCTGCGGCAATCATGCCGGAGCAAGGAACCTGGCATTCAAGGCTTTGCGTACAGGGTATTACTGGCCCACCATTGAACAGGACGCAAAGCGCATCGCTAGCGCCTGCCTTAAATGCCACCAATTCGCCAACTCCCCCCTTGCTCCGTCGGTACCACTATCAATCATCATCGCTCCTTGGGCATACTGCCAATGGGGCCTCAACTTTAACGGCAAGTTTCCAACGGCCCCAGGGCAACTCAAGTTTGCCATCATCGCCATAGACTACAACACCAAATGGGTCGAGGCCGAGGCCGAGGCCCTGGCCACAATCACTGTTGCAAAGGTCATTAACTTCTTGTGGAAGAACATATACTACCGCTTCGGAATCCTCAAGACCGTCATCACTGACAACGGTGCCCAGTTCGACAATGATACTCTCAGGGAATTTGTTGGTCAGTACGGCACGCATATCCGATATGCCTCCCCCGCTCACCCACTGACAAACGGCCAAGTCGAAGCTGTCAATAAGATAATCAAGCAGAACTTGAAAAAGAGGCTCGACGATGCCAAGGGCTTATGGGCCTAAAAACTGCCCGAGGTGCTCTGGGCGATAAGAACAACCCCGACCGAAACGAATGGTGAGTCTCCTTTCTGCTTATCCTTGAGCACCGAGGCCGTGATCCCCTTCGAGCAGGATGTGCGCAGCGAGAGAGTGGCATACTTCGACCTGCTCACCAACTTGGAGGGGTCGAACCTTGACTCGGAGCTCCTGGAAGAGCAATGCGAGCGCGCCCACCTCAAAAATATCAACAACAAACAGCATTGTAGATACCTCTCACTATGCATGGCTAGTTTGCTACCTCACCAAGCATAAACAACACCCTTATGGGATCCAACCACTACTTGCATCTTATAGCCCTATGTTCAAGCTATGCTACGTTATCCGGAAGTGGCAAATACGTCGCCGGGAAACCACCTTCCCGGCCTTGCCAAGTTGCCTTCATAACATAGCTTTTCTAGACTAGAATAGTGGTTTTGCATCCCACATCTAAGAAAATGTAAATGAGAGGGGTTCCCTTACCTATAAAAGGGAACCCTCCTCCCACTTAAACATCATCCCATTACACACTTTGTAATCCCCTTGGGCCGCAAGGCCCAAACACACATAGTACAATATTCAAGTGGACGTAGTCTCCCGCTAAGGCTAAGACGAACCACTATACTTCTTGTGTGTGTATCTATATATATATATATATATATATATATATATCTCTATTTATCATTAATTAGACCCCCTCAGTCACAAACATTAATAAGCGTGTCGCTCGCTACTATAACGCCAGGGTCCTACCTCGCCACCTTTCCGTCGAGGACTGGGTGATGAAGGAAAAGATGCCAACCCCAACGGGGCTTAAGGCCACCTGGGAAAGGCCGTACAAAATCGTCAAGGCTGTCAGACCTGCCACCTTCTACCTAAAGGGAACAGACGGCTTCACCCTCTCTCATCCATGGAACGCCGAGCATTTCCAATACTACCCCAAGTAGGGTAACGGTCCCAAGCTCGCCTCTACAACACTACTGCAACCCCCATGCTCGTAAGCGCTTATTATCTTCTTTTACCTCTCCTTGTGTATTTATCAGCTGCCTCTGCGCAGTAATAAATGATATGATATTACATATATCTCGAATGCTCTCTCAATGCACTCATCACCTGTCGACCTATGATTGGTCAAGGTTTTTTTTCTCTCACTATAATCGCCATAGGCCTTCCGATGGCCACCATAACACCAGGCAAGGGCACGCTGTATAGCAATCCCAACTCACTGCCTATGCCACCAATGAATGAATGAATGTTAATGCAATATCGTCCACGACCGGTCTCGCTGACACAGCGAAGTGCTGTCCCTCTCGAAGCCTTGTGTTGTCAGGCGCAATACAATGAATATATGAATGAATGTTACGCGATACGCCAATGTCTCAATGAATGAATGATCCTTACGCGATATGCCAATGAATGAATGTTAATGCGATATCGCCCATGCGGGTCTCGCTGACACAACGAAGTGCTGTCCCTCGCGAACCCTTGTGTTGCCAGGTGCGATACAATGAATATATGAATGAATGTTATGCGATACACCAACGTTCGACCGATTTTACGCGATACGTCAATGAATGAATGCATACTAAATGCGATATCGCCCACGGCCAGCCCTGCTAACACAACAAGATGCTGCCCCTCGCGAGCCCCTGTGTTGCCAGGTGCGATCCAGTGAATAAATATGATACGTCAAGTTAATGTTACACGATACACCACCGTCTACACGGATGCGCATGAATATCAACATGATATCGCCCATGGCCGGTATCGTCGACGTAGAGAAATGCTGTCTCTCGCGAACCCTAGCGATGCCAGTGGCGGTCCACAGAACGAATGTCGCGTGATACGCCAATGAATGTGAATCAATGCTACTCGATACGTCAGCGAATGACGGAATAAATGCCACGATATATCTCGCAATGAATCAACTACTTGGATAACGGGTCATATATCACCACGAAAAGTTACTACTACACGACACATCGCAATTCACAAGACCCTTAACATGACAAGGGAAAGCGACATGAGGCAACAATGGCCAAGGCCAAAGAGACACCACATCAACCGAGCTTACATTAGGTCTCGCCTTGCCGCTCGCCCTCGCCTCCAGCACCGATTACACTACCAGGAATAGCACCTACGTTTGCTCCACCGCGAGCATACGTGATACACAATGCAAAGTTCAGAAATAAAAGCGATAGAATACTGAATAACGATACGTGCTCCAAAAGGAAAATTCATTACAAAGGGCTTCGCGGCCAATAGTGATACATTAATTGCTACTTCGCACAAGTGCGATACAAAATAACACAATTACTACAAACGCGAGACATGTAGCTGTCCCCGCATGTCCTCCCGAGTCCGATAAGAGCTGGCTCCGATCAAGTCTGATTCTTTGAAATTTGAGGAGCTCCGGAAGATCACTGAATTGGAGGATTGATGGGCTGCCTGGACAATGCTAGGGAAGCCTGGGGACAATTGCGCAGCACCACTTTCCACCATATCACCACCCGATCTCCATCATTGTAGCACGCCACCCCCTCTAGTGATCTTGGTCCTTGGGTTTCTCACTCTGACGACTTTTCAGTATCGTAGGAGCATAGATTACTCAATCCCCAAGCGGGTGATGAAGAAGAGTCCTTGTAAGATTAGGCTATAAAGCCCATAACCCAAGATGAGATTAAGCTATAAAGCCCATAAATCTGGAAATGTATATTGCCCCAAAGGAAGGAAAGATTTCAGAAGCAAGAGCACAATGAAAAAAAAAGAAAACGCCATGTTGAAAATATGATCAACATACCTCCTTACCCTTGCCTATTTATAGGAAAATACCACCGCCACCAACCAGCCCCGGTCGACCAATCGACGCGTCGCCTTAATGACAAGGCAACCAATCGACAAAATAATAAATATATTCAACTTATAGGGGACTATTGCCCAACAACATCAATTCCCCATACACTCCACATATTCCAATACCAAGTGGCCATTTCAAAAGTCAGACCACTCGGTCAATTGTGTCAACAAAATCCAAAAACATTTACAAAAGAGGGAAACCTTATCGCTATCATAGAACGACACAATACAAAGTTAAGTCTCGCCCTCGGCACTACGTGTCTACTTTACTCGATCTTGCTCGTCCACCACATCTCGCCCCTCAACATTCCTGCCTTGCATCTCGGCCTGACCACCGGCCCCTTGCTCACCAGTAGTATTACCCGCCTCGCGATCGCCAGCTTGACCCGATGCAGGTTCCGACACAACTGACTCTCGGATCACAATCCCCGGACCTTGACCACCACTTGCCGCGCTGGCTTGCGATCTTGCGGCCTTCTTGGCCTGCATATCTCGCACCATCATCTCCAGATCAATCCAGCCGGCAACGATACCATCCCGAATCGAGTGCAAGGACCCATCAAAGAAGGCTTTGTTCATCTTCTCTCGAAAATGATCGGTCCGGAGATTGAGATCCATCGCCTTATCCGCACCATCCCGCCTAGCCTTGGAGAGCTTATCCCGGTGCGTCTCGGTAGTAGCGCGCAGGCGGAGGCACTCTTCAGCGAAGTTACTTGATCGTACCCGCTCCTCGGCTAGCTTCTTCCTCAGCCGCTCCATCTCTGCCTCCCTCTCACCTGCCTCCAGCTCCACATCCCGTAAACGGTCCACCTCCCTCTGTAGATTCCCAACCTGCCCCTCCAGGTCCACCACGCGGTCCAGATAGGGAGCCAAACTCTCCAAGGCAGCAGCTCGAAGCTCCAACTCAACATCGTGTTCTCGGACCTGCCTTTCCAAATCTTGCAGACACTCCTCGGCCTCGGCCACCCGGGCCCTAACCTGTTCTACCAACCTCAGGCTATCCTCCGCCCGCTGCAGTTTCCCAATTAAATCAAGGTTTGCCTCCCTCAGCGCAGCGATAGCACCCTCAGCCTCTTGACGACGGGCCTCCTCTATGGCCAGCGCCCGCTCCAGCTCTATCCTTCTCGCGATCCTTTCATCAATGACTCGCCTAATATCCTCATGCTCCATCCGACCTTGGTCCACCTCATTCTGAAGCTCGTGCGCCCGATTCCTCTAAGCCTCTAGCTCCCCTTGTAACTGCGCTATCTCCCGATCAAAATGAGCCACCAACTCGCCCGAGGCGTGGTAATTCAAGTTCATAACCTACATTATACCATCGTCAACACCTTTACACGAACGCAACAAAAATAGTGTAAACTCATAACAAGACATACCCTCATCAACCTCTCCTAACCCTCCCAATACCTAAGACGCGGATCCTCGGCATTCACACGACTGTGACCGTGATAACAGTTCTGCAAATCAGCAACCATATGAAGGATGGAGCCATCGGTGATTCCAATCTCGCCCAGGGTACGCGCGAGACCCCCGGCAACCTCATCATGTGAACCCCGCGAACCCCCACCCGCAGATCTCAAGCGCGACACATTATCCACCCGAGATCTCTTACTGCCACAAGTGTCGACGGCGACACCAACTAGGGGACTCCCGAGACAAAGTTGAGGCGCTGTCCTTTTCCTCGACCCAACCCCATCCGTACGAGCACAGGTGTCCGATACTCGAACTCCTTCCAACTCGCCATCCTGGGTTCCCACCTCAGCAACTTAGGCAACTTCGATTATACCTTCTCCAGACTCGGGCTGTACTTTGGGCACCTCTATTATCGACCCTGTCTCGCCAATGGCTTGGCTCGTCACCTCTGCCTCCCCACTATCCACAGTGATGACTTCCCGCGAGACAGGGTCACCCACCTCCTCACCAAAAAGGGTCTCTAGCTGTTCCAGGACTGCATCTTGCACCAGGCGAGCATGAGCACTAGTATCACTCTGACGCTGCTCCACCTCCTCTAGCAACTCCTTCACGAAGATCTCTACCTCCACCGTAGGTTCCGAGGCCCAAGCCCCATCACCAAGACCCTCCCCTCACGCCGAAACCTGGGGGGACTGCCTCTCTGCTTCCCGAGTCTCAGGGGACTGACGCTCGCCAGCGCACACTTGGGGAAGCTTACCCACCTCGCCTACCTGCATGGGCTGATCCTAACCACCCCGAGCCAGCTCCCGAGCAACGGGAACTTCATCCCTTTCGGTCCCAGCCTCCTCCTCAACCCGATGATTGAGATACTCCAAGAAGGCATCGGGGAACCTCAAATACATCTCATCGGGCAATGACAGACTCACCCGATGATCGGTCACATGCACCTTATTAGGGAGGTCTACATCAATTTGCCTCGCCGTCTGCGATTCTCACAACAACCCTTGGAAAATGATGTCAAGATCAATATTGGCATATGGAGCGTCATTCTTAGTCGGGGCCTCGGTCGGCATATCGGCTGCGCAACAAACAAACAATGTCAGTAGGGATACCCCACAACATATACAACACACCAAGAAAAAGGAGAACCCCTCACACGGAGACCTCCCCAACTCAAATCTCTCATAGATCGGAAGCCTACACAAATGATAGAACCCCCTCGCCCCCCTCGGAAACGTACCCATCACCCTCGCCACACGCTTCCGCTCCAGCGTGGTCAACTTCACCTCCTGCCTCACTACGATGCTCAAAAACTCTATTAGCATACACCAAAGGCAAGAAAACCCACCAAAAAGACAATCATGATACTCACAGATGGGTTGGAACTGGCTCGGAGCCCGAGACACCATATCCGGATTTTGCCACCGATCACCTACTAGGCACGGGCGTCCCCGCCAACGTGAATATATATTCGACGGCAAGTCCTCAATAACTGTGCAGCCGCGCGCCCTGAAATTCACACACCCGCTATCGCCTCCTTTGGTCAAGTACGACAATTTGAACAAGGAATTGAACTTGCAGATACTTGGACACAACAGCTTGCTCAACTTCTATAGCAGCAATACACCCATTATCTGCCTCAATGCATTGGGCGATAGCTGCCCTATCGCTATATTCAGACAGGACAGCAGATACTGCAATTCCTCGGGTAACGAAAAAGTCAACCCACACCTGAGTTGATACTCATAAAAGCCCGCCCACCCCAACAAGGGGGTGACTAAAGACTTCACCTTCTCTCAGCTGACGCAACAGGATGCTTTCCGAAATCGGCCAAGTGGGCCTCAATTCGGCGATCTACTCTTCCGTCATACTAGGGCCAGGCTGATCAATGGGTGTCTTGCCAAGGAGCAATTGCCCACGAGGCGTGCACGGGATCTCCAATACCTCAACTTCCTCCGCATTAGGCACATCGGGCACCACGGGACACTCAATCCTAGCCGAGGCTCCTTGAGAGGAACCCTCGCCACTCCCTCGGCACCTCCCAGCGAGAGGCCCCACCACTACTTCCTCAGGAATTACTCTCGCCAGCCCCCCGGGGGCCTCCTCCACCGCGACTACGAGAAGCACCCTCCCCATCTCCACGAGAAGCACCTACACCACCACAGGGAATCCCCTCGCCTCCACGAGAGGAACCTTCTCGCCCACCACGACAGGGATTCTCACGTGCCATACTCCTAGAGATTCAGATCCTTGACCACGTCTCCTTACGATATGGCCTTCCTCAAAACTCCCCCGCAAAAATCAAATCCCTGAGCCCTATCCAGAGCAACCAAATGAGACTTAGTTCGACCCAAGACTCAAAACCCCCGAAATCTCACCGGACCTAACGCAACCCAAAACCCACCGGCAAATCACTTTCCCAGAGCACTACCCCCCACAAGATACACGCATACCAATACCCCCGGATAAACCAAGAAGGTCAAGAGATAGCGTACCTGTTCACTCTTCCGGTCGAAACACAGAAATGGAGATGACCACTCCACATCTAGATAAAAGCTCTCCACACAACTGCAACTACAATCTCACCCAATCCTTCTCTCAAGCTCCAACACGAACGCAGAAACAGTAACCATCTCCACCTCTGTCCTTATATAAGGACCTCGAGAATGTCGGGACCGTTGGACGTGCAAGGACAGCAACCCCAGATTTCACCACGTGTCCGACATCCCTGAGCGTTACGGACGTCGTGCGCCATGGCCACGGCTACTCTCCACTCTACCATTATTACACATTACAGATCCCAGTACACCAGTCTTCCCGCACACTAAAGCAAATCAGCTCACCACACGTGTCACCAGGGCATAGCCTATGCGCTAAAAGACGCATGCAACGCCACCATCGATTGGCTATAGTGACACCACGTCGAACGCCAATAAATTTCACTCACCCCAACCAAGACTCTTAAGCGGGGACTTGGGGGACTAGGGGGTAATGGTTGTACGGAAGCCAAGTGGCATAAACTCGCCTTGAACTTCCGATACTTTTACCAGTGACAAACTCCCCACCCAAGAGAACTCTTGACCAAGGATTTGGGGGACTTGTTGGTATACACATACCTCCTAGGCACAAATATCAGAAGCATAAGACTCGTATCGCCTATACACCAGTGGGATAAGCTCCCAATGTGGGGGTTCCGATACCCTTCGGGCTATATCGGAATCCCAAGCGTCCCACACCGAAAGAAATGAGATCCAGCTCCTACAAACCTGCTACATTAAGGACATCTCCAACAACCTTAAGAGGTAAATGTTTACTATCGCTTTCCATTATCATTATCTAACTCGATACTGACTTGGGCATCGGAGCGTTGAAGGCCGGCACACCCGGTCTTCCCTCTGACCTTTGTCTATCTTGCAGATAATCGAGACCGATAATGATAGTAGCAGACCGATACAACCCGTGTTCAATTGGGCCAAACTGCTCTCGAGACCACTGAAACAGTTGGTATTAGTGGTCATTCCTACGTGAATGACTACGTCTATATATATATAAATAAATATATATATATATGGAATATATATATTTTATGGTGTGATATTGGTGTAGTGATGATTGAGAGTTGATTGAATTGTTATTTCGAGCATTTCTCTTACGAGCATACAATTATCATGATGTGTTGATTATTGTGTAAAAGTGTTTTTTGCTTGAGGAAAGTATTTGAGTCAAGTGGACTTTCAAATGTTCAGTTGAGTATCGTTTATCATATTGGTGATGGAGGCAAGTATTATCGTAAGGCTGAACCTCAGCCGAAGTGACAGGTTATGATTCAGTTAGAGCGAGTCTGTCTGCCAATGTACTTCTTGGGGAATAACTTTGAGTTATTGTGTGCCTTTGAGTACAATGTACTTCTTAGAGAATAACATTGAGTTATTGTGTGCATGCCTTTGAGTACAATGTACTTCTTGGGGGATAATTTTGAGTTATCATTTGCCCATGGGTATATTTGTTTAAAAGAGAGTGTTGGTGTTCTTTCTTTTGTCGTCCATGTGGGACTTGATTCGAATGAATTGTGGAGATGACGTTGGTTGCTTTAATTTGATTTTGGGTTGAAAAATGATTAAATTGAGATTGTTGATTTTAAATGTAATCTCTTGAACTAAGTTATATGCAGGGATTACCGCCTTTTGAATTGTTTGTTTTAATGTAATTTCCTGAACTAAACTATATGCAAGAGTTGCTATGATTTGAATTGTTAAGTTATTGCGTTTCAAATTTGAATTATTTATTCAAAATTCTGGGCATGGAAAGTTAACACATCCTTCGACCATTAAAATAATTCCACATCATCAAGGTTACGTCACAAGTCCCAATCTGTGTCCTTCTTGCCTTTATTGAAGTTGAGACATCAAGAACTCCCTAGAAGCTTTATGATTTTCACGGCATCTTCCAATCCTTATCCAACATGTAATCCATATGCAATTAGGTTTCCTAGTTGAATACAAACTTCTTTTCCGAGATGCTTCTACACTCTTCCGGAACCTTCTTGAGTAATCTTTATCCAACAGGGATTCCTTGTCACACTAGGTTTCCTTATCTAAGTAGAATTGGGTTTCCTTGTTCAAGGAGTTCTACTTGTCCAAGTTAGCTTCAGATTCCTACTCCAACTAGGATTCCTTTTCCTAGTCAAATTGGGAGAACTTTCATTTCTTCATTTTTCTTCATTTATGCGCCCTATCCTTAGTCATTTTTGGACTTTGAGGCTCCATTTTACCTGTAAAACACTAACTAAGTTAAATTGATCAAGTTAAAGGAAATAACTTAGCAAAATATAGGTTTTAAACATTATAAACGTTGCATTTTATGCTCATATCAAAGCTTAAAGTTTGAATGACAAGCAAATGTGGATAATTGCTATTCAAAATTTTGGCTGGTGTTAATGTTTAGAATCGGTGACTCTAATTAACGATAAATAAAGAGAGAGAGACACACACACACACACACGAGAAGTATAGTGGTTCGTCTCCGCCTTAGCGGGAGACTAAGTCCACTTGAATATTGTACTGTGTGTGTTTGGGCCTTGCGGCCCAAAGGGGATTACAAGAGATGTAATGGGATGTTGCTTAAGTGGGAGGAGGGTTCCCTTTTATAGGTAAGGGAACCCCTCTCATTTACATTTTCTTAGATGTGGGATGAAAAACCACTATTCTAGTCTAGAAAGCCATATTGTGAAGGCATGTTGGCAAGGTCGGGAATGTGGCTTCTCGGCGAGGTATTGGCCACTTCTGACTACTATGGAGTAGCTTGGACATCGGGCTACGGGATGCATGTCTCAGTTGGGTCCCACCATTGCTTGTACCCCCCCCCCCCCCAAGAGGGTGTTACTTATGCTTGGTGATGTAGCAAATCCTCCATATTGTTGGAGGTATGTACAAGTCCCCGAAGTCCCTAAGTAAGAGGAGCTTCTTGGTTGGGGAGTTATACACATGATGTCATCAAGCATAAGTAATGTCCGAGAGGAGCCTAGCCCCTACAAGTCCTCGAACTCCATAAGCAAGAACGGACTCATTAACCTGCACAACAAAGACGAAAGCGCGCATATGTAGAATGCTTGTTGTATTGGGCAACAAATGTGAGTTGCATGGATATGCATTGGCATATATGAATGTACGATGTGTATGATACATGTTGATGTATATATGTGAATGGCGTCGAGTATGAGCGAGTATGACGTATAAACTCGAGAGCGCATGTGGTTGTGTGAACATATCACGAATAAGCATATGAATTGCATATGATGCGCGTGGTGCTCGTAAGAGAACAAAAGAGGTCGAGTTGATGAGGTTACACTCGGTGTAAGTTGCATGAGTGTCATGAAGGCAAGCGTTTGTAATTTGTGAACGATGAATACGCGAAAGCTTGTGTTTGTTTGGTTTTTGCTCATATTAATGGAACGCGAAAAGAATTCGATTTGAGGTAATTGACAAATGGTAGAAGAATTCAATGTTCCATTAATGTGCACTATGTCGAGGAGACGTGAGTGTAAATCTCGGGATTATCAGAAGGCAAGAGCGTGAAAGCTCGGGGTTGTCTGGTAGGCATGAGTGTGGAGCTCGGGGTGCCGCTGAGGCAAAAGCGTGAAAGATCGGCGGTGCCGCTCAAGCAAGAGCATGAAAGCTCGAGGTAGCCCCTAAAGCAAAAGCGTGAAAGCTCGAGGTGCCGCTGAGGCATGAGAGTGAAAGCTCGGCGGTGCCCCTGAGGCAAGAGCATGAAAGCTCAAGGTGCCGCTGAGGCATGAGCGTGAAAGCTCGGCAGTGCCGCTGAGGCATGAGTGTGAAAGCTCGGCAGTGCCGCTGAGGCAAGAGGGTGAAAGCTTGGCTGTGCCACTAGGGCAAGAGCGTGAAAGCTTGAGGTTTCCGCTGATGCAAGAGCATGAAAGCTCGTCGGTGCCGCTGGGGCAAGAGCATGAAAGCTCAGGGATGCCGCTGAGGCAAGAGCGTGAAAGCTCGACGGTGTCGCTGGGGCTAGAGCGTGAAAGCTCGGGGATGCTGCTGAGGCAAGAGCGTGAAAGCTCGGGGATGCTGCTAAGGCAAGAGTGTGAAAGCTCAACGGTGCCGTTGAGGCAAGAGCGTGAAAGCTCAGCAGTGCCGCTGAGGCATAAGCTAACCATTGCTAATTATGCTGGGCTAGATGTATAAGTCCCCGAAGTCCCCAGTCAAGGAGGGTTTTCCGCGGGGTTGATACCAAAGCGTGGTTTTATGTTGTATTGCGAGCATAATTAGTGCGAGTGCGTCGTCCATCTAGAATTGGTTGGAGCGAACGCTTATGCCCTTTTCGGGTAGGCCCCTGCTAGGCCCTCTAAGGAGCCCCCCACTCCTGGCTATAGACCTCCGTATGGTCGGAAAATTTTTTGATGAGGGGAGCTGCGTTTAAGTAGTGGGTGTTAGGTAGCAAACCTAATCTTTGATACCCAAGAGTCGGGGGTTAACTGTCGGATCAATGGCTGCCGTGGGCTACGTTAACCGGTCCCTTTACTCTTTCCCTGAGGAGAAAAGCCTGATTGCAATGCCGCGTAGCGGTCATTGTCATTATGAGGCGTTGCCTTACCGCATGGCTGTTGGTCGTGGACCATAGACTCGTGGAGTCTAGACCCGTTTAGGTCTTTATCCCAGGGGAAGAGTTTGACAAAGTATGGTGCCCGGAGGCTAGACCATATGTTTACATATAGAGTATATGTAAAGTTCGTAATTTAACAATGACAAATAAGTATAGCAAGTAATAATATATGGATCTTATGGCCATGTGACATGCATATTAGATAATTGCAAGTGTAATGGGTGTCCATATAAAATTTTGGGAGTAGCTCCCGGTGAAGTAGTATGAAGCGTTTGTGAACTTGGAACTTTAATTAAAGCATGTTAGATGTGTTTGAGAGAGTTAGGTGTAGTTGAGCGGATAGGCACTGTGCAAGCATGCGGGGCGTGGCCCAAGCAAGTCGCGGCCATGCTCGATACCCAAGCAAGTCGTAACCCAAGCAAGTCATTTATCTGTGAATGTTTAATTAAGTCATAAGTGTCACAAGCCTCTAGACATGGCATAGTTTGTTTAAGTAAGTGCCACATGTTTATTTAATTAGGTTGCGATAAAATGGAAGCATGGCATTAGGATGTGTGCATAGTAGATGTGCTACGAAAACATATAACATGTGTTATTAGCATGATTAATTAGGTAATGGAAGCATGTTTTAAGGCATATCAAGTATGATGTACCGTAGGCATGCTTAAAAGTAGCAAGAGCATGTAAAGACATGGCAATAGCTCTAATTGAGAGTGTGTAGTGAGATAAGGTTACTTATCTTATGCCGATTTGGAGTGAGATGGAGTTGCAATTGATAAAAGTACCCAAATCATGTTGGAGTTGTCCAAGCATGACGCTCCATTGCTCCGGCGAAGCACCTTAGTAGAAGGATATTGATTTCGTTAATTAGAGAGCTGATCGGTGATAATGTCTCCTTGAAGCAAAATAGGTGATTAGTACATGAGTATGTAAAATCAACACTAGTATCTTGTATATGTACTTTGATAAATTATACAAAGTAATATACCAATTGTGCTAAGTGTGGAATATATGCGTATGCACTTCTACCGTGTGTTTTTAAATTTAGACTTGACGGAGAAACATATAAGATTACGTTTGAAAACACTGTGACCTATAGGCTAGTGTGACCTTCTCATAAGAGGTGCAAAACAAGTGTTTAATAAGCTTGAATTCAAGATTTCATAAGCAGGTCAGAAATTTGGTAGTTCCTGTGAGTCATAGTGAAATTGGAACATGCATCTACCAATATTATGTAAAGCACGGCAATACGATCAGTAAATGGTTCACATGGATGCTTATGCTCATCCTGATGATCTTATGCACATAAATGAAGTTAGACATGCTTGTTTTAGAGAGATCTTGAATGTTAATAGAGAGACAAAGGGCACATGTACTGAATACCAATTAGATGCTTTAGTAGTATAGCATACATAAAGCAATTATGGGTTGTGCGTTGTGTGTTCATAGACGAACAAGTGTAGCCTGCTGTGGCAGTAGGTAATTAACGAGTCATATATTTGTGGTTGACTAACAATTTGTGGTAGATCATGTGCATTGATTATAGCATGTAGGCGACAGCTCTATATGTGTGCTGAAATTAATGGAGAGAAATAAAACAAGTCCTTAATTATATGTGCCCATGATATTATATGTGTAGCATGCGGAGTTGGATGTGGGCATCAGTTATTCCACTTGTCAATAGACAAAGTAGCTTGTGTGAGCTAGCTAGGTGTCCAGTTGGAAGTTTATGTATTTGCATGTGGCACAAATTCAACGTGACTGATACATGCAGCCTAGACAAGAGCACATAGTGTGATACATAGGTGAGCCAACTTCTATGATAAACAGTTGATACCTACTTATGTGCAACACATGGTGATTTATATTTATAAACGAATAAGCAACGAGTCAAAGAAGTTTATCTTTGGACTAGATATTTGCACAGGCAGCAAGTTATATATGGAATAAGGAGGCGTAGCGCTAGCCAAGAAAACTTAGCTTTATTTTAGCTGTTGTTTCTGGTGTCCGAGCTATGGTTGAGTCCCTCCGGTTTAACGCTACTATCCATTGCTCGGAGAATAACGCAAGGCACAATTGTCACTGCCCAGAGAAAATAAGAGTCCGAGATAGACACCATGGGTGTCCAAAGTAGATACATTAGTGACCAAAGTTCTTCTTGGGTGCACAGATCACAGGCTTTGTTTGAGCTGCTCGGCGCTGAGCAGTGAGGTTCGCTTGACGGTGCCACCAGGCTGTTATGAGTGCCCTTGTCGCTGCAATACTTATTGGAGTTGAAGACGGGTCTGGAGCACCCTCGCCTTGCTAAGTGGAGGCGGGTGCTAGCGGTAGCGGAGCCATGCTCTGCGGAGCGGAGGTTTGTCCAGCTGTGGGTGCTTGGCAGTTGGCATGTTGGCACTGCTTCAAGTGTCATGTGCTTGTTGGCGGGGCTGTGCAGATAGCTGATGCAAGGAGCTGGTGCAGCTATGATGGCAGCAAGCCGTAATTGTCGCTGACGGAAGGCAATGAATGATGGACACTGAATAAAGAGTTGAACGCTGATTCTTGTCGCTTAGCGGGGAAAGTTTGCAAGTGCCGCTGACGGAACTTAATTTGCCTCTGATTGTGGTTAGCGGAGGATTTTCCGCTAATGGTTCTTAGCGGAGGATTTGACGCTGATGGTGCTTAGCGGAGGATTTGCCGCTGATGGTGCTTAGCGGAGTATGATTAACGTAAGCTCTTGGCGGAGGCACTTGGCAGAAGGGTGTGGCGGTGCACCAATGTGCTGGTCATCGACATATTTGCGGTGAATAAAGCAAGCTTCTCGTCCTTTCTAGGTGTCCAAAGTAAATGGCAACAAATATCTCGTTGACCAACTTTGAGTTGTCGCTGACTGAGCTCAAGAGAGAGTAGTTTGACGCTTACAAGAGAGGATAAGTTGTCCTTATGGGTGCCCAGAGTATATATAGCGGTGGTTCTTGTTGGCGGTGCCACAAGAAGCAAGGCTCGAATTTGGCGGTGCTTCATGGTGTGTTTGGCGGAGGTTGAGTGGTGGGATGATGACCGAGGAAACTTAGCGGAACTTTACTTAGTTTGGCTGAAGCTACTGCTGGGCTCCCTGGCTCTAGCCTCGCTATAAGTCGGTTGATGCCGCTAGACTCGAAGCTGAAAGTATAGCTGTTTTTTTTTTTTTTAACGCCAAGTACCTTTTCTGTATGTTACCGCCAAGTGTGGTATGTGATGAAGGAAATCATTAGGAGCTTTTGTGTGCGTTTTACCGCCAAGGATGGAATGTGTTGATATTGGAGCAGCATGCAAAGTTGACGGAGCACAATTGCTAGAGAAAAATGTTGGCGTTGACTGATTTTGAGTTTGCGTTGACTATCGTTGACCTTGCTGACCATCGTTGACCAACCTTCATCAGCGTTGACCAGCCTTGTTTGGCGTTGACCAAGCGTTTGACTGGCTCTGAGTTCATGGTAATATGACAAAGCCTTTGTGTTGGCTTCCCACAGACGGCGCCAATGTTAATGTTTAGAATCGGTGACTTTAATTAACGATAAATAAAGAGAGATAGAGAGAGAGAGAGACACACACACACACACACGAGAAGTATAGTGGTTCGTCTCCGCCTTAGTGAGAGACTACGTCCACTTGAATATTGTACTATATGTTTTTGGGCCTTGCGGCCCAAAGGGGATTACAAGAGATGTAATGGGATGTTGCTTAAGTGGGAGGAGGGTTCCCTTTTATAGGTAAGGGAACCCCTCTCATTTACATTTTCTTAGATGTGGGATGCAAAACCACTATTCTAGTCTAGAAAGCCATATTGTAGAGGCATGTTGGCAAGGTCGGGAATGTGGCTTCTCGGCGAGGTATTGGCCGCTTCCGACTACCATGGAGTAGCTTGGACATCGGGCTACGGGATGCATGTCTCAGTTGGGCCCCACCATGACTTGTGCCCTCCCCCCCAAGAGGGTGTTACTTATGCTTGGTGATGTAGCAAATCATCCATATTGTTGGAGGTATGTACAGTTGGCTTTGAACAAATTCAAACAGAAAGCAAAGAAAGTATATTGTTATTCAAAGTTTTGACCAATTTAAATGTCAAAGATACACTGGCATGCAATATAGTTGGAGTTAAAAACATCTTATTCAAATTTTAAATTACAAGTAAGGGGGAGGCTGGTAGCTATCCAATCAACAAGTACACTACTATATAAACGTAGTGGTGTGAAGAGAAAGGGGGTGGAAAAACAGTAATCAGAGGCCAAATTTCAACCGAAAATAGAGAGTGAAATTTAAAGAGATTCATCAACAAGTCAAGCTCCAAATAGAAGCTTAGGTATACTTCACGTCCATGCATGCTGTGCTTCTCTTCTTTGACAAGGAAACATGTCAGTGCAGCACGCTTGGTTCAAATAAAAGGGGGTTGTTCATGAACAACCTATACCCTTTGTTGGCTACCGGAAACAATTATGGTCGTTCATGAACGGCCGAGCTTCTGAGCTTCATTGAGATCTCAAGCCTCCTACATTAAGACTAATATGGTCGTTCATGAACGGCCACATTCTTAACGGACTTGGCTGCTGCAATTTTCAACATTGGAACATAAGGTCGTTCATGAATGGCCGAGTTCCAATGCTAAAAATCTGCACAAGACGCCCACATTCACTCTCTTACAAAATCGGCGATACTAGCTACCACCAAGAGCTTTTCAGCCTTTATCTTCCCATTAACCATGATAAAAAAAATTGGCCTTTCAACATTGCCAAAGAAGCCACCGAGAAAATATATATATCAAATAAAATGATTGTCTTGGCTGTTGGAAAGCCTGACGGTGGAACGATTAAGGCCTGCATATAAGTGTAAAAATCAATTGTCAAAGTGTAAAAGGCAAGTGATTGTAAAGACAGCACAAGCTGGGAAGCAATGAAATGAAAACAAAGCTTAATTGTTTTCTTCCTATAGAATCAATACCATACATGATTAACAAGAAGACAAGAAATATGGCTTTATTCGTCAATCTAGAACTTGCTATATGTCATAAGCAAAAGTCAAACTGTAGCAAGCATAATTGAATTAATCATTCCGACTTTCTTGAAGCAGTGCTACACATGATCAATAAGAAGACAAAAAGAAAGGCTTAATTGATCATTCAGAGAGGTGGACTGTACCAAAAAAAAAAAAGGGTCGCAAGCTCTTTGTGCACCAGCTGACTGACGTGTTGCCGCAATAGAAATTCGTCCAATTGCCACACCCAATTTGCAGCTGCAAAGAAATAAATTTGGAAATCTTAGTCAGTATTTCGATTGATCGAAACCCAGTGTGGAGAAATAAGAAAGTTAATTGGAGGCTTTACCCAGTTCGAGTCTTCAATAAAGAGTGCAACATCACGGGTATGAATCCCACTATTTATGCAGACCCAGGCTTCAGGCTTCTCTTTCTGAATCAAACTACAAGAGCTAGCTTCCATCTCCAATATACCAGCTCGAGTCAACTATGCCAAGAAGGATTCCAGCTTTTTGATGTGAAGATAGAATCTATTAAGTTTGGTCTCATGAATGGAGCAGGCCTCTCAATTGGGAGTATAATTGGGCCTGACGCGAAATGAAGCTAAAGGCCTAGAAAGAAAATATGGATGTCCAAATCATTTTATTCGGGCCTGAAGCAGCATGAAACTAGAGGCCTAGAAATACAGAAGAAATATAGACCACCCTTTAAGCCAGTGCACCTCGGAAGTTTCGAGTCCGGCTGAATTTGTCATCAACAAGTAAAGGAGACAACATAAGCTCATTCCGCAACCCATTACAAAACGCGGCATATTGGGTGCCCAAATCAGATAAACAGACGTTCTACGATTTGAATGTCTTCAAAAGAAATACATTCTGTAACACCCCAAACCGCACCTCACCAGCTTGGGCACGTCACAGTGCCGCGGGGCTCTAAAATATAAATCGAAAGCTCGATTCACATTCTAGAGGACCGCTAGGCATTTTGTTAGAAAACTTTTTGCAATACACAGCGGAAGCTACCAATATTTTTGAGGTGAAAATCCTTGAATCGTTAGGTTCAATTTGTTCATCTAGACTTGAACTGAATGCTCACTCAAGAGGTACAAAATTTAAGGAATAAGAATTTAGCTAGATTTGACCCAAGAATAGTTTCACACAAGTTCTGGGACACAAAGTTTGAGAAATGGAAATCAGAATAAAGCCCAGAAGGTGGTTTACCAAACTTGTTCTGCACACCCAGCTCCGTCCGCCATTGTCCCGTCACCAGTGCACAGTACCTGCATCCATACTGTTGTAGGGGGTGAGCTTTCGTCCTAGCTGCTCAACAGGAACTCTACCTCAACTAGACTCAAAACCAATAAACAAATATTTGGGCTGCCCAGTATGAAAACATATTTAAACCAAATATTTAAAAGAACGACAAACTTTAATGTTTTTCAACTTGAAAACCGATGCATGATGCTTAAATAAATACGGCGCCAAAACCAAGTATTACCTGATGGCCGGTCCCATAGACCCACTACACGACCTTACCTCAAATTAATTTATCACCAGGTAAGCATAGCGAGAGCGTCCACTACCTAGCTACACACACGTACCTTGCCCGTTATTACGATCAGAATACCCGAACGACCGGCGTAACTAACCCTCCGGAGGTTAAGGGGATCGAACCCAAGGAAGTCAGAGCCACCCTTCGCTCTCAAGCCATCACACATTTTCTCACGGATTGGTTAGTATGCATTGCATTTTACATAACCAACCCATACCACTTATCATGCATCACATTAATAAAATATAAAAGAAAATTACCAACCGAGGAGAGTCCTGGATCCCTACCTGGATTCCGATGCGTTCTCTCACGTACTCCGAGAGTTGCGAACCTTTTGTTCCTCGAGTAACTGGAGTCCTAGATTCCGACATTTCGATAGTTAATAACTTTTGAACAGTTAAACGAAATCTCGACGATTAATATATCGTCCAACCCCAACTTTTCCTGGTTTGACCAAGAGTTGACCAAGGGTTGACCACATTTGACCATTTGACCATGTTTGACCAATCGAGGTAGATTCGATAATTACCTAAATTATCGAACATTGACTTGAAGTTACGTTATCGACCAAACATATATTGAGTGCACCCGATTACTAAGGCCACCCAATACATATATATACACTAATTTCTTTTCCTTACTTATTATCAAGCCACGAAATACACAAGCAAACCAATAACGACTTCACTAACGAGAGATCTCTAATTTACTTAACCGTTTTGCCGCATAGTAATTCCACAGAATTTACTATGGACACCCAAGCTTTACAGCTTCACCATATTTTTTATTTTAATTTCCACAACCAATTCACAATTGCAAAAGCAGCAACAGATTCCACAACTTAGTCAAACTTACTTCCTAATTCAAAAATAAACTCCAAACACCCAGATTACGACAAACTGACCAAATCGATAACCAGAGCAGCTCCAATTTCACCTAAGCTAAACCAAACTCATTTCAATAGCTTCTAATTCAAGGTCGGGATTATACCTTGGAAACTCAGAAATCAACTTCAATCGATCCAAACTCAGTCCCCAGAACTCACTGCCAAGACTGGAATGGTGATGAACTGATGATTTTCACACCAATAACCCAGCAAGCCTCTTGATTTCTGGTCCACAAACGCAGCCAAGATGAAAACCAAGCCCGGCATGACAGGAAAAACTACCGGCGTCGAGGAACACAGCAAACTCGAATCCAAACCCAGAAACGAAATCGTTAACATGCGATCAAATTCAAAATCTAATTATACTGGGGTGTAGAGCTTGACGAGGAGAGGAAGTTTCATACCACAGATGGCCCAAACGGTGGCCGGAGTGGCCGGAAACTGCAGAACTCGCCGGAGGTTCTTCAAGCTTTAGATCGTCGATTCTTCGTTCCCAGTCGCTGCATGTATGATCTGGAACCATAAGAACGTAGACGACACCGAGATGAAGATTCTGGTGGCCGCGCGCGGTCGTGGGGTGGCCGGACGTGGAAGTTCCAATCGGGTCACTTGCCGGGTCACTGCGTTCGGGTCAGAGCTCCCAGCTCGCTCTCTCTCTCTCTCTCTCTCGTGTTTTCTGATTCAATCTCTGTCCTTGATCTGATCAAGGGCTTTATATACCTCAACCAAAATTATAATCAAGGGCCAGGATGAAGCGGTGGATAGATCAACGGCCAGGATTGCACCGCAGAAAATCCTATTTCTTTAATTTATTTTCTAAAATTCCACAACTTCGGAAAATAGCTATAAATAGCTCGAGTATCCGGAAAATTCCCCGAAAATTTCCACGAACTCGTCGTGACGTGTACTTTATTATCCAACTCCTAAATTGAGGATTTCACTTTATGAAAATTTCTGAAAATTTCCTCGAGCATCTTGACCTTTATCGAGATCGTTGAATAATTTCTCGTACGATCTCCGCTAGGCTCGATATATTTTTCCGGGGCTCACACATTCGACGGATTCAATATATATATACATCCGTCGAACACAAAAGTTGGTACAAAACCAGAAATACAAATTCTTTCGAACTGCAATGCTTTGATCCCTTTACAGGGTATGTAGGCAATATAGTGACCCACTAGATGCAACCACAATTTCAAATCGAATCCCTGACTCCACCAGTCAAATTCACACACAAATCCAAACAGAATCCCTGACTTCACTAGTAAAATTCAGCCAGTCCTAAATTGAATCACTGACTCCAGTCAAATTCTTCCAACACCAGAAATACCAATTCTTGTGAACTACAACAATTTGATCCCTTTTCAAGGGTATGTTGGCAATCTAGCAACCCACTCAACTGCAAGTCCAAACAGAATCCCTGACTCCATTAGTCAAATTTATCCAAACCAAATCCCTGACTCCATCAGTTAAATTCATCCAATCTGAATCCCTGACCTCACCAGTCAAATTCATCCAAACACCAGAAAGGTCAAATCATTCCCAAAATGACCTCAAACACAAATCAAATCCTTGGTTCACTCACACCAAATTCGTCCAAACACTATTCTCATTCCAAAAAGCAATACACTCCAATGGGTCATTCACTCATTGGAATTCTTGAACTACAAGTGGCTTGATCCCTCTCTAAGGGTACGTAGGCAACTCATTCAAATATCTAGGTGCAACCGCAAAACAAATAAACACACGTCCCTCAATTGGTTTCTTCATAAATGGAATCAAAGGGTTTTTCCCTATAACAAGGGATTGTAATTAAGAGACACATTCTGTCTTAAATGGGTCAAATCCAAAACAATTAAAACTCCATTCATTAAATGAATATGAGTGAAATTATATTGGGTGACACTTTCGCTCACTGTGTGTAATTTTTACTCAACAGTAGTGTATGACCAAAGTGTCGATTTAGTCATACTTGAGTGACCAAACTGATAATTCTTTCTATTAATTATACTTCTAATCCTATTCTAAGTACAATTAATTTGTGGGATCAAAATAATTTTTCAACAAAGGTATATAAGTTTTGTTGTAAAATTATAAGATAAAAATATAAGACGAATTTTCTTAGGTATCACTTTTTGAACAAAAATAATTAAAAAAAATCAGCCATAATTACTAAGCCTTAATTATCTCCATAAAACCACGTGCTGTGGTGTGTTGGTCGAATGGCCTAGTCTGGAACCCCCAGGTCTAGCGTTCGAATCCCAGCTCCATCCCGTGGCCAGCAGATTTGAGGGACCCTTTAGGTTTGTGCGTCTGCGGTACAGTGGATTAGTCTGGCTTTCGCCGCAATGTCGGTGCAGGTGTCCTGGCACTGAGATACCACTGCATGGGTGTGTGCGTTACTAACAACTAACCTGATCAAAAAAAAAAATTATCTCCATAATTATTCACATGGTGCTACTTGTGCAATTAGCATTAATCCTTGGCATTCAACTTGTGCAACTAGCATAAATCCTTGGCATTCAACTTGTTCAACACATGCACATATCGTTCTCTGCTTTCCCACTACCATGTGCTGGTCCCATTATCATTACAAGCTTGGACTATCCTTAGAACCAAACTTGGCCCTCCCCATGGCCCTTTAGCCCTCAAATTAATCCTTTAGCCCACTTGCGGGTCCTTATTGGAGATGAAATTAGGGCCAAATAATAGGAATTAGCCTTATAGCTTCTCTTACTGGAAATGGCCTTAAACTCTAACTTCTATCTATTAGATAACAACCTGTGTAGCTTAGCTTAGTATACATTTCAAGTATTCATTTAGCTTGTTTAATTTGAATTGAAATCATTCCAACATCAAAATACACACCATCTTGCACATACTCACCATAAACTTTGGTTCCCTTTGAGTCATTATTTATGATTTGTACACTTGCATATCCTTCTAGCATCGTCTAGGTATTCCCTAGCTAGAGTGGGATTCACCAATCCTTTGGGTACAATATCCCCTACTTATAATCCCTACACTATAACTTGACTCTACTTAAGAGTGACTATTTGGCTAACAGGGACGCATTGCATCGCCCTTTTCTTCCCAAAAAAAACTGAAATTTCTACAAAGAAGGTGAAAAGACATGAAGGAAAGCCATGTGCAGTAGCTCTCATAAAGAAGGTGAAAAGACATGAATTCACTGAAAAGTTCACAGCCAAATCTCTGGGGCTTGTGGAAATAGCGAGATGCATGTTGGTGCCAACTGAAGTGATGCTACCGAGAACTGTGCAAGAAGAACAGCCAAATACACAAAAGAATTTAGGCTCAAGGAATAAAAATCCTCCAAAATCAAAGAAGGTTCTATCACATTATTCCCATATTATTATTCGATAAGGAACACAATCCCAAGAGAGCGAAGCGTCTGCAGTCGATAGAGGAGATCAAATATTTTCCTATGGCACGCTCTCCTGGCGGCGGCGGCGGAAGGGTTATAGTGGACCTTGTGTCCGATAATGGTTATATGAATAATCCTAATCGGAGGGAAGGCTGCACAGTGTCGATGATAGTCTCCAGATCGTTAGGAAGCTCTGTCGGGTTAGGTGGCTGGCGAGTATCTATCTCCCTAAGATTGGTGTGCAGACGGTGGAAGGGGACGTTGCCTGGTAGTGACAAGTCGGTGGTGGAAAGAATGAGATATGAAGTGCTCATATCTGATCGGATTATTTTGATCTATTTTGGGCATCCTTTGATATGGTTTGGAGCCGTTGTGTGGAGAGGGGTGGTGAGGGTTGGGAGGGGAGGTGATGTTTGCCGGCGGGATGGGGATGAAGTGCGAAAAAAGGGACAGCCGGCGCCTACTTAGTATGATGGGTATGTCGCTGGTGGTGGGATAATGGGGGCTACGAGTAGCCTGCGTTCTCATCTTGGGCTGGGAGGTTTTTGGGCCTGGGCCTGGGATTGGGCTCAGGTCTCAAACTATTTTTATTTTATGTTTTATTGTTATTTATGTTTAATTAGATGTGGCATAATGCCGCCAATAAGTCTCTATAACTATATGGTAAGGCGACGTGGGTTTGGTCTCGGTATGCGCACTCAATGTGCCTTGTCTGGCCTAGCGAGGTGGCGAGTCATTTACTTGATCAAATGGACACAACCTCCTAGTGGCAGAATGAAATGGAGTGTCGCTGGATTTGTTTCCTTGCGGCAACATAGTGGGAAAGCTGTACTATTTGCAATGATGTTTCTTCGTTATAGAGTTATTTTTCCGTTATGTGACCCATTTGTCAAAGCAAATGGAGTAGCCAATCGTGTACTCTTTGCTAATTAGTGTATGTTAGAAGACATAGATTTTGTGGAGACTCCTGATATTATTTCATGATATTCTCTTGATGCTTATTGTAATAGGGGTTCAGGCTCTTTATGCCCCCCCCCCCCCCCCCCCCCCCCCCCCCCCCCCCCTTTTTGTATTATGCAATTTCATTAATCAAGGCTTGAGGGCAGCCGCACTAGCCCCTTTTTCAACACAAAAAAAAAAGGTGTCTGCCGATGAGGTCTTGAGCATGTTGTACTCAAGAAAACCTCCTAACTCTAGCTTGAAGGGCAAAGAGAAGGTGTAGTTTTTTCTTTTCCTGTACTATGCCTATATACTATGTATTAGAGTTCTTCCTAGTAATAAGCTTACTGTAAATTAGTGAGCGCTCAGTTTGAAAATAGTTAGTCTATCCCTATGTGTTATCTTCACCACAACTTCTTGATCTATCTATAAAAGGCAGCTGAATGATATGTAATAGCCATCTTGACATGCGTTTTATCAATGAAATCATCATTTATTCCAAAAAATAGTATAGTCGCTCTCTACTACTATAAATGGAGGCACTTTTTTGGTGTCAAATGCTTCACCAAAAATGAGATTACCTGAAAAACCCTTCTAATAAAAAAATCAGCCAAATGCAATAAAAAAGAGAGTATGAGATAAGGGTATTATTAATATTTAACTTGAAAAAAGAAATAGAAAAAGAATAAGGTGAGAGCAATTAAATAAGCCACTCCATTCTCTCACTTCCAACTCCATGCTAAGAGCAATTAAGCCAAAAACAACTACACTATCCCACGTTCTTTGAAGAAATTGGTTTTTTTTTCCTTTCCTTTTTTCCTTTTCTTTTCCTTTTTCATCATTATTTGATTGAGTTTTACTTCATCAGAATGTAGTTAAGGTTTTGTTCCCTACTTAGCTGCGTTATTTCTCGGTGCGAATGCACAAGTAGAAGACTAGTTACTATAAAAGGAGGCTCTCTTTTGACTAAAAAGTTTCACCAAATTTTGAAGTATTTGCCCATAATACTCTTACATAACATAATTATCATATTAAACCAATAAAATACAAAGAGACACGTACAAGTGTAAAATTGAAAAAATAATCAAAGCACCACTATTCTATGTTCCAAAAAAAAAAAAACAACAACCAATATTCTTTTTAGTTAACTTACTTTTCATTAACCTTATAATATCATGCGCAAGAAACGTAGGCACGTTGTTAATAGATTATAAATTTAACATAACTAATGGAGATGGAGGAAGAAAGATGTAAAATGGCAGACTATGAAATATGTAAAAAAATTCAAATTTGATAAAATTTTTTGACAAATCAGTTGTAGATGCTCTTATCTGGGAGAGGCTCTAGTGTGAACTTTAAAATGGGGACTTTTAAATCAACGGTTGGATGAGTGCTCCTAATTTTAGTTGAAATATTAATTGTGCAATAAACATGTAAACCAACCGTTGATTTAAAAATTCTTATAAAGTCCTCATTTTAAGATTCTCATTAGAGCCGCTATTGTATACTTATACACCACTGGATATTATCTTCGTAGTTAGGTCCAAAAGTACACAGCAATTAGAATTCTTCATTCTCTTCCTAAAAACTCTTTGTTCTTTCGCTAGAACAAGGAATTTTATATATTTTTGGGATACCAAAAAAACCAAACGGAACATTCTAAAACCCTACGGGCATGCACTGTGCGCAGCCACCGAAACCAAATGCTGAACGATGGCAGTCGTTCTTCCTCTTCCTTCCCAATTTTTTGTACCATATCAACCATTGATTATGTTACCTCATCCTTTGCTACCTCTCTTGCACTAGCTAGCAATGATGTATCAATTTCTCAAGGACGAATGGAGGAGCCCAGAGGCGTGCAACGCAATCTTACCTACTTGCACGTCCTCTAGTTAAGCAACCTGTGATGCTCAATGAGTTGCGACGCTTTTTCTGGCGAGTTTAGGTCGTTAACAAGGGTTTCAAGATTCAGGAGAAAGCACCAAATAGATTTGTCCTTGCTTTTGACCTGCGCAGGGATCTAAATAAGATTTTGAAAGGTCGACCATGGAGATTCAATCAAGCTCTGATGGTTCTTCAAGAATATGAAAGGGTCACACCTATTCATGAGATCAATCTGACCTCGCTATTCTTCTGGGTTCGTATTGGCAACATACCACCCTTGTTCGAAGAGCCTAACATTAGGCCTCATCATTTGTCCCTCAGGCCCTAAACCCGCCCTAAGCTCGCCCGGCCTGGCCCGACCCTATCTCAAATAAGGTAGGGTATGGGTCATGCAAGTGAAGCCTGACCCTACCTTACCGCCATTTATATTTTATTTTACTATATTCTATTACATAATCCATAGAAATGGAAATATAAAATATGTATATTAGAAAAGAGGCATGTTTTGTCAATCTGTCCTAAACCTAATTAATGTATGAGGCCCAATGCCTGGCCCGAGTCCAAGTCAGTTAAGTCCAAGTCCAATCTGTCCAATCTTATCCATCTAGGTCATCGAAGTCTCGACCTAAACTTATAAATTTCCTAATCTTAGCTTTAGGGTTAATAGTTGTAGCGGCCATTTGAGAGAAAGAGAGAGACTCGTGCTCCGCCACCAATTGCTTACACCGGCTTCCTAATATTAACTCAGAGCAATCCGTTTCTATTTTCGCCTCCAGTCCGACCCCGTCGTCGCCCTTCGCTCGATTGGTCCCGCACCTCTCTCGACTTCACCCACTAACTACACTCCTTTCTCCTCCCTCATGCATCTAGTGTTCCTCCGTCGATTGCTTGCACTAGCTTCTTGAGACCGTTAAACATACCATGGTACTCCAAAAAAGCTTCATCAGTCTAACATTTCTGCTGTTTTTACAAAGAACTTATCTAGTTACTTTGCACATTTGAGTGATGTTGGTGGGTTTCTGGTTTTCTAGTTGGGTTGAGAGAAAGAAGGAAGAAGAAGACACCCAAATGCAATGAAGACTTTGTGGTTGGATCTATAATTCAATGAGAATCAATTTGTAATTAACTCAGGTTAAGTGGGATTTGTAGTTATTCACTTATTTGTAATTAACTCAGGTTCTCAAGCATGATGATTAAAGTTATTATTCAGTTTGAAATTTATTTTATTTATTTATTTATTTATTTATTATTTTTTAGTTTCAGACTTGGGAGTATACATAGTTGCCAAAATTATGTCTTATGTGAGTTAACAAAAGCTCGGCCTGACCTTATTCAGAAAGGCTGGCCTGACCCTTTTGATCCTTACAGGATAGGCCTTAAGGGAAGGTAAGGGCTTACATATAGAAGCCTCGGCTCGGCCCTAAGTTTCATCGATTTGGTGAAAGCCTAGCCCGGCCCTACCCTAAGCCTCAAAATTTAGGATAGGGTCGGCCCCAGCCCGGCCCATGGTGAGGCCTACCTGACATGATTAGAAACATAGCTTTGGTGGCTGGAAAGTTCCTTGAAATGGATGACAAACTTTTTGAGAATTTGGGCTAAGTTAGGGTTCAAGTTTCACATGAAATTTCAAGACCTTTTTTCCTCAAGAAAACCCTAAAGCTGATACCTAGGGTTGAAGCTGAAATCTCTTACTTCTTTGAGAATCTTGTTGGCAAATGTGATCATTGCAATATGATATATCATGAGGGTGACCATTGTCCTCTGCTTGGCAACCATGCTACACCGAGTTTAGTACATGGTCCTGTTGAACAGAGAATAGAAATTGTAGGTCCTTCCCTAGGGTTTGTTACTAGCAGATATATGGATGAAGCTTTTGGATTTCAAGGTGTGCAATCGCCTATATTACCCTCTGTATGAAAGTCTCCATGTCATCCAAAAGAAAGCAGTTGGGGACGCAAACCTATTGTACATACTGAGTGAAAAGGTCCTAAACCCCAAAGAGAGCAATGCCACATCTGATCAATCATTGGCTTTAGCGTTGATTGATGCACCAGCAATAGAGGTACCAGTGACCATAGGTCTTTCTCCAAATACTAACATGGAGCTTAAGAAAGAAAAGCTGGCCAAACCAAATAGCAACATCAATGGAAAAGAAGCTTATGAGGAGCACACTGGTAAGACTAAACAGATTGTAGAAAAAGAATGCAGGGGTAAAAAGCGTAGTAAACCTCCCCTTCCTGCCAAGTCCCCACAAAAGCTCAAAATACTATTGCTTGAATTATTCAAGCCGCTCCTGATTGATGTACCTGCAAAGAAGCAAAAGATGCCGAAATTCATAAGCAAATTCTTTGCTAGGTCCTTGGACATGACTGTGGCACCTGGGAATATCCTAGTGCCAAAAGAAGTATTGCAACAAAGCTCTGAACCAAAGAAGAAGAGGGAAAGACCTTTGGGATCCAAAAATGAAAATCCCCCAAAATCGAAGAAGATTGCTGAAGCACAAAAAGTTTGTTTAGCTTTTCTCTCCAAACCTCCTAGCCTGTTAAGGGCAAGGAGAAAATTTAAGTTTTTCTTTTATTTTTCTAAACTTAGCCTAATTACTATACTTTGTTTTCATAGTTCTTAGGCTTGCTTTTAAATAAGTGAGCACTGGTTGTCTAATGGGTGATGCTAGCATATCACATCCTAAACTTGCCGTAGAGTTGGCAAGAGAAAGTATGTATCCGTGCCATTCTAGCATGAGATGAATGAAATTGAATACTTTGACTCAAAAATATATCACTGGATATTTGGCTCTATTTAGTAATGTGACTGAAATTTACACTCTCTTTAAATTGTTTAATATTATTTTATTTAGTACTCTTAATTCTCTTCCACAATTACCCTCACTTCTTGGGCACCAACCAAAAAGTACTTTTTCTCTCTCTCATGATTCCCAGAGTTGCAAATTGGAAAGAGATAGGATGATCCAAATTGCCAAGTACCCTTTTGGCTACAGCCGTGCAAAAGGGAACAATTTTATCTTAAAATTCATTTGTTTAAAATGCAAATTCGATTCTAAATTGAGGAGAAGATGGTCTTAGGGGTTCACTTCTGGAAATTGGAAATTTTGATATTGGAATAAGATTAGTTTGGATTTTTGGGTGTGTTTGATTTCTTATTTATGGTTTCCTTTGGATTTGATGGAGAGACTGGTGAAGTTATTTAGGGTAAAATAGATTGGGTTGAAGTAAAGTGGGAAAGAAGAGATGGGAAATAGTGAGGAGATCGAATTCAACTGAGTATGACGACTAAATTTATATGCACCTTGATTCTCTCTATTTGAGAAACCCAACATCATGAGAAAGAAGAGTTTGGCAGCTCTCATCTCCACCCAAAGGATATTAGCCATATATCTTCCTTTTATTTGAAATTTCATCAGTTCACCTTTATCCGGTTTCTTCATAGAGAACAAGAAATGTGAGAGAGCAAAGTAGATCAGAAGAAACACAGAAGAGCAGAGAGAGAGAGAGACTGCAATCTATGTGAGAGAGGGAGAATGAGATGTTTGAGTCATGAAAGAATTGATAATGTAGATATAGACTTTAGCCTCTAATTAGTAATTACCCAAAGACAAAGATCTATTTGATATTAGGCATATCAATTTAGGACGAGATACAAGGAAGAAGTAGACATTCAACTGATAAGAAGATGATGAAGATAGGTAGAAGGAGAAAATGAAGAGAGGAAGAAGACAGAGACAAAAAATGGAGTTTTGAGACTCGACTAATGACGAAGTGTGAGGGGTATTTTTGTAAAATCATTATCAAGAGAGTGTAGAATGTAAAATTCGGTGTGCTTATTTCACTCCCCATAATTTAGCAATTTCAAAATAGGTAGGCCTCATAAAAAAGCCAGCGGTTCAAGTGGGCCGATGGAGGCCCGCAGGGCCAAAAGAACGGCGCGGCCCGTCAAAAAGCCTGCAAAAGCCCTCCTCGGTGGGCCAATGGAGGCCTGCCAAAAAGCCCGCAAAAACCCAGCCCCGCCAAAAAGCCTGCAAAAACCCGGCCTGGCCTGTAAAAGCCCGTAAACTATTATATTATATATATATATGTGTGTGTGTGTGTTGATGTGCTCATATTTTCTTATATTTCTATGCCTCTTTGGCTCTTTCTCTTGGTATATATGTTTAGTTCTCCTTATTTATGGTTCATTTACGTTAGTTTAGTGTCTTTGTAGGTGTGTTTCAAAGAAAGAAGAAAAGAAGCTAAGCTGAGCTAACTAACACAGAAACTGTTGTGCAGAACACCTAAATCCGCTGAATTACTGGAAACTGCTCGGATGGAATTAGGAGCTGTACCCTATATGCACGGAAAGCTCTATGTGTCTAGTTTATGAGGAAGTTTACGGTTTGTGATTCCAACTTTTCTAGAAGGAGTTATGGCAATTTAAATGAAGGCAGTTCAGCTTGGACGGGAATCTACAACATCTTTTACAAGTTCATGTCTAGAACCTAACTTCGCTGAATTACTGGGAACTACTCGGATGGAATTAGGATCTGTACCCTATATTCACAGAAAGCCCCATGTGTCTAGTTTCTAAGGAATTTTATGGTTTGCGATTCCGACTTTTCTAGAAGGAGTTATGGCAATTTAAGTGAAGGCAGTTCATGTTAGACGGAAATCTGCAACATCTTTTACAAGTTCATGTCTAGAAGGCCCAGTACATATATTTGGAAATCTTCAGTGTGCCACATCATCATTATTGAAGATCCAGGACTTTTAGACATGTTTATATGTGTGTGTGTGTGTTTATATATATATATATATATATATATATATGTATGTATTAATGTATATGTTATATATGTGTGTGTGTGTGTGTCTTTGTGTGAGTGTGAATTTGTTGCAATTTGGCTTATGGTGAAATTGAAAGTTCTCATACTTCTATATAGAATATGTGCATATATATTCTACATGTCATGATTGCGGTTGACCGATTCGATCGGATTCAAAATTATGGTGAAATTAGCTAAATTTTTTACCACACTCATAATTTATTATAATAATCTCATCCAACGGTCGGTTTTTCCATTTTATTTGAATTGATGGAGGTTGCCCTTTGGAATGTATGATATATAAATATAAGTTTATAAGAGTAACTAAGTTTGACCTAGTTCATCGAATTCGAAACGAGAACCAAATTGGCTAGATTTTCTACAACCACCATAAAACATTACAATCTCTCTATCGAGCGGTTGGTTTCTCCAAATTCATTTTCCACTTCATGGTTGCTTTAGAATGAACCTCAACAATTTAAATGCAATGTACAAGTTATACAACTTTAGGAGGAAAATTGATATAGGCCAACGTATTTGTAATTAAAATTGAAATTTTTATCTTATGTCCATGCACATCCATTGACTGAATATTTACATACGTGATGTGAAAAAATAAGCACGTTTCTCGGTCATCATGTCATCGGTCAACCAAGAAGACATACAATTGACAACGGTTGACCAATTCGGTCAGATTCGAAAATATGGTGAAATTTGCTAAATTTTTTACTACACTCATAATTTATTGTAATAATCACATGCGCCGGTCGGTTTTTTCATTTTATTTGAATTTATAGAGGTTGCTCTTTGGAGTGTATGATGTATAAATATAGGTTTATAAGAGTAACTAAGTTTGACCTAGTTGACCGAATTCGAAACGAGAACTAAATTGGCTGAATTTTTTACAACCACCATAAAACATTACAATCTCTCCATTGAGCAAGGTTTCTCCATATTCATCTTCCACTTCATGGTTGCTTTAGAATGGATCTCAATAATTTAAATGCAATGTATAAGTCATACAACCTTAGGAGAAAAATTAGTATAGGCCAACGTATTTGTAATTAAAATTGAAATTTTTATCTTATGTCCACGCACATCCATTAACTGAATATTTACATACATGATGTGAAAAAATAAGCACGTTTCACGGTCATCATGTCATTGGTCAACCAAGAAGACATACAAGTGACAATGATTGACCAATTCGATCTGATTCGAAAATATGGTGAAATTGGCTAAATTTTTTACCACACTCATAATTTATTATAATAATCACATCCACCGATCAGTTTTTTCATTTTATTTGAATTTATAAAGGTTGCTCTTTGGAGTGTATGATATATAAATATAGGTTTATAAGACCATAAAACATTACAATCTCTCCATCGAGCGGTTGATTTCTCCATATTTATCTTCCACTTCATGGTTGCTTTAGAATGGACCTCAACAATTTAAATGCAATGTATAAGTCATACAACTTTATGAGGCAAATTGGTATAGGCCAACATATTTGTAATTAAAATTAAAATTTTTATCTTATGTCCACTCACATCCATCGATGAAATATTTACAAACGTGATGTAAAAAAATAATCACGTTTCGCGGTCGTTACGCCATCGGTCAACCAAGAAAACATACAAGTGACAACGGTTGACCAATTCAATCGGGTTAGAAACTATGGTGAAATTGACTAAATTTTTAACCACACTTATAATTTATTGTAATAATCACATCCAACTGTAGGTTTTCCCAGTTTCTTTGAATTAATAGAGGTTGCTATTTGGAGTGTGATAGGAACATAATTATGTGATAATAATGTTGTTAATTCCCATATTTACTTTGTTAGTTTATCTTATTTTCTGGTTAATTTAGTTGTTTTTATGTTTATTAGGTTTTCCAAAGCAAGGAAAGAAATAAGAGCAAAAGGAAGGATATCAACCAATCTCAAACCTGTCTAAGTTTCATTTTCTTTCTGTCCTCTGTTTTGACGTATTTATTTAATATAGTAAATCAACTCCAAAATTTACCAAATTTTGTGTGCTGGACGCCTTGTGTGTCTAGTACGTCTCTGTAAATTTTCGTGTTTTTCTGGGTTGTTTTGGTTAGGTTTTTAGTTTTTTTTTTTACTGCTGTTCAGTAGGAACTACAGTCACGTTTTGTGACTTTTGTTGAAGCTTTTAGTTTAACTTAATCCTTTGCGGGAGACCCTTATTTCCCTAAACTACAATCAACATATTTGCAGGAGAATAAGGAAAATCAATAGCTTTAAATTTAGCTATAAGAGTGTATGACATATAAATATAGATTTATAAAAAATTAGTGTCTTTAAAGATTTATTTATAAAAAAAGCCTGTAAGGTCCGGCTCAAAAAAACCCCAAGACCATCTTTATATGAACGGACTTGGATACTTCAATTTACAATAAAGCCCGACCTGACCTGTTATTATTTAAAAATCTAGTAAGCCCAGCCCAACCCGTTGACGAGACCTAAATATTCTCCGACGGATAACCCCTTATATCAAAATCAGAAGCCTTTACAGCTGCTGTTCATAGCTCATTCGCCACTGAAATATGGAGACCCTTTTCAGGGTTGTGTGCTCCTCATTCCCAGCAACTCCTCCAATCCCTCATCGCTCACTTTCCACCAGAAACCCATCTGTCTCGGCCCTCAGAACAGGCCCATCTCCTGGTAAGACCCCTTGATTCCATAGATAAAACCTTTTCAAACGCTTCTTGTGTTTATTTTGTTTAACATTTTGCATTTCTGGGTTCTGCTCCACTGTTCCAGTGAGTGAGCTTGCAGAAGAGGACGTGCTGCAGACGTTCTTCAAGGAAAGACAGTTGAATGGAGACTTCGTATCAAGACTTTCTGACGTGTTTTGGCAGAGGGAGTTTACGAATTTTGTTGATGGTGATGGTGTTGGTGACATTGATGACACTACTACTCAACAACAAGCAGAAGAGCAGGTACATGACCTCGTGCTCTTTTTAGCTTTTTCGCAAACCCGAATTTTATTGATCAAGTTTTGATCAGTTTGTTTAGAGATGTGAATGTACATGATTTTTGGGATTAATGAGTCAATCTATGAACTTTTATAAGGTATCGAAATTTCTTGGAATGTGTACCTAATGTGTGGTTCTTGCTTGGTCAAATGTCCATAAGCTGAATTTGAATGTTGTCATTGTTTATTTACCTTGTATCAAGTTTATTCATATTGGATGCAAGCTTTTGCCTTGCATTGATCTTCAACTGCTCAGTTTGTGATTCAAATTTTTTTTTTTTTGGTATCTTTTGCGCCAATTGTTCATAATATCAGAAGTTTCTAAATTGTAAGAATCTAAGTTGTTTTTTGTTTAATGGATTCAAGCTTATAGGAGGGAGTATGGTTTTGAATGTGGTCTCTTGTAAGGGTTATGTCTTGGTTGGAGTGGATTGTATGCCTTTTAACTTTAGTTTTCTGATTGTTCTGTGTTTTGTAAGGGTCATTGGTCTTCTATTGACCACTTTCCTCTGCAGAAGTAATTAGGTGAGACAGATCTTCTATACAAATGACAAACATATAAGGTGATATCTGGTCACGTGGTCTGTCCCTCTACCAGCTCTGAAAGATTTAGTTAACCCCCCATTTCTGTAATTTTGAAAACTAGTTAAAGTGATACAATGCATGATTAGCTTGACTACTATTTTAACAAAAGAACAGCAGAGCATATCCTAGGCTTTAGAGAGATCAGTTCTCATGCAAAGAAACCTTTGAAGCCACTGGAATTCCTGCACTTGTGCAACAACTCTTGAGCAACCATGATATTGTCAGCAATATTTTTTCCAGGGACAAAGCTCCCTTGATTGGGCTGATGAATTTCCTGAAGTAGTCTTAAATCTAGCCACCAACAATTCCAAATCACCTTGTATTAAGGCTCACATAAGCTGATGGGTCTAGAAAGGACATTCTCTCAGGATAGCAGTTTTGGGTACCAAGTTTTTGACGGTGTAGTGCATTCTTCCAAATTGTTATCAACTCTAGAGTAAGCAGGTTTCAGTGCTTATGCTATAAATAGGTGGAAAACTGTCTGCGCCTGGGGCTTTTGGACCTTTAATAAAGAACATTGCCTTTTTTACTTCACCATGACAATCTTCTCTTTGCATTCGCTGAAGCTCATTTGCGTCAATCAGAGGGAAACATAAAGGAATTTATAATCTTTAAGAGGAAAGATTCTAAAAGAACTCAACAGAAATTCTTTACATTCCTGTTGTAGGAAACCCCTTTTTATGATATTATGAGTTATTTGTTTTGTTCAAATACATATGCATGCATTGTATTTCTTAATCTTTAAGAAGGTACAAGGAAGGCTTATTTTGGAGATCATTGTGTATATTGAGACTTTGAGAACATCAGTCATTGCCTTTGAAGGAACTCAAAATTGATTATTGTATATGTATTTAATTTTGTTTGTTAATGAGCATTCGTAGATTTTAAATTCTTAACTAACTTTTTGTGCCTTCACACTGGTTCTTAGTTTCTTTAGTTGCAAAAAGAAAAGTTGACGTGTGAATGCCTGAGGGAAAGTTAATGCATCCCAGATGTGTGAATGATTTGATCTTTGAGGCTAAAGCTTGTGACCCTGTGTTGTTGATTAATGGACCAATTGTCAAAAGTGATGAACATAATGAAGGTCAGGAGGGCTTCAATTTGCTCCCTAAGTTCTAAAATACTTGATTGCAGTACCTCTGTTAGTTTTTTTTCAATGAAGCTTTCTGCATCGTCTGCTCAAATATAACTGATCTAATTGCCAAATGCACTATTTGTTTGCTTCAGATTTTGATAGCTGAAAAAACAAATGTATTGACCTTTTATTCTATCTTTTCTGAATCAACATTGGTAGGCTGTGAATGATGCTGGTGGGTTTTTGAAACTGTCAGCAACCAATGAATGGGTGTTAGGTGATAGATCTGCACCGATTAATAAAAAAGCCATTGCTAAGGTATGCTTTAAATCATTTATCATTATAAGGTTTCTCTTATGCTTGCTTTGGACACTGCCATTATAACAAAGAGAAAGAGAAAAGAAAGAACACTTCAGTATTGGTTCAGTAATGATACTTCAATGACGCCTTTGGGGGATACTGATAGATGTCTGTTGTTACTTAATATGTCTTAACAGGCCATGCAGAATGACAGTGAAAGAAGGAAGAAACTCAACCTTCTTCAATATGAAGCTGTATGATACTCTTTCTCAGTATGTTTCTCAGTTTTTTTTTTCTTGTATAAGTCAGGGGTTATGTGTATGTTTTTCCTCTATACATAATGGGAATATCCCTGCAAAGTCCATATTCCAAATGATCTATTTTTTAGGTTCCCCCAAGAATCACCCTTTCAGAAAATTCCATTTACCAAAATTGAATAGATGCTTTGAAGTCAAAACTACCTCAACTTTTAAAAAACAATTTCGGGCCAGGCTTATTTTGGAAGGAAATTTACAGTTCGGAATTTGGAGAACCACTGGAGATAACCGAATGAACTTCTGAATTCTACTTTGTTCAGCTCATCTCCTTGAAAGCATGCCCCTTTTCTTTCCTCCAAATAATTTTTTTTTCCCACAATGGGAAAAACCCAAGTTTCATTTGATTCCCTAAACAATTGTTGCCGAGGCAGAGCAATGGGACAATGAAACAGCTGATGATTCAACTTTCAGCTGTTTTTTTCATACATCACATGCCAATGGGGTAAAAGATACCATGATGTTCTTCTCCTCTGAATTTATTGAAGTATTCAGCCTCCCATGAGCGGCAATACAAGATAATCGATATTAGGAGGCACTTTAGCCTTCCATATTGCAGGAGAGGGACCAAAAAAAAAGAGACAAGTGTCCAGTAAATCCTGTAAATGGAAAAATTATGTCTGATTACTTAACACTACAGGTTTGAAGACCCTTGTATATATATGTATGTTTATACCCCAACTAAAGCTTAGTGTTGGCTCTGACTAGCATTTCAACTGTTTTCAAATTAGTATTCGCTTTATTTCAACCTAATATACAGATATGTATAGAAGTAATAGAACGATAACAACTACTGTGTACAACTCAAAGATACTTTTTTTCTAATTAAAAATCACAGATGTTTAGGATGATGATAAATCACACTAAGGAATTCTATTAGAAGTAAATTTATCGAAGGATAACTCATCAATATCTTAGTTTATTTGAAGTAAAGTCAAGAAATTAAGATTTAACAAAGAGGAATCCTTGGTTATAGGTATTTGAGGTCTAGTTAATGTTGGTCTCTCTACTTTTACTTTTAATACACAGATCATTTAAGTATCCTTTCCTGTTGGTTTCCATAATAGATATATTTTTTTCTTCTATTATCATTTGGTGAATATCTGTCTTCTATTGATAGGAGTTGTCATATCTTTTTCTCCACACCTAGGTATTAAGTTTGTATAAAGAAAATAACAACACTGGTATCAGTCAATATGATTTACAATTAGCCAAATATAGATAGGGTTTATTTTATCAACTGGACATCTTGGATAAGTGAAGGCTTCCATTTCTATTGATCATTGACTTTATTATGTGGTTCCAATTGATGTCTGTTAAACTCTAGGCATTGTCCTTTCCTGCAGATACAGAGGGAACTAATGCTTTTGTCTATTGGTATTGGAACTGCTTGTACTGGGTATTGTTTAATAACACTGTCATTCCAGGTATACCTTTAGATAAAACAGACTAGCCCTAAATTTGATGTTGCAGATAATTCCATGCTTTGAACAGAATCTCTTTTAAGTTTTAATGTTGTGGCCCAAATAATTGTAAAATTCCCTAGTTTCAGAACTTGCTTCTAACAGCAGATACTTCCTTTCATTCACTTTAGTAACAATTAGATATTGGTGAAAGAATGTAGTGTATGTTTTTCTTATGGAGAACTAACACGGAGTCATCCATCCAGGGTGCTGTCAGTTATGCGACAGGAGTTCTTTTCAGGTTTGTTGATACAACTTAATTTGTCAATGTTAATTTTTTTCAAAACAGTTTTTGCACGTTTATCAAGTCTACAATGATTTGCCAATTTTTCACTTCATTGGTACTGATCCTTCTATTTGTGATTACCTCGAATGTTAACTATCTAATTGCCAGTGCAGTTGCTTGTACCTTAAACTCTTGTACCAGCATGTAGACAATATATCCCGAGAAGCAGTCCCTCAGATTTTCCGGCAGAAGAAGTCTAAGAAGTACAAAAACTTCTTTGTATTGTTCCTTGGTCTTATTTCTGTTAATGTTCATTGCAATTGTCAAGCTAAGAGTTTTCATCTGATGCAGAATTGGAATAAGAAGTCAGGATCTGGAGGATTTTCTAGAGAAATTGATAAAGGGCTGTGGTATGGCTCTTTCATCTCCAAGGCTTGTGTTACCAGCAGCAATATATGGATTGTGGATCCTGTCTCATCAATATGTTTCCAGTGATCTCTTTGATTTTCAGGTAAATCTCGAAACTATTTTGTAGAAAGGGAAGAACTTGACTATTTGTAGGAACATGGAGAAGTCAAACCTGGTAAAATTCTTGTTTCTTGTTGTTTACACAACTGCTTCTTCCTCACAGCTTGTGCCAGCTATGGTCGGGTTGTTTGTTTATAAAGCTGCTGCTCTTGTTCAAGTCTATAGAGATAATGAAGACCTGCAATTGATTTTTCCGGATGACCTTTAGGACTCGAGTATTTTTGGTATCTAGTAGGAGTGTACAGTACCACCTTCTGGTTGATATTTTACGAGAGTTGGGTGTGCCATGGAACATTTCCTCAGGCAGTTATAGAATCAGCGTCCCTTCTTGAGAACGCCAGTATTGCCTGTATGTAGTCTGAAAAGTAAAGCATCTGAAAGATATTCTGAAGACTCAAGTGAAGCAACATGGTTTGAGCTCCCTTGATTGATTGGTTTGAGTCGATTTTTGTAATTATACCAAGGCATGTGCCTAAATATGTACTTATTTACAGTTAGACAGCAGAATCTGGGCTGCAGAACTAATTGAGCCATTCTTTGGTGGTCTTCATCTTTTGGTGAACTTCATTCGAATGTTATATATATATATATAAGTGATGAATTGAGGAGCACGCGATTACTAATGCCTATGATAGGCAGCCTATCTGGTCTAGTAGTCAAGGTATTTTGACGCTCAAGGATTGGAAAAGCCTATCTGGTTGTTGCAAACCCTGGTATATATCACACAACAAACAAAGCTTGCTCGTATATTTTTCAGCAGAATCATCAACCCATCAAATTCTAATATGGTAGATATGTTTTGTGCATTAAAAACGCATGATTAATGATAATGGGATCTTCATTATGTCGATGTGAACCGAGTAGGGCTGTCAATGGGTCGTGTCGGGTCAAGGTATTTGTCGTGTCGCAAGATACAAACTCAAACTCAACTCATTTAATTATCGTGTTAAAAATTTAAACTCAAACCCAATCTATTTATTAAACGGGTCACCCGTTTCCAACCTGCTTAACTAAATAGGTCGTGTCATATTAGATAAAATGACTCATTTAACTAAAAAAATACATAAATTTATTAAATTCACTAAAAACTCCACAAGACGAATAATATAAATAATTATATGTAATTCATAACTAATTAAATCTAATAATTATAAAGCTGTTGAAGGAAAACCTAATTTGTGTTTAGCCCAAACTCTAGGTTACTTGACCTAGTGGTAATAGGATTTAATTAGAAGGATCTAGAATCCTAATCAATGTAGAATTACTTTCCTTGTATGATTGAGATTCTATGCATTGTAATCCTCTATATAAAGAGGCCCCTATTATCAATGAGAATACACAGAAAATTTCTCCCAAATTCAGCTTCTCTACAACACGTTATCAGCACGAGCCCTAACCCTAAAACCCTAAATTCGTAGCCTACAAATCCCAGAAACCACCGCCGCCCACCTTGAAGATCCCAGCTTCAGGAGTCCAGAACCGGCGGCCCCACCCCAAGAACCGGCCGGAAAACCACCGAACCGGCCACCGGAAATATCGAAAGTCCCTCTGCCCGGTTCGATGCTTTCCTCCCAGCCAACTGCTACCAAACTTCACCAGCAGCTGTAGCCAGACCCCAGATCACCGGAGACGAAAATTCATCACCGGAACCGGCCTAAATTCGTCTGAACCGGCCACCTGAGACCACCACACCTGAACCGGCAGAAAAAAAGGAAAAAAAAAAAAAAAGGGGAAGAACCTGTGCATCCCAAGCCCGCCAGCAGGCCCAGCGAAGCCCACGTGCAAGCCGAGCAGCAAGCCGCCAAGAACCTGCCACGTCAGCCACCTGTGCCACGTCAGCAGGCCGGTCAACCACAGTCAACGCCGGTCAACCCTCCTGTCAACCACCGCCGGCGACTTTTCCGGCCAACTTCCGGCGACTTCCTCCTGACACTTTTCCGGCCACTTTTTCCGGACCATTTTCCGGCGACTTTTCCATTCAGCTACAGTAACTCCGGCTCTACAGTACTTCCCAGCCGCTACAGTAACTTCCGGCGACGCCTTTTCCGACCATCTTTTTAAGGTAATTTTTCTAAAAGTTCCCGTTTTTGTGAAGTTTTTTAATTTCTTCTTCTTTTCTCGGGGACTTCCAAAATCCCTTCTTCTACCCCCCTTTCTCTACATAGGGGAGACCAAAAGCCGAACTGTGAGGGTTCGCGCTCACTCCAAGCTTGGAGCTTGTAGAGTCCTCCAAACTTAGAGTTTGTTGAGAAGAAAACGATCGACCACATACATCGTTATTTCGATCTAATCCAAAACCCCTCTTGGAATCGGATTTTCTTGGAAGCGGCTACGCTCAGAAAATTCCTAATTTCTTGGAAGCGACTACGCTCAAAAATTTAATAGTTTTTCGTGGTAGCCTTTTTCGCTCCGAAACTAACCCTAATCTTGTGTTGTTTTTCAGGATGAGTTACCTGAACAAGTTGAGCTTTGTCCCACTCGAGACAACTGGCGCAGGATACCATAGGTGGGTCCGAGATGTGCGCCAACATCTTAAGGCTGATGGAATTCTGGAAACCATCCAAGAGCCTGGTCAGAACGTGCTCTCAATTGAGCAAGCTACTGCTTTTGAAGCAAAACAAGCTAAAGCCATAATTCTCATGACAAGGCACATGAATGACGCGCTCCAAAATGAATACCTCAATGAGGAAGACCCAAGAAAGCTATGGGTAGAACTTGAGCAGCGATTTGGCAACGTTCGTGACTCCCTGCTTCCTGATTTAGAAGTGCGATGGCATAGCCTCCGCTTTTGCGATTTCAAGTCTGTGCTTGATTATAACTCGGAAGCTCTTCGTATCAAGTCTCTGATGGAGTATTGTGGCCAAGCCATAACTGATACGATGTTGATCGAGAAGACTCTCTCTACCTTCCCCGTCTTTGCACTGATGATTTCAAAGAATTATCGGATTGATGTAAATGCAGGACGTATCACAAGGTTTCATGAGCTCATTGGAGCCATGAACGTAGCTGAAAAGCACGATAATATCCTTGTGAAGAACTATAATGCTAGACCCGTGGGAACTAAGCCTATTCCGGAGTCTAACTATAGTCGTGCCCCCAATGGAGGACACAAGGAGCGAAACCCTAAGGATAGGGACAATTCTAGACGTTCTGGTCCATATATTCGCCCTAAAGAGGAAGGAAATCGCCAAGAGAGGCGTGCACGGAACCGTGGAGGTCAACGTGTGAAGAGAGAGAGAGGCGGAGCCTCCGACCATGGTGGTAACGCCACCAAAAGGATAGGTCGTTCAAATCGCGCCCCAATGGCGCCTCAATCAAGGGAGCCTGACCATAATGATGTTTTTTTTCGATGTGGATCAACTGAACATTGGGCCAAAACATGTACCGCACCCCAGAATGTTGCAAACGCATACAAGACGTATCGTGAAGCAAGGGAAGCAAATTACATGGCACAAGAAGATCAAGATGGCGATCTAGATCTAAGGGTGGAAGACTACAAGGATCAAGACCCAGAAATTGGCGATTTTGATTAAGTCTTTTTCTTTTCCAAGCGATGTAGGCGATTGCCATATTACTTTTTATTGGATTAGATTTTCTTTGATCATAGAAACAATGATGTATTCCGTTGGCTTATGAATAAAATTTGGAGTTCTTTTCATTATGACTCCATTTTGATTCTGAGCATATGACTTTGTGACTACGATGGCTAGACCATCAATATTAATTTAAGGACATGGAATAGCCCAAGTTCCACTTGCCAAATGGCACCTTGATTACAGTTGTCACAGAAACTCTCTACACTCTTAGGGCAAATAGTACCCTATGAATAGCCAACGAATTCCATGCGAAAATGCATGTAGAGAACGGAAATGAGTTCCTTTGCATTACCTCTAATGATTGCGAACAAAGACGCATCTTAGAGACGTTTATGTGTCTCTCTAGTGGACTTTATGTCACTATTCGAGCTATTAAATCCAATAAACTTATGAGAGAAGATCTCTTGGATTTAGACACATATTGTGTGAGCCCCTGAAAATTTTGGTTGATTTCTAAAAGTAATTTCTTGCCAATAAGATTTTTCGCAAGGTAATTTAAGTGAATAAATCGATTTCGGAGATTGTTTTGGTGTCGAGCCACCCATTGGGCTTTATAATTCAAGTTTGGGCTAGAGTTCATCGTTTTGGGGCCTAGAAGGTTACTAAAGTTCATTGAAGTAAAAGATCGTCAAAGTAAATTTGAAAGGTAGGCGAATTGAGTTGAAATGAAGATTTGAATTTTTAGTTTTTACGAAATCGAGTTTCGGGTCTAAGACGGAGTCGAGAAATCAATAAAGAAGTTGTTGACGAAAAACGAGTAAAGGAAACGAGCCGAAGACCCGAAAGAAATTAATCGGGAGTATTGCGTAATTTGTTGCAAGGGCAAAATGGACTTTTCGCATGGGCTATGAATAAAAGGGTTAGTGAAACCCCAAAATCTCAAAACTCTCTCTTCCCCTCTCGGCCGTACCTCTCTTCTCTCTCCCCGACCCATCTCTTTCTCGTCTTCCTTCTGCAACCACCGGAAACACAGCGTCCGGCCACCATCTCACCACACCGCTACCCCAATCGATCCAGCATCCAAATCCGACCCAAGCCCAAGCCTCACCATCGACATGCATAGACTCCGGCCTCCACCTGCGATCCTCCGAACCACGACGCCACTGTCGCTACCTCCTTTCGAATCCCGGCTACCGCCTTGCCACACCACCATCACTGCTCAACTCAGTGGACTACGGAGATCAAAACCCAAAAGCAACTTCCCCAACCGACGCCGGAAGACCACCGTAAGAGCCATCGCCGGAGACGAGGATCTGCGGTTCTTTGTTCTTCAATTTCCGGTCTGAATCGAGCTATAACACTCACAGGGATACAATCCTCGCTTCACGACCTCCCAAGCACCCCAAATTCTGAACCTCCGATTCCGACCTGAGCTACTGCCGGTGCGTGGACCACCGTAGCTCCGTCTCTCACAGTCGCCGGAAACGTTAGGTCTTCTCGATTAGGTAATTCCCTGATTTCTCTTAGCTGGAGCTTCTGGTTTGAGTAGAGTGAGCCCTACTAACTTGTTGTTTAATTTGGAGTATAAGGATTGTGAAGTTCTGCGTTTTTTTGGAGTTCTGGAGAAGAGGGACTATTGGGTCAGTTCATTGAGAATGGATGGAGGTAAGGACCATGAACTCTGTCTTGCATATGAATTTGGTTAAGGTTGGATTATTAAACTTGTCCTGCTTGCTAGGAATTCGAGTGATTGTTGGTCAAGAAGCAGTCGAGCCAGAGCAGCAAAGATTGGATTCGCCTTTGTTTGGAGAAGAAGAATTGGTAAGGGTCTGGGTCCCTAGTTACAGAGTACTGTTGGTGTGGTGATGTTAAAATGGTTGTAACTGTGGCTTATCGATTGAAAGCATTGAGTTTGAGTTTGAGTTGTTGTTGATTAAATGGTTGGAAACCGGTTAATTGCTTGATTGATTAATGCCTCTCAAAGTTATCGATTGAAATGAATTATACTATGGACAAGCGTAAAATGGCTAGATGTGTGGAAAAGATTAGTGTTGTTAGTTAAAACGATGATGGAGTGTGAATTGCCATATTGTAAAATAAATGGTTGCTGTAAAAGAACATGAGGAGCTTGAGTAATCATCAATGTTGCTTGGGGCTCGGAAGTGAAAGTGGTGGATTTTGTTTGATTGAGTTAAATTAGGATATCGGATTAAAGTTCATGGAACAATTTACAAATGGAAGTACTTTAGTGGTATCATATCTTGGAATGAACATGGTAAGCTAAGTCATTCGAGAATGGTAAATTATGCTTTGTTTTCATAAAGTAAAACACTAAACACATAAAGGTCAAAGTGCCAAGTATAATGACCATATCCTAAATGATTCAAATGCAATATCATTTGGATTATTTAGGAATGGTAAATATTTGTTGCTTAAGAAAGAAATGCTAGACAATGGCATTGAATAATTAATGCGGACTATATTATGGAAAGAAGCATAATCACCATATCCTAAATGGTTCAAAAGCCGTATCATTTGAACTATTTGGGAATGGTTAATAGGTTTTATTTGTTACAGGTTAATTCGATGGACTTTAAGGAAAATTAAATAAATGCTTTGGTTGCTCGGTTAGTTGAGTCATTATGACATCAAGTTATTTATTGGTTTAATTTTATTTCAAAGGACTCGAGCGTGTGCACATGGATTTGGACAAATGATCGAAAGTCGGGAACGAACCCGAATGTAGACAAGCACTCCAATTCCAGGTAGGGTGAGCCGTCCCTATCCTGTTAGTGGTTTTGTTGTGCGTGTATATGCTTATACATATATTAAGCTGCTGGCAAGTACGTTTTTGGTTGTTCATTAGTCGATGCCTCGTGATACATGTGTTTTCAGAACTGATAATTGCTAATTGCGAAAACCGAGGCTAGACTTGCATGTTGAGATACTGTACCCTTTGTATGTTTATACTTGTGACCTGAAAGTGAATTGGACCTAGACGCTTAGATTCCTAGGGATCCCACGGTGTCGATAACCGTGAACCTCCGGAGGGGGCCGTGCTCCTATGTTTGTCGAGGAAAGATAGTATAGACAGTGAACCAGTCATAGGAGACTCAGGGCCAGGAAATGGACACTTTCGCTACTTGTAGTCAGAAGTACTACAGAGTAGTTGGCCGGTTCTCGAATTCAGGACGAACCAGGTCGGTCACCGATTTGTTTTATATTAGCCGGCAGGTAAGTATCTCGGAGCTCCAAATTGTGTGAAGCATACTGCATATGCTTTATAAAAGAAATAAATGTTTGTGGTTGCCTATTTTTAAAAGTATTTTCGATAAACGTGCACAATATTATGTAGTTAATATTTTCAAGTATATTATTATTTTCAAACCTAGCATGGTTGGGTCGGCCCCTACTGGGCGTGCGAGGACGAAAGCTCACCCCTATAACAGTGTGCAGGTTTTGAGCATGTGGTCGGGAAGCGTATAGGAGAGGCACATGGCCCGGCTTGGCGAAATCCTCTTTGTCTTTACTAAAGTATGGTTTTGGGTCCATTATCGGATTTTGAAGTCACTTATTTATTTACCTTCTGACTAATTTATTCATTTATTTATTTATTTATTTATTTATTTACTTATTTATTTATTTATTTATTTCCTACTCGTTTACAAAGATTTCGAGAGACCCGTAACCCTGGGGCGCGTCTCTCATACTTATTTTTACTTCGTGATTCGTTATTTTCCACATTGGGCTCCGATCGCAAGCCCAAAACACTTAGCCCATTTCTAATTCCGCTTTTGAAAATATGTTGTTCGGTTGCTAGAATGTTTTGAGACATTTGTCCAAGAAAGTGTTTTGTAAACCAACAAGCTGAACCTAAAAGGCCTTGTGATTTCGGGTTGATGAGTTATCGGGATGTCGTTTGTGACGTGTCGGTTTCTCATTGGCTCGGGGTCGCGGCGCTGTGGGACCCCCCTCTCGGGTCACTACATATTGGCTTTGTCACGACATGATAGATCATCCTAGTCATGATATGATGATCCGTCTACAAAAGACTTCACATGGACATCATTTCTTTTGAGCAAGATGCCGCCATAAAAGGCGCCAACCATGGGCATAACGCCATGGTTGTTCCTCCTTGTGGCCATGACGCCATACATGCTAATTTCCATGGCTCCCACGCCATGATGGGAGATGTAGTCACACATTTTGCTTCTAATAGCGCTACAGACGCTTAGGCCTAACCAAAATCCTCATTGGTTGCTTCTAAGGCCTCTCGCTCGTTTTACTAAGCCCGTTCCTTAGGGAAATTAGGACTGAGACCGTCCTATGCAAAGGATATGACAATACTCATTCTGTTCTTACAAAGAATCCGTAGGGATTTTGTGGATTGATTCAACAAACTTGCGGACGCTTAAATATTTCATGATGTTGGTTGACACGCAAACACGCCGGTCACGTGTTGTGCCATTGTCCACCTATAAATGCTACTTATGCTACACTCCTAGCACATATCATGTGACAATGGGCTCACTCCCCGAATCATCCTATTCAGTCAATTGGATTTGACTATGCTAGAGAGTTTACATCGAAAGACTTTCGATGGATATTACAATGGGTTTGATGTTGGACATCACATTCCCATGTACACACCCAATTGGTCTCGCGGAAACGACTACGATAGTAGTCCGAACATTGGTAATGCGCACCAATCTTCTTACATCCGCTTGGGGTGATGCGATATCGCATGCAGCCATGCTAATTCGTCTACGACCTACCGCCACTCAATGTACCTATGCGTTACAGCTAGTGACTGGGTACACGTATTTTGTACTTATGCACATTTGAGTGAGCCATTTATGTGCCAATTGCGCCGCCACAGCGCTCTATGATGGGTCCTTACAGACGAATGGGCAACTACGTTGGATTTGCGCTTCCAACAATCATCCGCCACTTAAATGCCCTTGCTAGGCGATCTCCTTACCGCTAGATTTGCGGATGTCACTTTGATGAGACAGTCTTCCCGTCGTTAGGGGGAGATAAGAACACGAATGTTCAACAGGAACGACAGGAATTGTCGTGGTCTGTCCCCACTATGTCTCATCTTGATCCCTGTTAAAGTGACGAGATCACACAAATATGCTGCAAACATGCCTGCAAGGAAGGACGTCCCTATGAGAGGACGTAGCGCCACCCTACACGGAGGTAGGCATGGCGCCAATGCCAAAGAGAGTGGCACTCTGGCGTTACAGGCCATGGCCCCAGCTATGATGCTTGGGAGGCCCGTGGGTTCGAAGGATACATTGGCACAAACCAATCCTCGATCATCGACACTCAAAAATCCGTCTCATGAGTATCTTCTGGGTTATGGTTATCGTTGGGGGACGCCTCAACGTTAAAACCTATTCCTGAGAATATAGAGCTCTATGAAACTTACACTAGTGTACATGAGACGTGGGATAGAAACTCCATCGTAATTGATGATGTAGTTACCATTTTGTTGCGCATGAGTTTGCTGAGTCCGATGATATCGAACCACGCTCCGTTGATGAATGAATGCCAACGTAGAGAGTTTTTGGCCTAAATGGAAAGATGCGATCCAGGTTAAAATGGATTCTCTAACGAAGAGGAAGGTTTTCGAGCTAGAGATGCCAACACCTCCTAACATAAAACCTGTTGACTAATGGGTCTTCGTTAGAAAGCGTGATGAGATAAAGATATGGTAATCTCGCCTTATGGCGCAAGGCTTCTCACAAAACGCCCTGGAATCGACTACGATGAGACATATTCTCTCGTAATGGATGTCATTGCACTCCACTACCCTGTCAGTTTGGTAGTTTCCGAATAACTGAACATGCAGCCTACAAATGTGGTCACTATGTATCTTTATAGGGATCTAGATACGGAATATACATGAAGATTCATGGTGAACTTCATTTACCCAAGTCAAGTGGCTCTAGACCATGGAGCGCGTTTACAAAGAGGTTGAAACGCTCACTAAAGTGACTACTTGATTGGGAAGGGATATGCCCACGCGTTTCTATGACAAGTTTCAGATTCTATCGCGGTTCATGTTGGACATGATCTTCTTTAGAAGCCCTTAAAGAGTTAAGGGAAACCGCTGAACACTTGAAATCTGAGTTTGAGATGAAGGATTTTGGGAGAACACGATTATGTCTCAGTTTGGAACTTGAGCATCGTGTCGATAGATGCTTAGGCATTTTGACAAGGTCAAGCCTTCAAGCACCCCCATGATCGTCCGTAGTCTTGATCCTGAAAAGGATCCTCTTCGTCGAAAGGATGATGACGAAGATGTGCTAGAGGCAAAAGTGCCTTACTTAGTACAATAGGCGGATTATTGTACTTATCTCAATGCACAAGACCGGACATCTCATATGTTGTGAACTTGTTAGCTAAGATATAGCTCTGCGCCAATGCGACACCATTGGATTGGTGTAAAAGATATATTTCGACATTTGATATGTATGAATGATATAGGCTTGTTCTATCCCCATAGACAGATGATGGATTCAGACCCATCACACTCCAGAAACGCCACCAACACTGGCCTGCGTTCTCTATCCCCTTTCCAAAGCGACATGTGTTTTGGAAGGTTTTGCTGCTGTTGGGTATCTGTCTGACCCACACAATGGTCATTCCCAATCCGGTTAAGTGTTCACAATGGGAAAAGACCGTGATGTCTTGGAGGTCTACATAATAGACCCTAGTCGCTATATCTTCGAACAGTGCAGAGATCATTGCTCTTCACAAAGTGGTTCGTGAATGTATATGGATTGGATCCATAATTACGCATGTTCGAACAATTGTGGTTTGAAGTCTACCACAGATGAGTCTACGAGCATTTAGGATAATGCTACTTGTTTTGAACAAATGAGGCAAGGCTACATCAAAAGCGACAACACCAAGCATAATCAGCAACAATAGACACTCCTCGAGATCAAAGTGAACTAGGTTCGATATGAGGACAGTGAGGCAGACTTGTTTACTAAGTCATTGCCCAATACCACGTTCGAGAAACATGTGGCAAGAATTGGCTTGCGGAAATTATATGAACTCCCATGATCGTAGTCATCAAGGGGAGGTGCAGACATCAGGGGGAGATGTCTACATGTTCGTCTCGAATCGTGAAAGGTGTGTTGTGCTCTTTTTCCCCTTCGACCGAGGTTATTTTTGTCCCACTGGGTTTTTGTTACTCGGCAAGGTTTTTAACGAGGCAACGAGAGAAGCACCGCGTTTGGGCAACACAAGAGGCAGTGTTGAAGGAAAACCTAATTTGTGTTTAGCCCAAACTCTAGGTTACTTGACCTAGTGGTAATAGGATTTAATTAGAAGGATCTAGAATCCTAATCAATGTAGAATTACTTTCCTTGTATGATTGAGATTCTATGCATTGTAATCCTCTATATAAAGAGGCCCATATTATCAATGAGAATACACAGAAAATTTCTCCCAAATTCAGTTTCTCTACAACAAAAGCAAAATATTTCAAATTGTCTAATCATATGATCAAATATTCCTAACGTCCAATATTTCAAGAAGAAGTATAGCATAATCGGTTTATACAGGTTCACTTTGTGTTGTCTGGTTGACCTGTGGCCGACCCATTTATTAAATGGGTCATGACGGGTTGACCCACGGCTGACCCACTTTTTAATCTTGCGGGTTCAACCCGTTTTATTTCTTGCGATTTTCAAGTCGTGTTATCCGATCGTGTTGGCATTGACAGCCGTAGAACCGAGTGCATTTCGATATACTATGCTATTAGTCGAGCTTTTCTACTTTTGTTTTATTTTTTTGTTACTCAAGACACTACAAGCTGACCCAACCCAAAACAACATTACCCAGCCACGGTCCAATTGACCCGACCTGACTCAAATACTATTGCATGGTTTGATACACAAAATGTTACACAACTCACAAGACAATGAAGCATGCTCGTATCAGGTACATGGAGAGAAAACATAGATTTGTCGCCCTACTCAAGAGAAATCTTTGAGCGAGATGGTCAAACCATTTTGCTCTAACAATGTACTACCGTTTTCGCACAATAACATATGATCAATGATAATATGATCTTCATTATGTCGATGTGAACTGAGTGCGATTCGATTCACCGTCCTATGAGTGGATCTTTCCTACATTTTTTGGTTACTTAAGGACACTACTAACTGACCCGACCCAACCAAAAAATTGACCCGCCAGGGCCCAATTGAGCCGACCCGACTCAACATGCCGGTTAAGTTTATAACCTACCACCGCCTCTTTCTAGAGCAGAAGCATTCGCTTTGTCCCGGGTTCAGCGAAGAATCCAATCCTACAGAATTTGCAAATTCTCAATTTCCACAGTACGTGTTTCTTCAAATCAGTCTCATTTTCAAGAGCTCAGACAATTTTTTAAATGGAGCAAGCTCGCAGCACAATCGGAAAACCAGTGAAGACGAAGTTCGAAGACCCCGAATCATCACCTTCCTCTTCTTCCGAAGATGTAAGTAAATTAGTACTGATATTATCATCATCACCTTCCTCATAGTTTCTATGAAGGCTTGGTTTTTTGAAGTTTGAATTTCTTTTGGATTTGTAATAGGAAGAGGAGGAGGAGGAGATAGAGGAGGAGCTTGCGGATGTGACATTCGGGGATTTTCAGAGGGCGCGCTCCAATGGGTCGCATGTAGTGTTGCCGAAGCCCAAAGAAGAGAAGAAGGGTGGCCGAGCAAACAAGAACCGGTATTTGGATTGCTTTACATAATTTTTTTTTTTTCGATTTTTTTTTTTGTAATGTGCTTGAAGTATTATCCTGCTTGTTAGTGAGGAGACTTGGTTCCTCTGTCGTCGCCGGGGAGCTCTTAGTGAGGAGACCTTAGGATAAGTTGCTAAGACCACTCGTTCAATTACCGTGCTTGGATCTCACTAGGCTATACACCAAGATTAAAGGCGGGTCGACTTCTTTCGTTTCGTTGCTCTCTACTCGATCTCATCAGCTTGTGATAAAATGAAAAAGCTATGGCTTTTGTAGCATTGGAAAAGGCAAGATTCCTATCTCCACAGGTCTCTGTTTTATTACTTTCTTTCTTTCATAACCTGCTTGGCATTCTTTCCTAAAAGAAGGTATTCCCCCGCTAAGGACTTATGACCTATCAATGTTACTGAACGTAGCAGGAGAACGTCAAATATAGGCCAAAGGGCTGTTAGGTTCTTTCATAAGCCTTGTCTTATCCGCACAAAGCATCCTTGGCTATTAGAATCGGATAGGCATCTCCTCTTAAACCTTCTCTGCATAGCTCTTATGCGAATGTGGCCCTTCGCCTCCTCTCTTTCGTTGTCCGAGCTCTTTCTTTGCTTCTTCTAGTTTCTGTCAAAAGTGGAATGGTTTTCTGAGTGAAAGCATGCTTGCTCGTTCGCAACCTTTTTCTTCTCCTTTCACGTCCTTTGTCTATTTATCGAAGTGGGAGACCGTAGGGAGAGGCACTGTTTCAACTCCCGGAATTCCTTGCTTAAAGAATGTCCCGCTTGTTGAAGACCGGAGATTTGTCTTCAGGTCTTCAACAAGCGGGAGGGGAGTTGTCTTAAGAGCAATTGCCGTAGAATCAGACTGCCCTGTGTCCCGAGCCGAATGCCTAATGTCCGGAGCCCAATTCAAGTTCCAGCCTATGACGGCCCTCCACCTCAGCAGCAGGGGTATGAGCACCCTTACCCAAGGCAGCAGCTGCAGCCGTACTCTGCTCCAGTGCATGCGATGAACTACAATGCGGCGCACCCCTGCGTTAGCTACGGCGCGGCTCGCTATGCTACACAACCTGTTTATTCTCAGACGCACACGTATGCACATTGGGGTTTGGGGGGAACTGAGGTTGAGCCGCCATCGTATCATTTTGAAAACCATCCGCCACCGCCGTCCCATCCACCACAAGCCAACTATCCACCACATCCCTACTATTCCGCCGATTCCGATACCTTCCCCTTGTTCAGTGATGAAAATAAAAATGGGTGCCATATTATGTGAAGTCTTGGGGGTGCAATGAGGGCTTAATGGACATTGTAGTGTATGGAGGGAAGCCTATACTGCTTGTGTAAGTGATCAAGTGCATGGCGATGGTTTGTGGCTTTGTGCTATGGTATCAAGTAATGTGGATATAGGAAGATGATCAAGTTTAATCTAGGGGGAAGAATCAATTTGGGGGTTTAGCTTTATCTAGTACTTTAAGTATGTAGCTAGTAGGACTCTAATGTATGGTTTTCTTTTTCAGTAGGTAACCCAATTGTAACTGATTGCCTTTTCTGATGTATAAATTGGATTTGGCATTTGGGGTTGTTATGAAATGGTGGCTTAATTAAAGCAAAACATGCATTAGCTATTGCTGGAAAGAAATTAAACAACTTTCGAAAACAGTAACTATACCTTTAAAATCTTCACTGTTTCATATCCAGACCTGAAAGCACGAAGTAAACGCTCACATGCATACATTATTACTGGGAAAGCCAGATACATCCATGTCTGCGATGACCATTCATGAAAACAAGCATGTTATAAAGTGATGAAGCAGAAAGTAACAAAGGGCTTTGCCGTTTATAAAATTTGCTTCACTGGACTAGTACAATAATTTGAAGGAGCACTTACTGTTTTCTTGTCCCAGTTCTTGGAGAGGTAGAGAAAGTATCCATGGATAATAAAGAGGATGTACACTATGACAAAGAGGTGGTGGGAGTACCAGAAGGCATTGAACCCGGTAAGTTTCTTTAGGGTTTTAGGGGGGTTTCTTAGTCGATTGCGACGGAACCAAGGTTGAGCCAATGTGTATGCCACGAGCATTAACGCCACCATAACCACCCCGGTCCAGCCCTCGGTGCCCTTCACGAACCACCAGTAGTCGTCCGGCCGAAAAACGGCTTCATCTTGTCGTATTGATCATTGGTCGAGTGTAGTAGCTTAGGGAAGTCGCATGTCAGATGGTAAAAAATTCTATGAGTAAAATCATGGGTGTTGGTACGGTGCAATTAAGGATGTTTGATGGCATTGTGAGAATACTTGAAAATGTGAGGCATGTTCCGGAATTGAAGAAAAGCTTGATTTAACTTTCGGAGCTTGATTCTCGTGGCTACAAATACACCGGGCAAGGTAGAGTTATTAAAGTCTCCAAAGGTATTTTGGTTGTCATGAAAGGGGTTGGAAACTTGTATAAATTGCTTGGAAGCACGGTTGTTGATGGTGCACAAATGGTGATAGAACATGATGAATTTCCGGTGGCATAGAAGATTGGGTCACATGAGTGAAAAAGGTATGGGGATCTTGATGAAAAGGGAACTTATTCCCGTGCTTTGGTGACAAGGAATTTTGTGAGCATTGTGTATATGGGAAGCATCATAAGCGAAGCTTCAAGGCCGGGAGTCACACTAGTAAAGGCATACTTGACTACATTCACTCGGATTTATGGGGCCCGTCTCGCACTAAATCATGTGGAGGTGCATCATACTTCATATCTTTCATTGATGATTACTCAAGGGGTAAAATTCTTGAAGTCAAAGGATGAAGCTTTCATGGCATTCAAGCATTTCAAGACCGAGGTGGAGAAAGAAAGCGGAAGGTGCATCAAGGTGATTAGAACCGATAATGGCTTGGAATTTGTAAACAAAGTCTTTCTCAAATATTGCAAGGATGAAGGAATTGTCATGCATAATACCATTGTTCGGAGCCCTCAACAAAATGGGGTGGCGGAGCGCATGAATAGAACTTTGGTGGAACGTACAAGGTGTATGTTGAGCAATGCGGGTGTTGGTAAAGAGCTTTGGGCGGAAGCCATCAACACGGCTTGTTATCTTGTGAATAGGTCACCTTCGGGGAGAGAAAAGACCTCAAGAGGGTTGGTACCAGAAGAGGTTGTTATTGGGCTGGCCTAAAGGCAAGAACAGTTCCAGGTGGTCCAGTGAATTAAGCCCTTGTCAAGGACGGCACGCAGAAGGAAAGTAAAGAAAAACCTCCCCGTTCATATCTCTTATGCGCTTTCTTTAGCCCGAGCTGACGGAGATTTATGGAAGGCTGTTACAAGGCGTAGTCCCTGAAATTGATTGCTTTGATGACCCTAATGGGGGATGCCGTTCAATGCCTTTAACTCCCGATTTTTATATAGGAAGCTAGCCTTGAAATCGCATTTGATTCCTATGATAAGGTGGAGGACCGTCTATGCAGCAAACTCGCGTTTTGGATATAGGAAAATAACCAGAGAATTGCCGTTTCGATTGATGAGGCCAGCCCGAGTTTACCCGATTTGAGGAATTGGGGGAATCGAAGCGCCTAGTCTTTGTCATTACTTGAGCTATTTCAGCAATAAAGAAGAGTGAGCAGAGTGGCTGTTGGTTTCGTTGAAGACGTGAAGGCGAGAACTCTCACCTCTGCCAGTGGGACTCAAAACATTGATTTCAGGTTTCATTGGAGAATGAAAGTGAAAAGCAGCTTCTTAAATCACAATAAGGATCGTGCGCCTAATCCTCATAAGCTTCCGATTCGGATCTGATTCTATAATCAAAGAGACGGTTGAGTTCACAGCTACAGGCAAATTCCACATCGTCTTATCGGCTTCGACCTTCATAGCTGTATGAGATGATCCCATCCCATTCAAGGGAAGGGGTGGAGATGGCCACAATCGTCATTGCCTATGCCTTCTGAGATGGAAAAGAAGGCCGTTTAAAGCCCTTGAAAACGTAATGAGGTGTCATAACACATAAGGCTATCGAAGATTGGCTTTTAAGCATCAGAATTCCTCGCAGAAACTAAGTTGGCAACGGTTCCTTCGCTCCTCTTCCTCCCCTTGAGAGTCGAGTCACTTTCTTCCTTACATTGGTAGGGGGTTTACTAACAGATCAAAGATCTTAGTGCGAAACGCTAGTCAGAACGCTTACCAATCACCTACCGTAGGCTGCCAATAGCCACTCAAAGGGACAGGAAAAGAAGCGACTCAACGGATGAAATAACTCGAATGTCAAGGAGATGTTAATCGACTCGACTAAAAGGAGAGGAAACAAAGTAGCTCGACCAGAGGCGAGGGAATCCTTGATTTCGAATGTCAAGAGAATCGAAGGGATACCGTTCATGTGCCACACCCACCTGTGGCCCACTCACTTTTAAGCAAACTACCTGCCATCAAAAATACGGGTTCTTCAATCGGGGTTTTAAAGCAACTTGAAAAGACCCTCGTGGCCTGAAACAACTCCTTTTAAGCATCATCATAGATCTTCTATCCGAAAGCCAGCCGTGGGTAAAGACCCTCAATTTGCCGCTTTCCAATGACAAGGAGAAAAGCGGAGCTCGAATGACAAGGTTCCGAAGGAAGGTAAGTTCCGCGGATAATTATTGTCTGCCAGACCAGCCGGTACTTCTTAGTCTTCTTTGTCTTCTTCTTCATCGACACGAGCCGGATGACGCTCAAATGAAAAGGAATATCCCAGCGATGTCTATTTATGGAGAAGGCGCTACTGTGTTCGAGCCTGTTGTACCTTTTGGCCGAAGTTTCACTTTTTTTATGATTTATTTACGGTCACTCGGGAATCTCGAAACTAGTCGGTCGGTGCTTTGTGAGAAGCGTCTTACCTCTTGTAACCCGCTTGGCCACATATTCTACTAAGAAAGAAGAAGGCAAACTAGTTGGGAAAGGCCTGGAAGTTGCGATATGCCAAGCACCTATTTCTAGAATCTCTTTTTTACTTAGCAGACTCTATTTGCCAGACTTATTTCCCAGTCGTACGCACCTTTTGGAAAGCGTTTTCAAACAAATCTTAAGATGTCGAAATTGATCGGTTCGATCTCGGTTAGTTTGATTTCTCGCATTCATCATCCAAGCTTGAGTGCGCTGTCTGTCATTATGCTCCAGAGGGATGTCAGATAACATAGTCGTTTTCGCCCCACTGTGTCCTCCCCCTTCCTTCTTCACAGACTGGGCCAGTCTCAGGAAATGAAGTCAACTTTCTACTGATGGAGCGGCAGGACTTTCTCCTTTTAGAGCTCTTTGAGACCACTTCGTAACCATCGTAGTTGTTTGTTCACATTATATGTCTTAGGTGCGAGACAGCCCGGGCGGGCTGGTAATAGATCCTCTCTTGTTAGTTAGCAAGGTGGAAGGGAGCTGAAAGTTTTAGGTAAGGAACGAGCGTAGACAGAGAGGGGGGCAGTCAAACCGCTATAACCTGGTATATAGAACCAGCTCACTGTAAACATATGATGAGCCCAAACAAGAAATCCAAGAACACCTATCTGGCAAATCTTTCTTTGTTAAGCCTCACTAATAATCTTCCTTATCGTACTACTGGCAAGAACTCTTGAGTGAAAAGCCTCAGTATCTAACCGTGGCTTACAGCTTATAGTTGTTGTCAAGCGAAGGTAAAAAGGATTCATGAAGAAGCATGAGTTGAGCGGAAGCTCTGAAAAAGGTCGTTAAAGAAATTATGCCATTCTTCCCTGAAAGAAAAGGGGAAGGAGAGGTGTCCCAGAGATTCTACAGCTTCTGCTGCTGGTTTGGCTAAAGGCACCGAAGTTGAAAGAAAGTCGTTTCTATCTCTCCACTGAGACGTGGAAGGCACCAAAGGCTATGAAATAGAAGCAGCGAAGTGGGAAACAGGGGTACGGGCTATTGAGAAGGTAATAGCCGAAATAGGATTCGTTTTGGCTAGAGCGCCCAAATCCGAACATTGGAACCGTTACGAGCGAGCCTGTTGAGACTCGAAGTGACGCATAAAAGACCGTTATAATGCTGATCTCATGACTTGCTCGCCCTCATAAAGTGCCTTTTTCTACCGCTGCGCCTTACTCTTTGCATTCAAATCTGTAGCTGGACGATTAGATGGATGCAAAAGGACGACGTCGAGGCATGTGCGAGAAGCTCTATTTCAAAGCTTAGGCGGTCAACCCTCGAAAGGAGTCTAGTAAGCCACTCACGGCTCTTAGCATGCTGTTTTCTTACTCGACTCGATAGTGGTGGGAATGCAAAGACATCCTAAACCAGCTTCCCGGTAGACCCTATTTCCATTTCGTCGAGAAAGAACTATTCTATGACAGCTCAATTGAAGAAGGTGTAGGAGCAGAAGTAGCTCGATCATAGGCCTCCAGTGGTTATAGATCGGAACAATTAGGGCTTTCCCCTTCGGAGTTAGATAGTACTTACTTAGACGATTAACCAGATGCAGCTCACTCAGATCTTGCTGTGCCGTATGAAAACTCAAATCGATGGAGGTCTCAACCTAACTTAATCTGCTGATGGAACCCGAGTGGGAGTCGGAACCCCTTCGTTTTTATGTGGTATAGTCCCCCGAAACCGTGGAGTTTTCTATCTAGGCCTTGGAAGCATCTTCCAAAGGTTATTCCAACATGAATGAGATTAATCAGAAGGATAGTCAAAAAGTATTTGACTACGTTCATCTACTGTTGGTGCCGGTGTCATAGCACGACCTACCGGGAAGCTGACTCACGCTTTCATGCTAGTAAGGGTTTTTCTTCTTTTATTTCCAACACGTTCGGAGTCTAATGGTTTCAGATGGGAGTCGAAGAATCGTGCAGAACGGTTCTTTTATGAGGTTCATCAATCAACCATTACGAATCCATTTCGGCGATTGCCGCTGCTTCACTGTGATCTACCACCGTTTCACTGCCCTTAAATCGAAAAAAAAAAGAGGATTTTATATCACCCAATTCTTCGTTTACTAACGTAGAACTCATACTACGCTAGTAGGGGCTAATCAAAGTAAAGAGAGACTAAGCTCTATCATTTGCTTACTTACTTCATTCATTGCCGAAATAAATAAGAAATCTAAGAGCTTGAAAACTAGCCTTTTTAAATAAGATATGCTTGCCTACCTCTTTTCTTGCTCTAGAGCCTTCAAACTAAGAGAAAGCACTGCCTACGAAGCACTCCAATGGCTGAACTCTCAACGGCCGGAGGAAAGACCAAGTCGAAAGCCCGGAAGTGCTGTTCCGCCTTACCTGGAGTTGAAGTTACCGTTGGAGGCCTTTGAGTTCCAGTCTCAGTAGTGGCATTCCCAATATCAATATTTGTAGAAGTGCTCCTAATGGCCATTGCTAAGTCCGCAAGTAAGCCAGTTATATCTTTCTTTTCTTTCGGATATAGTTCCGGCTAGATCAAGCGCATCTAGTGTTGGAGAAAAAAGGGCATCCAATGCTTCTGCCAGTTAAGCCCGCAGTGGGAGGATTTCTCGCAGGGAATTCTGTCACATCCCTATAGCCAGAGTCCTTGGAGTTTCTTTGCCCTTTCCCTTTATAGACAATGAAAGTGTCCCTTCATCTCGACTAGTCCTTCCCCGTAGCAGTCCCGCTAACGGTAGTCCCTGCCCCTCATGTTGCTGTGCCAGTTTCCCTGCCAGGGAGAAAGCTTTTTTCTTTTCATGTGATCAAGCTAGTTCAATCAAGTTATTTTAGGCCAGCTGCCAATTTCCTTGCGAGACACAATGTCTATACGAGGTTTCCCTAGTCGGTAAGAGTTTCTTTTCGGAATGGAGTGATCCCTAGGGAGTAAAAGGTTCCATGGATATAGGAGGTTTTTACATACCTATCCATTCCTTCTGCTTTCTTTTCCGCCTTTTGAAGGTATGAGTACGTTACAGCCCTTTAGTGTCAGGGTGTAAGGGAGAGAGGAAGTGAAGTACTCTATGGATTCTGGGTTCGAGCGAGTGACCAGGTTCCTTTGCTGTCGGTCCAGCCATTGAGGGTTCAAGTCCTACTCCTCTAGAGCCAGTTTAAGTTCTAAATGAAGGAATCGAGCGAGTGTAAGTGCTTCGCTTGTTACGTTACAGCCAGTAAAGAAGAAAGCCTTTGAGAATCCTCTTCAAGTACATCAAAACAGTGAAAGCCAGCAGTCGTAGGGTAATTTATAATTGATCTAGTTTAGTCCTGTAGAAGATATTGGCTTATTCGATAGCTTAAGAGAAGATCTTAGAGTAAGGGAAGACATTTACATTATATAGTAATCTGGGAATGAAATTTGCTTAGTATCTACTAAGGGGATTTCGAGCCTGCAAAAATCTATGTGAACAACTAGGGGCCCCTATTTAGCGATTACTAAGGATCGATTGCTAAGAGCACTTTTAGATCAGCTAGCTTCTTATACTTTTTCTTATTATTCGTAAGCTCTTCTAAGAGAGTGGATCTCCTGAGTCTTCTTCTTAAGTACTTCCCGCTTGTGGCAATGTCAGTGTTTGCGGTTTCCTTTTTTTTTAGTGGGCCAAATGAAGAAAGAGGTCCGGTCGAGCTTCTTTCTCCTGCAGGCCAGAATTTATAGTTCTCTAGTGGAGGCGAGCCAGAGCCAGTGACAGTGCCGGGGGAATAGAAAGATTTTGAGTCCCTTTTTTTGAATTCCCTTTAGTAAGCGCCCTCTTATAAGCGAGTATGAAGTAAGCCCTGAACCTGAAGTGCTCTTTCTTCCTTGGTAGGTCAGCCGTTGACGAGACTTAGTTTAGGGCAATTTCTTTTTTTTTCAAGACCCCCTTTCGGAAAACGCATTGGCTTTCACTCAAGTTCGAGGATCCATTAAAGCAAAACAAAAAATGCACGTTACAGACGAAAGGTGGATGCTCATTGGCGAATAAAGAGAGTGCAAGCTATGCAAAAACGGAGGAGATGCTCATGCCTTACCTTAAGTTTCTCATCAAGTGGAAGGGAAGGCTAAAATGTTCTTCTTCCTTCTCAGAGGTCGATTCAGCAGCTTCAGTGACCCCCATGGTTATTGTATTGCAGGTTCTAATCCTGAGATGGATTCTTGTGTGTGGAGGGATAGCTTCGCTTCTGGGTTCCCGGGATGGCTCCATCTCGGTTGTGGATCTAATCAGCTCCATCAGACCGCCTGCCTCCACAGTGAAGCTTCCGGCCACTGCTTCCACAGCAGGACAGGAGTAGAAGTGAGTGCTTCAGGTTCAGAAAGAAAGCTTCGACGCTCTCAACCTGGTTTGGATCGTTTGACTATGGCTCCGCGTTCTTTACAATCATAAGCTCGATCACGAGGGTCCAAATCAGGGTCTCCATCTCGCCTTATTAAAACGGCCAGACTCCAGTCGTCGGTTTACTGGAAGACTTGCTGAAGAGCTTAGTGCAAGGGAGACCGAGCAAGTGGGAATAAGTTCTTCCAACAGCAGAGTTTGCCTATATTTGCCTATAAAAACGATGTGAATCGGCCTATGTTAAGTAAGGGGGAAATAACCATTCGAAGTGGTGTATGGTAAGCTTTCTATGTGGATAGGACGGATCAAATCTTCATCCCATCTTTTAAAGGAAATATATAAGAAAAAAAGGTCGGATGGCCGAAGATCAAAACCGAAATGTGCCAGGGTGGACGATGAAGGAATTTGAGGGCTGATGTAGCTAACAGCCGCCTTCATAGTCGATTCATTAGGGTCGTCACCTTCTACCCGGAAGTATCCACCCTTTTCTTTGTCTGTTAAGCCTCACAGCTATGGGACTTCCTAAAGAAAACTGCAATCGTAGTTTATCAACCACTCACAAGACCACCGAGATCTTCGACTTAGCTCCCAAAGGGAATCCACCCGGCCCTTACCCAACCGGGAGCGGAAGATAACGAAAGGGAGACAAAGTCCTAACTAAATCATAACACAAGAACCTCCGTCTACATCAAAACACAAGCTACTCATTCAGTCGAGTCGATCCGATTCGTTCTTATCTATAGATAGCGCAAGAGATAACTTATGACTTCGCGGATGGAGAGGGATTCGAACCCCCGGTATTCCTATCAATACTTCGGTTTTCAAGACCGACTCTTTCAACCGCTCAGACATCCATCCTCTTCGCGCTTCGCTCGCCCTATCTATCCGCGCGCTGCGCTGGCAGGTAGGGGCTTATCTATGTGATTCGCTACGCTTGCTTGCGCATATCGGCGGACTCTATTGCCTGCCGATTAGCGAAACTTTTCCGGTAGTACGAATCGCTACGCTTCGCTTGTTTCTATATGATAATATGCACCTTGGTTGCTGCGCTCCCTGCGGGTAATATAAAGAGAGTGAAGAACGAATGATCCTCCAAACAAAAGGAGTGATTGAAGTCCGACTCAAGCGAGTGAGTGAAAGGCGTGGCAAGAGAGCGAGTTCGCGAGTCGAACTCGCTCTCTGCCCGTCGGTTTGATCCGGAGCTCAAAGCAACCGGAGTTTCTGCCTTTACTTCGTAACCTATCTTTCCCGGTATATGCGAGACTTTTAAGATCTAGCTCTTTTCCGGGCAAATGATTCAAATGAGAGCTGTGGAACACATGCATAACTGGATTAGCTTACTATTGATGATAGGGCCCAAGGAACAGAGGCACTAGACTTAGTAAAGTAAAGGGGGTTTATCTCTCTAAAACAGAAACTGAATAGGAGACTCAGATCTAGGCCTTTCGGGCAGGCGATCCCAACATATGACAGACCGGGGCAGCAGCGGGATCTTGCCATTGGATTTAACGAGAACTCTCGGCGCAACGTTAAATTAGGGTCTAAAATAGGCTGTTTTGGGACTTTCAAGGGCAGCAAGCAGTAGATATGTGTTTACGAGACCGAGGTCAATGCATGAAAAACAAAAATAGGCCACTTGCTGGTTCATCCAATCGCAAGACGAAAGAAGAGGTATAGTTTTCCAACCGGAAGAAGAATTGGTGCAGAGGCTGCTAAAGAGCTCTAAAGCATTGGCTTGCCCCTCATGGATACGGTAGCTCTCTAGATAGCTTCTATGTCTTTCGGTTTCAAACTAAACGGAGGAGGTAACTCAAATTGGAAGAGAAGTAGTAAGCTCGGCAGAGCGAAGTAGCTCAACCAGCGCTAGAAGGAATCCTTCTGCCTGATAGAGGCAGAAGCCGGGAGAATTGATAAATGTCTTTGTTGGGGTGCGGTCCTTCTACTCCATTGAGAAGTACGAAGGCATGCTATCCGGGCAGGTCTAACCAATACCCTCGGAATCCGTTTTGTGCTAGTTAAAAAGGGTCCCTGCTTGACTTTCAGCTCAAATGGTCAGGCTGCTTTTCATTGGCCCCAGTGCGAGAAGGTCTTAGACTTTCCCGTCCTCCATTACAGATTTACTAGAAGTAGAGATTGATCCACGCCTAGGAGCCTTTCTGCTGGAGCCCCTATAAGGACCTATCGCGGGTCCACTAAAGCTAAATCAAGAATCCGCTTTGAACACCTTCGGTGCCTTATCTTTGTCTTAGGGCAGTTCCTCAGCGGAACGAGGATAAGCGACTCCTTAACTAATAATAAAGGGTAGGCTAGCCTTTCAATCCAACAAAAGAAGGAGATACTTCACCCACACGTACTCAATTTTATTTTATATATATTCTATCTAGAGCTGAACCCACGTCCTACTTCTATAGAGTAAGCGACGGGTAGATGGACTAAAGGCTATAAGTCTCTAAGCTACGACAAAAGGAAAAGTAGTGTCCCCGGACCACGCACCAAAGGGATTATCCATTTGCACGAGGTATAGCTCAATCAATAAGTTGAAGTTCTGTCTTTCCATTGCTTCGGAATGCGGTAGCCTGGACTTCAAAATAAAAAGGACTATGCATTCAACAAAGTAAAATTTTAGGTCGGCTTCGAACAGAGATCAGTCAGTAAACAACCTAGCCTTAGAATTTCAATATTGAGAAAGGATTGCAGTCCAAGATTCCGGTCAGCTAATCAAAGAAAGAAGCTTTCGGGCTACAATCTCGTAAATCTCAATGTCAAGAAAGAGGGAAGGCCTGTCTTCTGTTCCATGCTCTTTCGATAGTTCGTAGATTTGCCCATTCTACCATTGGAAGGCCTGCGATTAGAACTAGTAATGGGGGGAGTACATGTGCTACGTGAAACTAGAGATTTCCTTCTTTTTGATTAAATAGTAAAGACTTTCCTTTATAAAGACTAGATTCAATGTGGTCGTAGATCTGGGTTTTTATTCCGGAATGGTCGTAGATCAGTGGATCAGTCAATGAAGCATTTCCAGTCAAAGAGGGGAATAGATCTCAATCGAGAGGGTGAGCTGCAGGCTCATGCCACACATTCACCTTCGCCAAATGAAGAAAAGACGGGTTCTAGGGGTCCTTTTCAGGCATGTGATTCAGGCTCGTCAGGTGGTGGGACATGAAAAAGTATAGAGCAGGGAGCCCTGGAAGAGGAGCTGCAAAAGAGATAAAGGCTTTCCAGTCCTTTCCTTTGACAGCGACTTAGAATGCCCTTCGGCGATCTTAAGGACTCACAAAGAAAGCCCCTCGGGCACCCAGGAAGACCTAATTACTTATATATAAGACAAAGCGTAGTTTACTTGCTTACTTGTTAGAGTAAAGGCACCGAAGGTGTCGACCCTTAGCGTTTCACACTAAGCTCCTCGAGCCTTCCTCTAGTTCAAGAGTTCTAGTACTTGCGTTTCGTTCCAGTTCGATGATTCTTCTTCGCTTTTAAGGCTTGTTCAATCAATCTCATGGGTTCCCATGGCTCGTCCTATAGAAAGGGAGATACCCGGCAAGTAAAGGGAGCTTGCTTACTCTTAGTGCTTGCGCTAAGGTTCTGAAAGAACGTTAAAAGCATTATATAGATATTTAATAGATCTTATCAGTCTTCTTGTGTAATAGTAACTCTCCCCCATCAATCGGTACTAGTTATTCTCATTTTGATTCCTTGACTTGATTTGTCCGATGAGAAATGCGAAACAAAAGAAGGATCCTCCTGCTGGGAATTATATCCTACTCTTTGCCCGGAGAGATGAATTGATCGATTCAGCGGATCCTAGGTCGGGACTGACGGGGCTCGAACCCGCAGCTTCCGCCTTGACAGGGCGGTGCTCTGACCGATTGAACTACAATCCCAGGTTATGAAATAAAGAATTTTTCTTTTTTCTCACATTCGAACCATTTTGTTTCGCCGTGTTGTAACAGAGACACGAATGATATACTATATTATTATATAAATTATTATCATAAAAAATCTATATAATAATCTATTTAAAAATGAAAATGCAGTAAACTCATAGTGGGCTAATTCATGAATTGAATCAAATGGACCCTTTTAACTAAGCGGTAGAGTCACGCTCTTTAAACGCCCTAAGAAATAGGCGTAAGTCATCGGTTCCAATCAGATCCGAAAAAGGAGAAATCAATCAAAAGTAAGTGCAGTGGTAAATCATGACTATATAAGCTATTCTGATATTAAGATTCGATATAGATTCAATCGTGGAAGCGGGCCTTTGATTTCCTTGGACCACGTAAGAATTCGCCGTCCGATTGAATCTTCTTGTTCCTGGATGCTCCATAGAAATCCATCGCTATTCCTTTCTTCCACCGAGAAAGGTTCATTCCGAATCACAAGAGAAATTTCTCTATCTTTTTTTTTTCTTTTCGTTATGGTAATGCAATGCAAAAGAGGTCTCGGAAACCGGGTTGTTTCTGATGATGAAAAGCGCTTTTTTTATGTTATGTGAAATTGATGAAAACCCGATATTTAAAGGTCGGTAATGTTAGAAGACGACTGTCGGTATCAGATGGTAAGATACCTATGGTCGGTATATCTTTGAAAGCTCAGACGGAGAGAATTAACGGACTCTTCGGGGGCTACTTAAGGCACTTTAGTGCAAACCAGAAGGACTGGAGCTGTTGGATGTTGCTCAGTGCTGCTATAACTTAACAACCAAAAAGCTTTGCGTCGAACTTCAGCCCCTTCGAGTTGGCCACGGAGCAACAGCCTCTGACGCCCCACACCATTGCGGCAGGAGGGGGCTTGCCCATCAGCCTACTTTGCCAAGAGGTGGCAGGAGCGCAACGACCTAGCCCAACCTACTTAAACAACCTAATGGCTTGACCCGGTCTAAAGGAAGAAGAAAGTAGACCTTGTAGAGTAGAGAAGGGAGGGGTAGCCTATAGACAGACTCAAGCGATCAGCTCGGTGAAAACTCACCCCGTATTCCATGTGAGTCAGTTGACTTCGATTAGACCAGACCGCCCCAGAGAAGACCCACGAGGGCACCACCGGATGTTTTATATAAACTTACTAAAGAAGAAGTTGAGTATATCATAGATGACCGCACCATGGGCTAGCCCATACACCCACTGCACGAGCGGAATACTACTTAGTCAAGTAGAAGGGCCAACCTGAGAGCGAGGCGGAACGGGCTGAAACTTACGATTACGATTCGAGAAGACCAAGTCAGAGACTACTGGACGTCTCGCAGAGCGACTCTCAACGAGGACGTTGAGACTTTTCGAAAAAAAAAGATTTTTTGGCTTAATCCGTCTTTACTAAAGATCAAGGAGTACACTTGTACTCCGGCTAATAAGGGAAAGGTTTTTTTTAATCACTCTGCCAACCTTAGCGCAAGCGCTAAGTAAGCAAGCTACCTTATGTAATAAAACCCGAGGAAAATAACGTCAAGTAGAAACGAACAAGGTCTTACGGCACGATCACTATATCTTTTATTTTTATTTCTCTCTCCTCTCTTTATATAGAGGATGATACGTGGCGTGGTATACCTGATCATTTGGTCAACAAGACGTACGTAAGTCGACATAGCTCCATGTATATGTTCTTTGGCCGTACGTAAAAAGAATGAAATGAAATAATGGTGAGCCTAGTAGGGCGACGAACACGGCTCCGGGGTTTCTATACAAAGCCCTTCTCTTCTTCACTCAAAGAGGCAATGCACTCTTTGAATGGTATTTGTTGATTTATAAAGAATGAATCTTTTGGTTAGAAGTTATACGGACTTTATAAAAGGAAATGCCACGCTCCGTGTGTCACGAGATATGGGGCGTTCTAATTGAAGGGTCATACTTCTCGTCTCGGCCCTATTACGGTAAGGCCAATGCACCAGCCAGCCGGTGTGGTGGCGAACACGCTGTACTGTAAGCTAAGCTGTTCGCCTTGTAGACGGAGGAGATATAGAAAGTGTGCCGTGCGTGATTCATAAGATTATATAGTAAGACCAGTATATTATTTTATTTCACTTAGCCTGCCTCTCCCATGACTTTCTGGACCCTCGAAAGTCTCTCTGCATTTTGGGAGCAGAGCATGCAAAATCGAGCAATGGATCTTAGAAAAATTCCATTTTGAACGGCACGACTCTTTCTATTTTTGCGCTGGCATTTGAGTTGTCTCCCCTCCTCTTTCAATCGACACACTCCACGTAGATAGCTCCTGTGGCCCCGGCTTCTGCCTCTATCAGGCAGCGACAGCCCCTACCTTCCCCTACCACGCTTCCCCAAGAACCCCCTTTTTCAGGATTCGGCAGGCCTGTAAAAAAGAATTGGGATACTTCCCCCAAAAAACCAAGGGAGGCGGCAGCCCCCACCTCCACAGCCGCAGCATGGAGGAGCGGCTCCTTAATCCGCACTACAACCAATCCTCCAGATCGATATATGATGCTAAACCGAGACCGAGATAGAGAGAGAGGGCTGCCCGTTGGCTTTTCGAGACAAATCATAGGAATGGTGCTAATTCCCATGTTCCTTTTAGTCTCGTTTGGTTTCGAGGGCCTCCCCCTCCCCGTCCCTTACTCGTTTTTGGAAAGCCGTCATCCTGGATTTTTGTTTCCGTATGCCGCCTCACCTTTCTAAAAAAATTATTATAAAAGGGTCTCTATAAAACAGAATGAAAAGCCCGGGTAGAAGCACAAACAAAAGGAGAGAGGAAAAGTAGAAAGGGGGGAAGAAGTCTAGTGCTAGTTCTTACTGAAACTTCTTTATCTAACTTTCATTTTTGAGTGGTTTCTTTGTTCTATTATTTGGATTGAAAGAAAGACCCTTCGACGAATTGCGTTTTGTTTTGCCAGAGAGATTTTTTTAGACCATTGCATAAAGAATTCAAAAATCGAAAGAATCTAAATAAAGGCGCATACGCGGGAAGGGGGCCCACTACTTCTTCATTCAGGGGGGGAGACTAGCCTCATTACTTCCCACCGGGCGGGAGGTGCACCTAACCCACCTACCTACTCATCAATCATGGTGTTCAGCTGACTTGCACCGATAGACCCCTATTGTATTGGAATTAGGCGCCCCATCTTTTTACTGTTGTCACCTAATCTCTTCAATGTTCGATTCTACTCTATGTTAGAACATTTCTGTGAATGCTATTCTGATCTAAGTGGTCTTATTCTATGTCCCGTGCTAGGAAGCATTATTCCTCTTTTCATTCCAAATTCAAGAATACGACCGATACGATTAATTGGTCTGTGTGCCTCTCTTATTACTTTTTTGTATCCCCCTGTTCCTCGGATACAATTTGATCCTTCTACGGCCAAATCTCAATTTGTGGAAAGCCTTCGATGGCTTCCCTATGAAAACATAAATTTTTATTTGGGTATAGACGGTATCTCTTTATTCTTCGTGATATTGACCACATTTCTGATCCCTATTTGCATTTCAGTGGGTTGGTCTGGTATGAGAAGTTACGGGAAAGAGTATATTACAGCATCTCTAATTCGTGAATTTCTAATGATCGCCGTGTTCCGCATGCTGGATCCTTTACTATTCTATGTTCTTCCCGAAAGCGTGCTAATCCCTATGTTGTGCGGAGCTGAGCATCTTCTATTCGCTGGGATAAAGCTTTTCCTCTGCAGGGGCCTTGTGCAGTAAACCCCCTACGGGCGGTCGTCCGTCGTCGTAAAGTAGTCCCCGCGAAGCTTTCGGGAAGAGGGGTAGTCTTGTGTGTAAGCATAGCATTTCTGGTCGAACCCGCCCAACCCAACTAAGAAGAACCGAACCTGACAGACACATCTTTTTCCTTTTGGGAGGGTACTCCGAGCAGTGGGTACCTCGTAGGACCTCGACCCGCCTACTCGGGTCTTGTATGGATATGCAGGAAGGGGTGCTCCTAGGTGTGTGTAGGGGTTGTGTTTGTTCGCGAGAATGGATTCCTCGTCAAGTCTGTTTGGGGGGTGTGGACATGAAAGAAGGAGAATTCAATAGACTGAAGTGATGATTTCATTTACACAGAAACGTATCTTTTATACAGGGATGATTACAATCAGTTCCTACAAGTCAGGAACCTATTTTCTACCTAGATTACATAGAAGGAAAGATACAGCTATTGAACAACTCGATCTGCATAACAATCTGCATTAATGCTGAAGATATGACAGATTAATTTCCTTACACTCCCCCTCAAGTTGGAGAGTGGATGTCTTGCACTCCCAACTTGCGAATCATAGGAATAAAGATATCTTTCCCCAAAGGTTTAGTAAGAACATCGGCAAGCTGATAAGCAGAATTTACATACCTCGTGGCCACAGTACCATCTAGAATTTTGTCTCTAATGTAGTGGCAATCCATCTCAATGTGCCTAGTTCGCTCATGAAATACGGGGTTGGCTGCAATGTGTAGTGCTGCCTTGTTATCACATAACAGCAGGGCTGGTTCACGGAGAGACAAGCCGAGATCTCTAAGTAGATAACCCAACCAAGTCAGTTCGCAACATGTTCCTGTCATAGCACGATATTCCGCCTCTGCCGAAGACAAAGAAACCGTCTTTTGGCGTTTTGACCTCCAAGAAACTAAAGAAGGTCCAAGAAAGACAAAGTATCCGGTTGTAGATCTTCTAGTGACAGGGCATCCCGCCCAATCAGAGTCACAATAAGCTCTCAACTTCAGATCATTGATGGAAGAGAAAAATAAACCTTGTCCAGGAGCGCCTTTTAGATAACGTACCACTCTCAATGCTGCTTCCCAATGCATTTTCCTTGGTTGGCTCATGAATCTGCTAAGGACATGGACTGCATAGGTAATGTCAGGGCGTGAGACGGTGAGATATATAAGCCTACCAATTAACCTTCTGTATTTTCCGGGGTCTTTGAGCAAATCACTACGATCAGATAATTTTAACCCTTTTTCCATGGGAGTATCCGCAGGTGCGGCTCCTAGTAACCCTGCGTCTTCAATAATCTCTAGAGCATATTTACGTTGACATATAAAGATCCCACGTTTGGAAGTTGAAACTTCAATACCAAGGAAATACTTTAGGTCTCCAAGATCTTTGAGACGAAATTGACTATGTAAGAAAGCTTTAAGTGCAGCAATAGTCTTCAAATCATTCCCGGTAATCAATATGTCATCAACGTAAATCAAGAGTGCAGTAAATGAATTCCCATGTTTTCTAGTGAACAATGAATAATCAGCTTTAGATTGGACATACCCGGCTGACCGTACAACATCAGAAAACTTCTCAAACCACTGCCGTGAAGCCTGCTTCAAACCATATAAGGATTTGTGTAATCGGCATACCAGATGCTCCTCCCCCTGTCGCCGAAGACCCGGCGGAGGAGACATGTAAATTTCTTCCGACAAATCACCATGAAGGAAGGCATTGTTCACATCCAATTGATGCAATGACCAACCACGAGCGGCAGCCAAAGCCAACAAACACCGAACAGTAATGATTTTGGCAGTAGGGGAAAATGTTTCCTGATAATCAACCCCTTCCAATTGAGTAAAACCCTTAGCAACTAGGCGGGCTTTATACCGTTCGACAGAACCATCGGCCTTGTGTTTCACCTTATAAACCCAACGACAACCAATGGGAACCTTACCAGCCGGAAGAGAAGTGAGTGTCCAAGTTTGGTTAGTCTGAAGAGCCTGTAATTCAGAAAGCATAGCTGCCTGCCATTCAGGATGGACTACAGCCTCAGAATAGGTGCGTGGTTCAGTAACGGAGCTGATGGAGGCCGTGAAGGCTTGGTGTAGTGGCAGGTATCGATGATATGAAACATAAGAAGCCAAGGGGTAGCGAGTACCTTTGATTGGACCAGGCAGCAAAGAGGACGATTGGTCAGAAGGAACAGTAGTGGAGACATGGTAGGTGAGGCGGTCCGGTGGACGTGTTGGACGACTGGAGCGACGAAGCAGGGCCGGTTCGGGAGTGGGAGCAGGGTCGGGGTCAGCAGCGGAGGTGGAAGTGGGCACAGCAGCTGCCGGAAGAGGCGGGGAAGGATGAGAGAACGACTCAAGAGGAGGGAGCGGCGAAGGAACAGAGGGCGGAGCGGGAAGAACGGCGTCGCCAACCGGCGGAGGGGGCAGTGAATGACGGCGGGAGTAGGTACGAAGGGGTGGAGGCAATGGAGGCGGTGGTGGGGGCGAAGAGGACAAGAGAGGAGACGAAGGAGACGAGGGGGAAGAGAGGACGCGATCTGGAGAAGGAGACGAAGTGGAAGAGGACGGTGGGAGAGAGAAAGAAAAGTCAACGTTTGAGTCAGAAAGAGAGGGGTTAGGAAGCAAGGGAATTGGGCCTGGGTGGTGACCCAAGGACGAGACAACAGGACTGGGCAGAGAGGAATAAGGAAAGAGGTGTTCATGAAATTTGACGTCGCGACTAGTAAAGATCTTCTTGCGGGCTAAGTCAAACAATTTGTAGGCCTTTTGGCCGATGGGATATCCGATGAAAACAGACCGAATGGCACGTTGATCGAATTTATGAGAGGGGTGAACGTTAGTAGCATAGGCTAAACAACCAAAAACTCATAGATGGGAGAAGGAAGGAGGTTTGGAATAAAGGAGTTCGAAAGGTGTTTGAAAGGTGAGGATGGGAGAAGGTAAACGGTTGATGATGTGGACTGCGGTAAGGGCACACTCCCCCCAAAATTGAGAAGGGAGATGGGCTTGAAACTTGAGTGCACGAGCCACTTGAAGGATGTGTCGGTGTTTGCGTTCCACAACCCCATTTTGTTGGGGCGTGTAAACGCAAGAATGTTGGAAAACGACACCTTGATCATTAAAGAAGGAGCGAAGGGAGAGGAATTCGCTACCGTTATCACTACGGAAAGTTTTAATACGAGAATCAAATTGAGTGATAACATAGCTAAAAAATTGTTTGATGAGTGATTGGACCTCATCTTTATGCCGCATTAAAAATATCCAAGTAAAACGTGTATAGTCATCAACAATGGTAAGAAAATAATGAGCACCAGAAAGGGAAGGGAATCGATATCGACCCCAAATATCACAATGAATGATTTCAAATGGTTTGACAGACGAAATGGTACTAGTAGGAAAAGGTAAGCGACTCTGCTTAGCCAGTGGACATATTTGGCAAGCATTATTAGACTGAATGGAAACATGCAAAAATTTCTTAGCAATAAAACCTAAACAAGTGGACGATACATGCCCTAAGCGGTTGTGCCATAGATCGGTGGAGGTGACGGTAAGATGACAAGTAGGGTTTGTGGTGGAAAAGGAGGAACCGGTCTGGGACTGCTCCGTCGCTAAGGTCATCAAGTAATATAATCCGTTGCGTTGTTCACCCAAACCAATCATCCTCTTCGTAGCCAGATCCTGCAAAATACACCAATATGGGAAGAAAGTCACTGAACAGTTTAATCCTCTCGTCAAGCGACTAACCGATAATAAATCGACTTTAAACTTTGGCACAAACAACACATCACGAAGATAAAACATGGTACTCAGAGGTATTGATCCTTTTGCAACAATGTCAACTTTATCCCCGCTAGGCAATAGAACAGGTGAGAATGAGCAATTATTATCTTTGTGAAATAATTGCGTAGAGGAAGTAATATGATCGGTCGCACCGCTGTCAATGATCCAGTTGCGGGAAACGACTTTAGACAAACCTGGTTTTGTTACGGCATTGGCTGTAGGACTTGAGCTTGCATTTGAATTGGGCTTTGAAGTTGGATTATTGAGAGCAGCCATAAATTGTTTAAACTGGGCTTCAGTGAGTGTCACCGTTGGCCCATGAGCATCTCCAACTGCATCACCAACCTGATTGATGGAAGGCACTGCTGGTCTAGATTGCTTTGAAAAACCGGTGCTCTGTTTGGCTTTAGGGTGACCTGGAGGATACCCAATCAATTGGTAACAAGTCTGCACCCAATGACCCGGATCTCCACAGTAAGTACAATGAGGTCTCCCCCTGCCAGAACCTTGACGCCGGTCAGTGTCAACACGGCGTACTTCCTGAGATGCAAAGTTGCGGTCTTGACGCTGGTTTTGTCGATCAAATCTCTCAAAACGTCCTCCTCTTCCTGAATTGGGATTAGGTCTCCCTGAATTGCGCACGGCCATGGCTGCACTTGAAGATGAATCTGCAATAGGATGAGAAGCACAAAGAGAACGTTGCTTCTCATCTTGGGCGACTGCTGCATATGCTTTACGAACTGTTGGCAAAGGAATCATTAGAAGAATTTGACCGCGAACAGAACTGTAAGTATCATTCAAACCCATTAGAAACTGCATGAGTCTTTGTTGTTCTGCCTGTGGTCCACGAGATATCTCTGAATAGGTAGCTAATTCATCCCATAGGCCCTTCAACTTTGTATAGTAAGCTGAGACTGACAGCTGCTCTTGTCGGAGACAAGCGATTTCTCGCTGAATCTCAAAAATTCGTGGTGCATTGCCTTGAGAGAATCGCTCATGAAGATCTTCCCATACTTCGTGAGCGGTAGGATAGTAGATGACGCTGTCGGTGATCTCTGAATCAATGGTGTTGATGATCCATGAATGAACCATATCATTACAACGCGACCAAGTCGCATAGCCTTCTGGGTCTGTCTCTTCTGAGGGAGCTTTTATTGTGCCGTTCACAAAACCAAGTTTGTTCTTAGAATTCAGAGCTAGGGTCATAGCCCTTTTCCATCCTGTATAATTGTCTCCATTCAGGGGCTTAGAGACTAGAACTAGACCTGGATGATCTGAATGATGTGTGAAAAAGGGATTAGAGAGGTCAGATTTTGACGTCTCAGATGTAGGAGGATTGGAGGAATCGGCTTTTGATTTGCCGTGATCTTTGAGTGGTGGTGAGAGGACATCGTCGTTGCCCATGTTGGCTGGAACGATGAGGGAATGAAGGTTAGGCTACACGAGATGTTAGAGTGCAGCAGATGAGAAGAGTCAGGATCTAGTCCTGCTCTGATACCATGAAAGAAGGAGAATTCAATAGACTGAAGTGATGATTTCATTTACACAGAAACGTATCTTTTATACAGGGATGATTACAATCAGTTCCTACAAGTCAGGAACCTGTTTTCTACCTAGATTACATAGAAGGAAAGATACAGCTATTGAACAACTCGATCTGCATAACAATCTGCATTAATGCTGAAGATATGACAGATTAATTTCCTTACAGGACACACTTGCGCGAATTCGGGTAACGGCTACAAGGGAGAAATAGAAAGGAAACTGTATCCGACCGGGGATGGACGTAAACTCGTAAGCTACCGAGGGTAGGGATAATCGTCCAGGTCTTATTGTGAAACAAAAAAGCCGCCCCGCCATGGCAGGCGGGTTGGTTCCTCTGTCGTCGCCGGGGAGCTCTTAGTGAGGAGACCTTAGGATAAGTTGCTAAAACAAACGGGAGTTTAGAATCCAAAACTATGTAAAGCAATCCAAAAACGGGAGTATTATCCTAAGTATTATCCTGCTCTGAGTGGTCTAATTTTTACATGCGTAATTTAGAATTATCCTGTTAGTGTGTTTGAAAACAAAAACTACTTTATTGATCCGCGTAGAATGATACAGTAAATGTTTATAAGAAGTTCATAGCAGGGGAAAGCTACAGAACAAGCCAGAAAGCTAACAAGGCTATGGCCTACTAGGCTACAAACAAACTGCCAAATCAGTTCTGAGATCCTAAGACTACAGCTGCCTTCCAATATAGCAGACTGGAAGGAAGAGTGTAGTCCTTGAAAGCCACCAATGAATATGTCCATAGAGCTGACCAAAACCTTACTCTATCCAAATCATATGTCCATAATTCCTTTTATTTCTAGCCATAGCTAACACGATCCATTTAAGACTTATCATGCAAAATATCAGCCAAATCGGAAAGCATATGATAATTTGATTATGTCATGATTTTGCAGTGTTTATTGGAAACAGTGTGATCTATTTCTTTGCTCATAGATAGACTACTACATAGTAACTCTGCAAGGATAACCCTTGAATGGGGAATCTTGCAAATATGTGGTTTGGATCATTGAATTACGGTGAGAAGTAGGATTGCATGCTATCACTTTCATATTGAAATTAGGAAACATTTTGCTCGGCTTTTTAACTCATGATTACTCTATAATATAAGAAGGAAACAGATTGAAGTAAAGTAGGAGACGGAGAACATGGTTTACCTTTTTGGTTCCTATTACTGTAAATGGAATGTTGAGGATCTTCTCCTAAAATATTAATCAGCCAATAGCATTTAGAGACTGGCAATGTGAAGCTTTGCCTTTATAGTTTATATTGTCCTCAGCCTGTCCCTCCATTGCCAATCGGTTTTGGGTTGGAACCTCTAAATAAAGCTTGTTAAATTAATGATCGGTAGCTACTTTGGTTGAAATTCTTTATTGTTATGTTCAGGTGGTACGTGATCCGCGTTTTGAATCTTTATGTGGAACTCTGAATGTTGACGGGTAGGCTTTCTCTTTCAATCTCAATCTCTCTCAATTCATCTATTTTGGTGGTTGGAAAATTGCATCCAGATTCTATAGTTGTCTGATATTGCATTGGCAATGTTGTTTATATGAACAGTTTTTGCTTTTTATCATAACAAAAAAGAAAGAGCAATAACATGCAATTTTTCTCCAGGTTTAGGAAGAGATATGATTTTTTGTTTTCAAACGAGCTTCCTGCTGAAAAGCAGGTAAATTTCTTAAAATGTCATCTGTAATTTCTTTTATGTGGTTTTTTTTTTCTTTCCCTTTCCTTTTTCCCTATCTGAGTTCGTTTTGGATATCACAGGATCTAAAGAAACAATTGAAAAAATCAAAGGATCCAGAAGTCATTGAAGATCTAAAGCAGCGCATATCTTGGATTGTAAGTGGTTTTATTTTTTAAGACAAGTGACATCAAAACCTCATTTATCTCACCATGCTGACATTCCTTTTTTCATTTTAGAAATTTTGGCTCATTCAATTTTCTTCACTCTTATGTCTTTTCAGGATAAACAGCTAAAATCTGATTCATCTAAGCGCACTGAAGCTGAAATTCTAGCTGAGCACAAGAAAAAAGAGAGAGAAAAAGCAAAGCAAGGAAAACAACCCTTCTTTATCAAGAAATGTATTGTCCTCTCTCTCTCTCTCTCTCTCTCTCTCTCTCTCTCATACTTTTGGTCAATACTTGACAGATGCATGAAAAGCAAAATGTTTCAGAGTTCTCAATTTTAGAATCACTATATGAGGAGCAGTACACCCTTAACAAAATAACTCCAACCTAATCATTTGGAGTTCAGTGCTTGACAACCTTAAGTGGTGCCTCAGACCGCGGCTGTGTCTAATTTTGTATGTCTGAATCAAAGAGTAGAAACTATGAATCTGGACTTTGTTATTGCAAGTCTTTTTTTGTTTTTGTTTTCTGGCAAGCGATGATATTCAAGAACACATTCTGCTCCCAATATTTTTGAAGTGCAATGCACGACTGTGCATTGATACTGATGCAAAAGATTCATTGTAATGTTAGCTGGGTGGTGCTATTTGTTGTTTCTAATTTTCTAGTCAGGAACCAGTTATGTGACAGTGTTTCCTTACAACTATCAAGTTGCATGAATGTGAAACGTACTATAGTATATGCTCTCAGCATATATACTGGCTTATAAGATGAAGTGCTTACTGATGATTCATTTTTTCTTGATTGCAGCTGAGATCCGAAAGAAACGACTTGTTGAAAAGTACAAAAATCTCAAGGTACCTACTTTTTTTTTAATATGTCCAAAATATCCCGTTGGGAGTACTGCTTTAGTCCTATGGTTTTGGACACTAATACAATCCTAATATTTTATGTGATCAGGGATCTGGCAAGCTTGAAGCCTTCTTGGAGCAAAGGCGAAAGAAGAATGCTACAAAGGACCACAGATACATGCCGTACCGTAGACCTGACAACATTGAGCATTAAGTTTGCTGGTCTTACTTGGTTGCATTGAAGAAGCATAACTTTAATCCCATCTTAGGATTTCTAGGTATTGATGGGGTGTTTCCTTGAGCTGTAATTTGGTTAAAAATTTTGTTGAATACAAAAAAAAAAAAAGCAGTTATGAGACTTTGATGGTGGTGATAGTGTGATTATTCAGTCAATTTTATTTTTACCACAGTCTGTGGACAGTGGATAGCTAAAGTGAATGAAGAATTAACTAGTAAGAAGTCCAATTATAAGAAAATTATCGGTGTGATATCTTCAATCAGAAGTCCGATTATAAGAAAATTATGGGGCTGACATCTTCAATCCTAGTGCTTATTGATCACCTTCCGCTGATTTGAAAGTGAAACAGCTTTCAAGCTTGTGCAGAAAACGATTTGTATTTCCGGTCGTATTTCCGTTCACAGTGGGACTCATAGGAAACAACATCAGGCTTCTATTGCTATTTGGAAGATTTCTTTCCTCTCTTGGTTGGGTCCTGGTTGTTGGCTAATTGTATCTGGTTTCATATAACCTCTCTTTTGTTAGATATTAATTTGTTTTATTGTGTCGAAGAAAGGCATTCTTTAGGTAGTCTGTTGATATGGGTTAGTGACTTGGTGTATCCCATAGCTTTAGCTTTAGGAGTACTCCAATAGTGGAGGAGTGTTGAGTCGTGGAGTTGGCTGGCTCCTAATTCCCAGCTTAGTTTGTTTCATGCTGTGTTCAATATAAGTTGTAATCAGTTCTTTGATTTTTCAAGTTGAATGAAGTTGATCTCCAGTTCATAATAGTCTTTGTTTCTTCTAGTTTGTTTGTTGAATTCAGAGCCCCCACTGGGCCAGAGGTTAAAAGGGAAAACGGCAGTTTTGTGAGAGTGACAATAGACAACAACTATTTGCAGCTTTCAATACCTCGCTCCGATAGTCACTATGATGATGGAGAGTTTTTTTGAGGTCCAAGGTGTTGAAGGTGTCGCAAAGGAGTATAGTGGAAGAGAAAAAAATTGAAGGATCGATCTCAAGGTAAATAATTTTCTGTTCAGAGCAACTGATCGTTTTGTCCTTGAGACTCTTCTGGTGAGAGACACGTCCAAGAAAATTTAATTGGAAGTCAATAAAGACATGGCACAGAGTTTGGGACTCTTGAAATGAAATCTGGTGAGATTATTTTTCAAGGACTAGGTCAATTGCAAATGAAATGCAGATACATGTTGTTCAGGTGCAGGATGTTACCATAGTGGAGAAAATTCTTCGCACCATGAGTCATACATTCAATTGCGTATTCATCCAAAGATACTGATGAATATCAGTTTCGTTGCTTGTCCATGAGCAAAAACTCAACTGAAGTACTACAAGGAGCAAGCTGCTTTAAAGGTTGCAACCGATCGTGAATTCTCAACAACGGTAAAAGGTCGAGGTATATGGAGAGGAAAAGGAGGCAGAGGTAATCAAGATGGCAATGGAAGCAGGCCAACTATGATCATCACTCCTCAAATTTCAAAGGTTGAATGCTTTAGGTGTCATGGATATGGTCAGTTTCTTTTAGAATGTGATTTGAAGTATCACAAAAACAAAGAAAAGAGTGTGGAGCAGTCCAATTTTGCAGAGAAAAAGGAGGAGCATGAAACACTCTGATGGCATTTTATATGAAGAAGAATGTCCATAGCCAGATATTACCTGCTATGTTCCGGCCGCACAATTTTGTTCTCGGGCTTCCACCCCAAAACACATCTTGCTATTGGGATGTGAGTCTGCACATAAACGCATCTTGCTTTTAGAATGGTATTTGAAGTATATCACAAAAACAAAGAAAATAGTGTGGAGCGGTCCAATTTTGCAGGGAAAAAGGAGGAGCATGAAACACTGATCTGATGGCATTTTATATGAAGAAGAACAAGCTTGAACCAGACATATGGTGTAGTTACCAGGGGAACAAATATGAAAGAGTATGAGCAATAGAAGCAGAACGTACAGTAAAGTAAAACCACACGCCGACAAAAACACACGAATTTGGTGACGTAGTGTAAACCTCACCACTGAGGAAACTTCACTACTTGGCTTGTAACGTACGTAGCCAAACTGAAAATCAAATCCACTAAGAATCAAGAAGATTATAGTATACAAGCAGTGGTGTTCAACACAACCACATCGACTGGCACAAATTCTAACTTGTTTTACAACTGATTAACCTATACTAAGAATGCTAGATTTGATCTCAGCTAAATAGAAGCAACTGAACACGTCTTCTGAATCAGCCTTGTCTTGTGATGTCTTACTGATTTCAAGCACTTATGCAAGTGAAGAATGCAGTGAACAAGCAAATGAAACAATCACATATATCAAAGAGAGTTTTTGCAAAACTGGTTTATGCAGACTATGCAACACTTATAAAAATACTCAGTTCAAAACTCTAACTTTGTAATGCAGTTTCAAAACCTTTTATAGAAGAACAAGACTCCCCCTCAATCCGATCACATGGATCATAGATCGAGATAAACTTGGAAGGTTCTTCAAACAAATCGTGAGACTCAACTAATCCAAACTGATATCATGTAATTGTGATCTCTAAAGATAGTTATCTGATATGCATCCAAAACAATTCTAAATGCAGATAAGATTTTCTAAACTTCTTTCCTTAAAACCCGATAGGACTGCAGAGAGTTTAGATCCACAATATATGCATCAATCACATGCAAATTGATATGATATGCAAACTACCTTAATTAGAGATCAGTGAGCTTGATTTGCGCTTCCTTGCTTGATCATTCAATCTCCTAGGGCCACTGGGAAAGTAGGAGTGAAAAGCTTTCCTCAATCTTTGGTACTCAAGTCTCCTAGTACCCTTAGGAGATCTTGTGTTGAATGGAATGAAACATCCCAAAATACTTACATATGGTATCTTGACACACTACAACAACCATAGTCTGTCTTTTTTAATTTAAATGAAGATTTTCTTACTACTGTTAGTTTTGGTGACCACTCTACGGTCAATTTTATGGAAAAGAGTGATGTTCAGATCAGGACTAAGAAGATAATATTGAGATAATCTCAAATGTATTATATACATGACATCAAAAGCAATTTGTTAGGTGTCGCTACAATCAAAGGAGGTACTTGTGAAATCTACGATCCTTATACAGGAGTAATTGTTCATGCAAATCAAGAGTGCACTGACTTGCCTTATTTCCGAGATGAATGATCCAACATAACTTTGGCACTTTCGCTGTGGTCCATTTCAACTTCAATGAATTAAAGAATCTATCTCAGAAGAACATGGTGACTAGCCTCCCCCCAAAAATTACTCTTCCCTCCGAAGTATGTGAAGAGTGTGTTGTTGTTTGGGAGCAATGTCTAAAAGTAATGACATAGAGAGCGCATAGACCATTGGAGTTGATTCATTCCCACATATGTGGTCCTATTATCGATGACTGTTGCCAGAAAACTTGGTTCTATGTTTTCCGTACAAGAGAAATCTAAAGCTTTTAGAGGGCTTAAAAGTTTCAAAGCGCTGCTAAAATGTTCCAAAGGGCTAGTGGAGAAAATGTTGGGAGAGGCATTAAAAATCTCTGTACTGATCGTGGTGGAGGAGACATGTGATAAGAATTTGCAAACTTTTGTGCTGAGCATGGTAGCTAAAGGCACTTGACCCTCACATTCCTCGGCAAAATGGTGTATCGAAAAGGAAGAACAGAATGATCTTGAACATGGTGAGAAGCATGGTAGCTAAAAGGAATATTTCTAGAAGTTTTTGGCTTGAAACAGTGAATTGGAGATTTGGAGCATCGATCCGTGTCTTGAACCAGAGTCCCACATTTGTCTTCCAAAACTCAAGAAGCTCTGAATAGAAGAATGCCAGTTGTTTATCACTTCAAGAAATTTGGGTGCATTGCATATGCTCACATTCTAGATGAGAAGAGGAGAAACTAGATGACACTTAGAATTAGAGTGAAAAAGGAACAAGATAGCAACAAGTACCTGTGAGCTTTGACATAGCAGCAAATCCCAATCTGCATAGCCAGATATTTCCTGCAATGTTCCGGCCGCACTATTTTGTTCTCAGGCTACCACCCAAAAACGCATCTTGCTATTGGGATATGAGTCAGATATTACCTGCCTCAAACCCTGCACCCCGCCCCCCGCCCCCCACACCCCCCCCTCTCAGATGGCATTATATCATGCACTTTGCGCAAATGTACCAATTTCGTTACTTTCGAAATTGCCGCCATTAGGCCACTGCCTTATTGCTATCTAATTAGAGCTTTTGATTAACATACAGTATGGTTTTTTCGTCTCACACAATAAAGTAATTAATGAACTAAAGCTCCTTCCAGATTTATCCTTTGGCCTAATATGGTGCTTCTTCCGCGTGAAAGAAAAAACTGTATTGCACAAGGTTTCTATCTAATAGTTTTTCCGATTTCATCGAGTCCTGAAATTTAAATGAAAGCAGGAAAAAGGAGAGGTGTGGAGAGAAAATAATAATGGACAAAATTGAAACTTCGATGGTAAAATATATTGTAAAAGTTCCAAATACCAATATTTTTGGTCGTGATTTTGGATTTGATCAACATCATTATGCTCTCAGTAAGATCAGACTAGTGTTAATAGTGGTGGACTGGTAGTATAAATTAATGTGGCTATTGGATAAGCTCAGTTACTGTGTACGTATGGTAATTTGTCAGTCATGCTAAAGAGCTCAGTTGCATTTGTTTGAGGAAGGGACAGAAGGTGATGCAATAGATGTTATGGAGTGACTTTCAAGATGTGGCCAAGAGTACTGCAAAGAAGGCTAAGATCACTCACAGCCCAAGGCTCCGACTTTCTGATAACTCTGGAAGGGGCAGGGGAAGGGGAAGAAGAGGAAGAGGGAAGGGGCGAATTGGCAATGGTAGGATGGAGGACCGGAATCCCCAAGCAACAGATGATACTTTGGATTCCCAACCTGGATTTCTCAATGAATTGAACGCTTTTGTGAAATCGAAAAAGAGAACACAGGAATCAACTGCTCCCATTACTATTTCTGAAGGTATGGAGGATCTAACCCACCTCCAGGGCTGTGGCGGCTGGCCGAAATCAGCTGCAAGTACCCAATGAATTGTATTGCTTGGAACTGTCAGGGCTTGGGGAAGTCCTTGACAGTACAGACACTAAGGGAGATTACCCACTCCCATAGTACTAGTTTTGTTTTTCTCTCTGAAACTCATCAGAGTAAGTCTTATGTAGAAAGAATTAGAAGTCAGATGGGCTATATTGTGGGCTACACGGTGGATCCAATTAACTCCGCTGGAGGTCTTTGCTTATGGTGGAAATCTGATTTCAAGGTGGATGTGACCGGTTTTTCGAAGTTCTTTATTGATACTAATATTACTCTTCCGGGCTCTACTGACATGATAAGAGTGACCTGGATGTAGGGATGGCAAAAATCCCCATCGGGTAGGGTACCCATCGGGTATTCGACCCTAACGGGGAGAAATTCGGAGGAAATCGGGTAACGGGGATGGGGATCCCCAGTATTCGAATTCTGAAATCGGGTACGGGGTGGGGATGGTATTTTGATCCCCATCCCCATACCCACCCAATAAAAATTATCTGAAATACATATATATATATATATATTATATTTTTGATATTATTTATAAATAAATATTTATGTAAACTTTATCTTTTTGTCAATATTTAAATTCTATTAATAAATATGTTCAAAAAAAAGGAAGATTCTTTTAATAAGAGATCTTTATCAATATGTTAATTTTCCTTAATTAGAATAAGAAATGTATTTTATTTTGATGTTTAATTTTAATTTCATATTTTATAATCCATAATTATTAATATAAATTTTTATATAATAAATTAGTAATATTGTTAACGGGGATTGGGGCGGGTACGGGGACATAATCCCCAACGGGGATGGGGACGGGGAATCCCCAATATCTTATTACGGGGATTGGGGAGGGTACGGGGATGGAAAATGAAGTCGGGTATGGGGATGGTAATTTAATCCCCTTACCCTACCCTCCCCATTGCCATCCCTACCTGGATGTATGGCCCCCCATATGGATCGGATAAAGACCAATTCTGGGAGTCTTGGTGCAGAAAGGGCAGGTTGGATGGGATTCCCTGGCTTGTGATTGGAGATCTGAATGAGTTAGCTTATCATTTTGAGAGAGAGGGTGGAGTTCCTTGGAGAACAAATCGCAAACAGCATTTAAATAATTTCATCTCAGCCAACTCGCTTTTTGATATTGGCTTTAAGGGGCAGAGTTTCACTTGGGCTCGAAAGGAGAATGGGATGGTTGTTTTACAAGAGCGATTGGATAGGAGTTTGGTCAGTGAAAGTTGGCTTTTGAATTGGCCTAACTCATGTCTAACCCACCTTGCTTGGATCGGGTCTGACCATAACCCAATCTATCTCGACACTAACCCTATACAAGCCAAACACAAACCTTCTTTCAAATTTGAAGCTTCGTGGGCGGATGAGGCGGATTCTTTTCCAATCATAAAGGATTGTTGGTACAGGTCCCCTTCCCTTCCTAATATTACACAATGGATTTCAAACCTTAATCGCTGCAGATCCAAGCTCAAGGTTTGGAGTAAAAACAAATTTCCAAAGTGTAACAAAGATGAGATTAAGGCTTGTTTAGTTGAGTTGGAGGAGCTCCAACTAAACTCACCCTTCACCAGCACAAAACAACAAGATGTTCTAGCCAATAAACTGGGTCTTTGTGGATTAAGGAAGAAAAGTATTGGCACCAACGTTCTCGTGTTAATTGGTTGAAAACGGGGGATTCAAATTCCAGATTCTTCCATCTCTCTACTCTTCAACGAAGACAAAGAAACCGAATTCTGAAAATTCAGAATGAGTCTGGTACTTGGATTGTGGGTGAAGCTCAGATTAGACGTGAATTTGAAACTCAGCTCAAACAAATTTTTAAGAGCATTGGCCCAAGGCAGTAGGGAGATGTGTTCCGAGGGGTCAAACCGTGCGTAACACGGGAAATGAATCATGATCTTGTCTCTCCCTTCTCTCTGGAGGAAGTAAGAGATGCGGCTTTTCAATTGGGAGCATTAAAGTCCCCTGGCCCTGATGGTTTTCCAGGCTTGTTCTATCACAAGTAATGGAAAATAGTGAATGAGGTGGTTGTGGACTCCTCAAAAGATTTTGGTGTTGGCCAGATAAGTCTCAGGAACTTAAACCAAACCCATATTGTTCTAATCCCAAAGATTCCTAACCCAGAAAAAACCTCCCATTTCCGACCCATTAGCTTGTGTAATAATTCCTACAAAATCTTGTCCAAGCTGCTAGCAAACCGGTTGAAACCCTTACTCACCCAGCTGATCACCCCAAACCAAAATGCTTTCGTCCCTGAGAGACTAATCCATGACAACATTATGCTGGCACACGAGACCTACCACTATTTGAAATTGAAACGAGAAGGTGGCAATCATGAATTGGGGCTGAAACTTGATATGAACAAAGCCTACGATCGCGTTGAATGGGATTTCCTTGAAGCTGCCCTATATCGATTTGGTTTCTCTAGTGGATGGATTAATCTGATCATGGGGTGTGTATCTACGGTCTCTTTCTCTATTGTTTTGAATGGGAATCCAGGGAGCTTCTTTCTTCCTAGTAGAGGGTTAAGACAAGGGGATCCCCTATCCCCCTATCTCTTTCTAATAGTCAGTGAGGTGTTCTCCCTTAGAATGACCAAAGCTGTGCGGAATGGTAGTCTCATTGGTGTTAAACTATCCAGGTCTTGCCCTACCCTCTCACACCTTTTCTTTGCTGACGATGCTCTGTTTTTCTTGAGAGCTACTCTTCTGAATTGCAACCAACTTTCATGGTTACTTCAGGAATATTGTGTAGCTTCTGGGCAACTGTTAAACCATGAGAAATCGAGCATCTTTTTCTCACCAAATACCCCAGATCAGATGAAGAGGTTAATGTGTGTTTTGTTAAAGATTAAGGTTGTTGAGAATCCGGGTACATATCTTGGCTTGCCAACTGTTTGGGGAAGATCAAAGAAAGAAGCCCTGGTTTTCATCAAGGAAAAGATTAACAGAAAATTGGAGGGTTGGAAGCAGAAGTCTCTCTCTCTTGCTGGGAAAGAAGTTTTGCTCAAATCTGTAGCATTGGCTGTCCCATCCTATCCAATGGCCTGTTTCATGTTTCCTAAAGGAGTCTGCGAGGAAATTAACTCAGCCTTGAGTAACTACTGGTGGGGTTCTACAGACTCGGGTCCTAAGATTCATTGGAAGAGTTGGAGTTATTTGGGCAGGGCAAAGTCTGAGGGCGGAATTGGGTTTAGAGATTTACACCATTTTAATCTCTCCCTTCTGGCAAAGCAATGCTGGAGACTCTTGCAAGACCCGAATTCACTATGGGCCAAAGTGCTTAAGGCGAGATACTACCCTGATTGTGACTTCACTAAGGCTATTAAAGGTCACCGTGCATCTTAGGGATGGTCAAGTTTAATTGAAGCAAGGGATGTTCTTCTTAATGGTTCTTGTTGGCAAGTCATCGATGGCTCTTCTATTAATATCTGGTCTGATAGATGGATTCCCCCTCCTAATAATGGGTTGATAGTAGTTAATGGGACTGTCCCAAGTAGTGCTCCTACTCTGGTCAATGAGTTGATCGACTGGGATACTAGAACGTGGGCTTTGGATCATATTCTTCATATCCTACAACCTGAAGTTATCACTCATATTCGGGCTATTCCTATAGGAAGAAGGGGAGGTCATGATCGCCTATTTTGGCCTTGGAACAAGTCTGGTTACTTATTGGGGCTCTGCTCCAATATTCAGATATTTTCATTGTTTTTACTTGTTAACTAGGAATCCTACTTTATTTTCAGTATTATTGGTAGTGTGCCATGTCAATAGTCATCTGCCAGCCTGTTATCACGTGTTTGTTCCTTATCTCTTAGTGGACACGTATCCTTCATTCTCAGCTATATGTACTGGCCTTGGCCTCATTGAAAGACTATGAAATGATATAACAAATTCTCTCTTTCTGCAATTTCCTTTACTTTCCTTCTATTTTAGTACTCTCTGGTTCCAGTACCATATTATCTGGTATCAGAGCCCTTGCGCTCATGCCAAAACCGAAAGGCGGTGGTGGTCATCCGGTGACCCGTGACTTAACGGCGACGGAGTTGGATTATCTTGCTCAACAATCGCTGTTTGACTCTCAGATTCAACATATGCGTGCTTCTGTGGAGGAGATTCGTGCTGCTCAAGACTCACTTCGTGCTCAAAATGCTGATATCCAGAGCAGAAACGCTGAGATGCAGAGTAGCAACGCTGAGATGCAGACTCGGTTGCTTGAAGAACTTCATCAGCTTCGGCTTGCTTCTTCACGACCGGCGACCGATCCAAATTCCCCCAACAATCTTCGTTTTGGCTCTCTACCCATCTCTGAAGCAGGTACCCAAGGATTTCTTTCCTCCGAACCTCTTCCTGTAGCTGGCTTGGGAATATTAAGCACTATGTCTGAAAGGGGTCCTTCTGGGTTCTCTCTACCTAGCACGACAGTTCCTACTTCTTCTGTGTCGGTACCGCCTTCACCATCCTCCTCACAGGTAGCTTCTGGTGGCAGTCTAAGTCACCAAAGAGGTAAATCCATTGCTAGTACCGCTGCTACTACTGATGTTGTGACTAGATCTGTTGGTCATAGTGAAAGGTTAATGGGTGATGCTTTTCGAGCTAGAGATAGGGAAGAACGACATGATTACGGTGGCTTTCCTTATCAATCTAATTTTTATCAGCATACCGTAGCTCCCAATCATTATACTAACATACCTGCTTCTAATTCTCAATTTATTCATGGTATACCTGTGTCACATATGCACTATGTTCATGGAACTTCTATTTTGGGAGGGCCACTACAGCACGGACAGTCTAGCAATTCTTCAATGATACCTCCATGGCAATTTCCATCCAGTAATCTTAATTTTCAGGAACAGATGGCCAGGCCTTCATTACCATTTGCAGTGAACCATTACTTAACATCACAATTGTCTACTCAACCCATACCAGCTCAGGCTTCATCTACCTATTCCACCATTTCAACACCGTACTCTCATTTTCAACCTCCGCAGTTTTCGCAAGCACAGCATGCTCACTATCAGTATCCTCAAACTCATCATGCTTTTCCACAACCACAGTTTCATTTACAACCTGAGATGGATCCAAATCTTCCGACTATGCGACAAATGAGGTTGGAGTTTCAAACTTTTGGTGATGGTGACCCTCTACAATGGCTTAATAAGGCAGAGCAATACTTCGAGTTGTATCAAATTCCAGAGGACAAAAAAGTGTCTATTGCTGCTATGCATCTAACCGATGAAGCAGCGGATGTTTGGCATCTATTCAAACATCAATACCCTGGGAATTGGTTTGGTTTTGCTGAACTTCTGATGCGAGAGTTTGGTTCCCATTCTAGAGCAGATTATCAGTCTGCTTTGATTAGGCTTAACCAAACTGGTTCAGTAAGTGAATACAAGTCTCAGTTTAACAAAAATGCAAGAAGAGCTCCGGGATTTTCAGATGATATATTGCTTGCCTGTTTCTTAGGGGGACTTAAGGAAGATATTCAGGTAGACGTGAGAGCAATGCAGCCAACCTCCTTGTACCAAGCCTATGAGTTAGCGATGATTTTTGAAGAAAGACATGCTGGCCACAGAAATGCGAGGTCCAATGTTCAAAGATCTCATTTTCCTAGCTACAATTTACAACAGAGAAATCCAGTTGCTTCAGGCAGAAACCTTCAAACATCTTCCCTGCGGCCACCAGTTGCTCAATCTGCTAAACATAATACACAAGCTAGTACTACTTCTGACAGAAAGTGGACTCAAAATGATTACCATGAAAGAAGGGCAAGAGGACTCTGTTTCTTTTGTGATGAGCCATATAAGGGAGGTCATGTGTGCAAGAGAACACCAGGTCAAGGACAAGGAAGAGCATTACTGATTGAAGGTATTCTGGAAGATGAAGTTGTCCCTCCTCCATCTGACCTTGTTGAAGGAGACTCTGATGACGGGGAAACTAAAGGTGAGGAAACTGCCACTCTACACGTAATTAATTGCATGGAAAATCCTATGACTATGCAGCTTAAGGGAATTTTCGGGAAAAAGGAAGTTCATGTTCTCATTGATGGAGGGGCAACTCATTCTTTTATCCACCCTAGCTTGTTGCAACATAGTGATATCAAGGTTGATTATGGCCGATCCTTGCAAGTTGTTGTTGCTTGTGGATTAAAAGTGAAGTCTGCTGGCAAATTACAAATTCAACTGCAGCTACAGGATACTCCAGTGGATATAGAAGCATTTATCCTTCCTGTTAATGGTTGTGAAATTCTTTTGGGAGCTACTTGGTTACGAACCTTGGGAGATATAATTTGGAATTATGAGAAAATGACCATGAGGTTCAGTTTGTTTGGGAAATCTCATTTCTTACAAGGCATTTTAGCTAGTGAGACTTCTATGGTGAGTTCTGCTGCTATGACCAAATTATTGAAACAAGAGAAGGAAGCCTTGTGTATTGAACTGTTAGCTATATCTGCTGCTAATGACCAACCTTTGAAAGATGTTCATCCCAATATTGTTTCTTTGATTGACAACTTTGCAACTCTTTTTGAAAATCCAATGGGACTACCTCCTCCTCGGTTACATGACCACAGAATAGAGTTAGTTCCTGGAGCTGCTCCCGTTAGTGTGAGACCTTACAGATTTCCACAATTTCAAAAAAATGAAGTAGAAAAAATATGTACAGAACTTTTGGCAGGGAGACAGATACAACCAAGCACCAGTCCTTTCTCTTCTCCCGTTATTTTGGTAAAAAAGAAAGATGGCAGCAAGAGGATGTGTGTTGATTATAGGTCCCTCAATGCAGTAACAGTCAAAGATAAGTTCCCCATACCAATTGTGGATGAGCTATTAGATGAGTTGCATGGTTCTGTTTACTTCACTAAGCTGGATTTGAGGTCAGGTTACCATCAGATTCGTATGCATGAGGCTGATGTCCACAAGACGGCTTTTCGCACTCACCAGGGCCACTATGAATTTCTTGTAATGCCATTTGGTCTCACGAATGCCCCTTCTACCTTCCAGTCATTGATGAACGATATATTCAAAGATCACTTACGGAAATTTGTCTTGGTGTTTTTTGATGACATTCTTATTTACAGCAAGTCTCTTGAAGAACATCTACAACATTTAGCGGTTGTTTTTTTCAAAATTGGAGGAACATCAGTTAAAGGTAAAGATGAGCAAATGCACCTTTGGAGCCAAGAGTGTGGAATACCTTGGCCATGTCATTTCAGAGAAAGGGGTGGCAGTGGATCCGGAAAAAATAGAAGCAATCAAGAACTGGAAAAAGCCTATGTCACTTAAGGGGTTAAGGGGTTTCTTAGGCATGGCAGGATATTACAGGAAATACGTCAAGAATTTTGGAATCATTGCTAAAGCACTTACAAACATGCTCAAGAAGGATAACTTTGTTTGGACACTTGAGGCTGAAACGGCTTTTGAAGAGTTAAAAGCTGCTTTGTGTTCGACTCCAGTTTTAGCTTTACCTGATTTTACAAAAAAATTTGATGTTGAGTGTGATGCTTCCGGTCTTGGAATTGGCGCAGTTTTGTCTCAAGAGGGCCATCCCATCGCATACCTTAGTAAAGCTCTGGCTCCCAAGCATCTAGCATTGAGTGTTTATGATAAAGAAATGCTCGCAGTGGTGTTTGCAGTTGAACATTGGCGGCCTTACTTACTGGGACACCCATTTAGAATCATTACTGACCACAGAACGATTCAGTACTTTTTAAATCAGAGAATCACTACCCCTGCTCAACAAAAATGGTTGTTAAAGTTACTTGGCTATGATTATACCATTGTGTACAAGTCTGGTAATACCAACATTGTACCTGATGCTTTATCTCGGCAAGGTGAGTTGAATTCCTTAATGGGGGTCTCTAGCCCTGTGTTTGAATTTATAAATGACATATCCATCTTGTGTCACACTCATGTTGAAACTCAACGGCTGATGGAAGGCATTGAGCAGGGCACTATCACTTCCAAGAACTTTACCTCGTCTAATGGCCAGCTGCTTTATAAAAAGAGAATATTTGTTCCTGATGCAGACGATTGGAGATTGAAAATTATTAAGGAATTGCATTGTGGTAAGGGTGGCGGGCATTCAGGTTGGTTAAGAACTTACAAAAGGATTTCGAGGAGTTTTCTGTGGCCTGGAATTAAAAAACAGGTGAAGACTTTTGTTTCAGAATGTCTTATTTGTCAACAGGTTCACTATGAGACTATATCACCTCCGGGTTTACTTCAACCAAATCCAATTCCAGCTGGATTATGGACTGATATTTCAATGGACTTCATTGATGGCCTTCCTCAAAGTGCAGGTAAAACTTCTATTTTAGTAGTTGTTGATAGGCTGACTAAGTATGCTCATTTCATTGCTCTTAAGCACCCTTACACTGCTCGAAGTGTGGCTGAACTGTTCGTTCAGGAAATTTTTAGGCTTCATGGGATGCCTGAGAGCATTATCAGTGATAGGGATCCCATATTTCTCAGTGCATTTTGGAAAAATTTCTTTGAATTACAAGGGTCAAAGCTGTGTATGAGTACCGCATACCATCCGCAGACTGATGGTCAAACGGAATGCTTAAATAGAGTTCTGGAACAGTATCTAAGATGTGTGATTTTGGAAGAGCAAGGTCACTGGACAGATATTTTGCCTTGGGCCGAGTGGTGGTACAATACCACTTATCACTCAACTATTAAGATGTCTCCTTATCAAGCTCTTTATGGAATTCCTCCTCCTCAAGTGAGAAAATATGTCCCTGGTAGTACTGCTGTTCATCAAGTGGATCTAGTACTGAGGAACAGAGATGAATTACTGAGCAAGCTCAAGTGTAACATGGAACAAGCTCAGGCCAGAATGAAGGTTTACTATGACAAACATCACACTGAAAGAGAGTTTGACATTGGTGATTGGGTATTCCTCAAATTGCAGCCATACAGACAAAAGTCAGTGCAGGTCAGGAAATCCCACAAATTGTCTCCAAAATACTTTGGTCCTTATCAGGTGATAGAAAAGATTGGTAAAGTGGCATACAAGTTAGAGCTCCCCGCTTCTGCAAGGGTGCATCCAGTGTTTCATGTATCTCTTCTAAAGAAGAAACTTGGAAGCTCAGTAGTTCCTTCTCCAACCTTACCTCCTAGTTTTGATTCCAACAAGAGCAATTGGGTTCCTGCTAAGGTGCTTCAGCGAGCTTTATTCAAGAAGGGTAACAAACCTGAGGTGAGATGGTTGATTCAATGGAAGAATGGTTCAGAGGACGATGCCACGTGGGAATGTGCAGAAGAATTTCAGAAGCGTTTTCCAGATTTTAAGGGGTAACTGATGGTGTTTGTCAAGGGAGGTGGGATATTGGGGCTCTGCTCCAATATTCAGATATTTTCATTGTTTTTACTTGTTAACTAGGAATCCTACTTTATTTTCAGTATTATTGGTAGTGTGCCATGTCAATAGTCATCTGCCAGCCTGTTATCACGTGTTTGTTCCTTATCTCTTAGTGGACACGTATCCTTCATTCTCAGCTATATGTATTGGCCTTGGCCTCATTGAAAGACTATGAAATGATATAACAAATTCTCTCTTTCTGCAATTTCCTTTACTTTCCTTCTATTTTAGTACTCTCTGGTTCCAGTACCATATTATTACTACACTGTGAAATCAGGGTATCATTGGATTCATTCACTTGACTCTAAGTCTTCTTCTCCCAGCATAAGACCATCTCATTCGGTGGACCCGAAATGCTGGAAGTTACTATGGAAACTTCCTACCCTCCCTAAGATTAGACTGTTCTTCTGGAGGATTTTAAATGGAGCAACTCCATCCTTCCTTAACATCTTCCGAAGAAAACTAACTACAAACCCTCTTTGCCCTATATGTGGACAGTTTACAGAAACTATAGAGCATGTTCTACTTCTTTGCCCATGGGTTGATGCTATCTGGTTTGGATCCCCTTTGGGTCTCAGAATTAATAAACAATAGGTCATTTCTATTGACATTTGGTTATTGGGAATTGCTTAACTTCATTCCATAGCTAAAGAGAAGAAAAGGGTACTGACCTTAATCTGTTTTTTGTGCTGGGCAATCTGGAAAGCCCGATGTCAGTTCGTATACCAACATCAACAACTCTCCCCTGCAATGGTTCTTGACTTCGGTGTGAGACTTGCAGATGAGTTTTTAACTGCGATTACTCCCACCCCGGTCCTCTCTTCTGATTTCATCACAAAATGGGAACCTCCCCCTCCGGATTTGGTGACTGTTAACTGTGATGCGGCCTGGGTCGATCCATCAAGTGGAGGTTTAGGTGTTGTGATTCGTGATCATAATGGCATATTGATTGCGGGTGGATCGAAGCAATCATGTCACGGATCGGTTGAAGTAGCTGAAGCTAGTGCAATTCTCCTTGAAGTCGAACTGGCAATTGAACAGAATCTGCAAAATGTTCGAATTGAATCAGATTCTTTGGAGGTTATAACTGATCTGAATTCCAAGAACGACAACAGAAACTGGAAAACCTCATCAATCATCGAAGAGATTAGATGGAGAAGTACCTTCTTCAATCGGATCTTCTGGGAATGGATTCCCCGAGAAGAGAATATGGCAGCTCATACAGCAGCCTCGCTTGGAAAGCGGTCGGTGGGTCTCTCCAGATGGGCCAACAGGCCACCACCAGCCTTGACTATGGTGCTCAGGAACGATGGTCTTCCCTGTCCTCCAGTTTCCTTAAGCTAGCTAGTTGTTATGGGTTTCCTTTTGTGGGTTGTTTCCTCCTTTACTATATCGTTCTGGGTAGAGTAGGAGAATTCAGCTTTCCTTATGAGATTGTATTTGGGTTCAGACTGTTGTCTAACTCTGTTGGGGCTATGGCCTGGCTTAATGAAGTAATTGATTGATCAAAAAAAAAAAGAGCTCAGTTGCATGGAACTTCCAGAATGTAACGACAACGGTTTGAATTTGAAATTTTTTTAAGATACAGATGTGTCAAACATGCGCATTTATAGATGTGACAATAAATAATTTGTTAACAACAAATTTGGGTATGCTATTGAAAATGGGTTGTTGACTTGAATGTGCACAGGCTCTCACTCATTGGCATCATATTAATTTTTTGAGGTCATGGACAAAGCTTTTGGGATCTTGAATTCTTGATATACCGAAACGGAGGTTCCATCAAAATTCAACAACTATGGAAGGTTTTATCGTGATGCAAATGTAATACTTATACAGAACAGAAGTATATATGAATTCATTTAGGTAAGGTGGCTTCATAAGAATTAAACATATAGTGTTTGAAAATTGCTTTAAATTCTGATTCCACTAACATCTAAAAAAACATTATGACGTTCAAATCTGTTTCTTAAATATATATAAAAGAATCGGTTTAATCCATTAAGTGATATTACTTATGTAAATACTTTCAATTACACAAAAGAACACAAATTGGTCATAAAAAAAACTCGAATCATATGATGATATCGGTCTTACACTGGAATATGAGTTCTGCCCTAACTGGTTATGAGTTATATGACAGCCCAAGGTGCAAAGAAGTGTCCATATTCTCTGTTGGACAATTCGAAAGTGAAACAGCTTTCGAGCTTTTGCAGAAACTCGTACTGTTCTCAGGGAACAGTTGGAGATATGGCTTTTCCGTCGTCCTCACTTCATAACCCCTTCTCAAATTCTCCTTCTCCTGAATGGCTTGCTGTTCACGCGCCTTAGACCTGTGCAACAACCGCACAAGTAGTTCTTCCTTCTTTTTCATGACAGATACTAACGCCCACTTTTGTTGTTGCTCTAGGGCATACAGCTCTACCTACTTAAGCCATCCAACGCCTTTCCCATCCTCCGCTGCTTGTCTAATTTCAGCGCTGCATGTTGTCCCTTGAGTGCATGAAGAACTTTGTCACTTGCTTTTGGGTCCTTTTCTTCCGCAGCAGTTTCGCGGCGGCACTCCTTTGGCGGATCAGATTCCACCTTGGTTGGGAGGACTTGGCCGCCCTTATTGTTCTTGCATCTTGAAAGAATGTGTTCCACACTACTGGTGCTAGAATACTCATGAAGCTTTCCATCGCTTGTAAACGCGATGACTGCGACCCCTGCGGCACAAAGAATAGATAATTCTTGGGCTTTCTTGACCAAAGTGGCATGCCTCCTCCTCCCAAAAGTTTCGGTCATTGTCTCCGTGTTCTTGCACTTTCTTTCTTTCGATATAAAAGCTAATAGAGATGGAAGTAAATATGGTAAGACTCGTACGAATGTGGTTGTGTATATATAGGAGGCAAATGAGGGACAGTACGACAATGATTAGGAGACAGTAACACAAATGGAGTACCTTTAGCGGAAAACAAGGAGTAGAACAAGCAAATCAAATCTGGTTTGGATTTGATCGCTTGCTGGAAAAGAAATTTCTCGATTTCTATCAACTTATTAAGTGAAAATCCTTGCTTTCCGGAATTAATGTCCAAGTTTTATTTTTATTTTTTTCTCTTGTTTTTATTATAATTTGTTTTTTTTTTTTCAAAGTTAACTAGATTTGATCGCTTGCTGGAAAAGAAATTACTCGATTTCTATTAACTATTAAGTGAAAATCCTGCTTTCCGGAATTAATGTCCAAGTTTTATTTTTATTTTTGTCTCTTTTTTATTATTATTATTATTATTTTTAAGTTGATATATATACACACATGACCCTTCTAGTGATGGATCTTTTTTTTTTTGGGGTCATTTTAAGGGATTGATTATTTGACCAACTTTTCAATAACTTATCAACATCTCCACCGTTCAGTTGTTAAGTCTATATGAGTAGATCAATTCTGTAAATTTTCAGCCAAATCGATAATCGTTAAGGTATTCAGAACTATGATTTACAATTACAAACATAAACGGTTTAAGTTTGACAGATTTGGTTCATATTTAATCTAGCTCGATACTAACGAAAACCAATTTGACTAAAAATTTGCAGAATTGATTTATTCAAGGAGTTCTAAGAAGTGAACAGTCGAGATACTGATATGTGATTGAAAAGAAAGTCCCACAAAGTATTCCTTAAAATGCATGGCCAAAAGATGGATCCCTTAGTGGAAGGACTATATATATATATATATATATATATAGAGGCCCGTTCCAAAGCGGACGTCCGCACTTCGCTAAAGTGCGGACGGCGATGCAGCGGAGGCGTTCCAGGAGGCGACGGCGGCGCACGGCTTGCAAGAGGGAGGCCGGAGGCATCTCGGATGGTTCTGGGCAGCGTTCGAGGTCGGAGGAGGTCGGGGTTGCAGGTTCTGGGCAGCAACCCGACCTGCAACTGCAGGTTTTCTGGGTAGCTCTGCAACGACGTCGCCGGCGACTCCACCGACTGTAGACCTCTCCGCCCGATCCCTGGCGTCCTTCCGGCAACCCCCGCTGCTCCGTCGTGCCCCGAGCCGAGCTGCAGCGTCGCCATCCGCACTTTAGCGAAAGTGCGGACGTCCTCTTTGGAACAGCTCTGTGTATATATATATATATATATATATATATATATATATTTATATATTATCTAGAGCGAAATTTCTCTTTGAAATTAAAGTGCGCATTTAGAGTTTATGGCAACTTTTCAATCGCATATCCACATCTTGACTGTTCAATTTTTAGGTACTAATGTATAGATCATCTCTGCAAATTTTCAGCCAAATTGATGATCATTAAGGTATCTAACTCGCTTAAACCAATGGACGAACTGAATCTGTCCAACCTGAACCGTACTGGCTTTAAGGCAGTTATCAATGTCTTAATAATATTAATTTGGATGAAAATTTACAGAGATGATCTATACAATAGTACTTAAAAACTGAATGGTCGAGATGTGGATATGTGACCGAAAAGTGACCCTAAACTCTAAATGCGTACTTTAATTTCAAAGCGAAGCTTCGCTCTAGATAGGATATATATATATATTATTTGACCAACTTTCTGATCACTTATCAGCATCTCCACTATTCAGTTGTTAGGTCTATATGAGTAGATCAATTCTACAAATTTTCAGCCAAATTGATAATCGTTAAAGCATTCAAAACTGTTAGAGATATCTCACATCTCCTCAAATCTCTCTAGAATCTTCTAGAACAAAGAAAGTATAGTAAATTGTATAGGATATATCTTGGTGTGTACTCCAAAGAGTTTATATTGTACTCTATATATATATTCAGTATCCTTGACACATATCAATACAAGACAAATTGCTTGACATGGTATCAGTCTAGGTCTAGGTTCTATCTCATTGACAGACCTAATAGATCCTTCCTCACCTTCTGTCCTCATGACAACCGACTCTTCCACGTCTACTTCCTCTTCCTCTATTCAATCTTCCAGCCGCAACACTGGCAGATTTCTCAAGTTAGATGAAACAAATTATCTCCAATAGCTTATTTGTTAGATGAAACCTTTTCTTGTTGGTCAAGGTTTGTAAAAGTTTGTTGATGGCTCTCATCCCGTTCCTGCTGCTACCATCTCCGCTCCACAATCGAATAATTCATCGCCTGTTGCTGCCCCTTCTCCTAATCCAATGCTGCATCTATGGATTCAGCAAGATCAACTTGTGGTGAGCTATATCACCACCACTCTCACCAAAAATATTATCTTTGATTCATGGTTGATCGATCAATGTAATTAGTTAACTAGTTTAATAATTAAAAACAAATTTCGAATCCCCTTAATTATCTTGTAATTTCCGTAAATATTGTATACTTCAAATTAATATTCTTTTATTTGATGTGTAAATGTCAGGATCACCCTCAATCCCCGGATAGAACGATCCATACTTGCTATATACTAACAATTGTCCATAGGGTTAATTTTGAGAACTCACTTTGAGTTCATCAAATATTGGTGCTGTTGCCAGGGATTGAAAAGTCTTTTTGCATTTGTTGCGTCATTATTGTATAGTATGTGTGAAATTGTAAAAATTAAATTGTGTTTTCGTTGGTGATGGTGTTTGGTAAGAATTAGAGTTTAATTATGAGTTTAAAACCATAACGGAACTGGTGAAGGATTCTCTCATTAACATTAGTCGCTCCCCCTCTTTTCTTTCAAGTATGCGCACCTTAGTAGCCCATGGTGTCTAGGTTGATTGGATATGAGAAGTGCTAGCAAAGGGTCTTGTCCCTTGCTAAACAAGCGAGCTGAGCTCCGCCAAAATCTTTCCTCTACTACCTAGCCATGTGTGAAAAGAGTTACCTTAACATTGAAAGGAGGAGACTTTTGTTAAAGTTGGAACCCTTGGGCCGAAAATTCTACACCTTGATTTTAGATTTATGATTGAATTTTGATTCTTATTAGATGCTTAAGGTGACGAAAATACTTAAAATTATTTTGAGATTTTGTTATGAGTTTAAGGTTAATTTTGGAAATAGGTGAAGTCTCTTTTGTTAATCTTGACCTAAACCCTTTAAGGGCACCTAGCTCAGGTCCCTTAAAGTTGAGGGCGGTTTTTATTAACACTTGTTGAACTGTCTCTACACTTATGACCTTTCTTATTTAAGTAAGTATAGCCTACATGGAATGGTGTCTAGAAAGGGGACAACGTCCATGACGGGTTTTAGATCCAGAAGTGCTTACAAATGGGCCTAAACCACTGTGTGGGAGTAGCTCATGCTAAAATGGATTTTGCCTCTTGTGTTCGTCCTCCCCCACCTGACCATTGCAGTAAGTTTGCCTAAAGGATTTGAAAGGAAGTTTGTGTTTAGGAAACTATACTTGGGCCGTACGTTCCAACTTTGATTTTGAACTTATGATCAAATTTTGAAATAAACAAAAAAACACACATGTAAAATTGTAACAAAAATACTTCTGATTTCGTGTAACATGTATAGTTAAACGTTATACTTGTATTTTTCAATTAATTTTACCTTACTAACTTATTCTTTAAATTACAGGAAAATCAAATGGCTGAAAAGGAACCCAGTCTATCAAGGACCTTGCGTCCTCAAATATGCCTGGTGGGCTCCCCAATGTAATTGTGTACCCTGCTGCTGCAAATGGGAAGTCTGCCAACTTTGAAATAAAATCTGGATTGCTTCAAAGACTTCCCATTTTCCATGGCCCCAACGTTGAAGAACCAAATAAGCATTTGAAGGAGTTCCAATTTGTTTGCTCAAGTATGACTCCTCAAGATGTTGATGAAGATATCTTTAATTTGAAAGCCTTTCCATTTTCTCTGGCTGACTGTGCAAAGGATTGGTTATATGTGCTGCCTGAAGGACATATTACATCTTGGAATGGATTAATGAAAGCATTTTTGGAGAAGTATTTTCCCACTTCACGTGTAATCATGCTTAAGAAGAAAATCACAGGAATTACTCAAGATGTGCATGAGACTTATCCAGTTTAGTATGAGAGATTCAAGGCCTTGCTATCACAATGTCAACAACATAACTTCAAGGATGAGAATCTCCTCCAATTCTTCTATGAAGGACTCACCCATTTGGATAGACAAATGTTAGATGTTGCAAGTGGTGGGGCTTTTGTAGATAAGACGCCATCAGAGGGAATGAAGTTAATTGCCAATCGTGCTTTAAATGCTCAACAATATGAAGGCATTGGTAATTCAACGCAGAGGGTACGTGAGGTAAGTAATTATGATATTTTGGATGAGAAACTTAACAAACTTACTTCAATTGTGAGCCAGGTACTTAGCATTCATGGACAACCAATCTCCCAAAATGGTAATTGGGAAGATTACAACGTCATTGGTGGCTGTGTTCAACAAGGCTTCTACAGAGGCCTCAGGTTTCACAAAATTTTGTTTCTTCTAATTATTAGTCAATTATTAACTCTAACTATGATAAGATGTTGGAACCTTGAGCAAGTTCTACTCAATCACTTGTGGAGAGTCAACAGAGTCATGGTAAGGATATATTGGAGTTGAAGGAACAAATGGGTTGAGTTTTGGGCTTTATAGGTAAGATTTCGGACCCAAAGCCCTAATCTGCTAAGGCTGTCACAACAAGAAATGGACATACACTCGTGGATCCACCAAAAAAGGATAAGAAAGCCCAAGCCGTGATAGAAGAGGAAGAGCAAGACGTTGAGTCTTCTAAAAGGGCACTTGAGAAGGACCCTGCCACATCCAAGGTTGAGACACAAGCATCTCCAATGTCTGAACCCCCAAAAGGTAATGTTTCAAACTTTAAAAGTTCAGTTATTGCTAATCCATCTCCCCCTATTCCATTTCCAAACAGATTTGCAAAATCAAAGAAGGAGGAGGAGCAGAAAGCAAGTTTTAAGAAGGTCCAAGTCAACATACCTTTGATTGAGCGCCTTACTCAAATCCCTAAGTACGCTAAGTACTTGAAGGAGCTCTGCACCACTAGGAGACGTACACGTGAGAAAGAGGTAGTAAAAATGTCTGAAAGCGTCTCAGCTGTGATTCAAAGAAAGCTTCCACCTAAGCTTAAAGATCCATGAAGTTTTTCTATCCCTTGCACTATTGGTAACACTAGATTCGAAAATGTGATGCTAGATCTAGGAGCTTCAATAAATGTTATGCCTTATAGTATTTATGAATCTCTAGACCTAGGTGAGCTTAAAACTGATAATGTGATTATCCAATTAGCTGATAGATCTAACGCTTATTTGAAAGGGTATGTTAAGGATGTCCTTGTGCAGGTAAATAGCTTGATCTTTCCTGCAGATTTGTATGTCTTGGAAATGGGTGAATCTCCTAAGAACTCAACGCCATTTTTGCTTGGAAGACCCTTCATGAGGACGGCTAGGACCAAGATTGATGTTTACAATGGCTCCTTAACTATGGAGTTTGATGGTGAAGTTATTAGCTTCAATGTTTTTGAAGCTATGAGGTACCCTCTTTCTAATGATTACTCTGTTAGTACTACTGATCTTCTGGACTCTCTTGCTTAAATTTTTTTTGAAGTAATGAATGAGGATACTCTGCTCACCACCATGGAGAAAGGACTTGGTTATTCTAGCAATGGTAAGGAAATTCCACAAGGGAATTCATGGATGACTTTTTGGATGACAAGGTTTTTGAGAGCGTGGCCAACCTTGAGTCAATGCCACATATTGTAGGTAAAGTTCTAAAACCTTTGTCAATTCAGTTATCTACTAATAAACATGTCTCTTTAGAGATTCAGGCACCCATACTTGAACTTAAACCGCTTCCAGATCACTTGAAGTACGCCTTTTTGAGAGATAATGTAACACCCCGTACCCGGAAATACTATCCCTTAATTTATTTGCATTGAATTTAGATATTTCAATTCATCGTATCTTTAAATTAGTCTTCTTAATAGGAAATTATTTTTTATGGAGTTTAAAAAATTAGTTTCTTAGCATGGAAAAATAGAGCACGACAATACGAGAGTGTAGGCGCAAACGGTTCGTTAAACGGAGTTGTAACGAGAAAGTTATCAGTATTTTTGTGTGAGGGGTATTTTGGTCATTTCTCCTCTCCTTAGCTTAATTAGATCAGATCCTCTCCCCCCCCCCCCCAAAATCCATTTTTCATGTGAGAAACAGATGAAGGAGAGAGAGATAGAGAGAAAGAGTGAGAGAGCGAGCTCTAGCCCACCACTGTCCACCTTTTCCATCGCCAGCGCCGATTCTGGCCAAATCCGGCCAAAATTTTTACACCATTCTCTTCCTCTCTTCATGGGCTTTCTATTAATATATGTTTCAAGACCTGTCATCAAGTGTGCGCGATGAATCGAAGGAGAGAAGATTGAGTGATTTTCTGACTATTTTTCAAATTCTAGCCAAACCATTGAGAATTTGGAGAAACCCCAAGGTATAAAGTTGTTCAAAATCTCATGGGCTTTCTTTTGAGTATAATGTTGCATATATATTTGAAGATTTTGGAAGTTGGGATTCCGGCTACCATGAGCCACCGTGGCTCCGCCATCTCCGGCTGCCTTTCATGGCCATTTTTAGTTCTTTTGAGATTTGTTATGCTTCCTAGGATATGTTAGTATTAGCCTAAGTAAAGTTGTTGCATTTGGGATGAGAAATTGAGACATTGTGTTGAGAATAAATTGGAAATGTTGGAGTAGAGGGAAGCTAGTGGAAGAAAGTTAAGATAAATACTTATTGATAGGAAGACTTGGGTGACTTTACGTCGAGGAGAGGATTCGATTTCCTAGGATGCATTCACGTTTCTTTACTTAGTTTATCGGAATTGAGCTTAATTTATTTATAAATTATTATTGGCTGGGTAATCCAGTTGAGCAAGCTTCCGAGGACATTCCCGAGACGGGACTCACCTAGTCACCCTTCATGGTGAGTTGGACTTTGTTTTAAAGAAATGCATGCAACTACTTCAATTCTTGATATTTGATTTCTTTAATTATCTATTTAATATTCAAGAAATTTATTGTGATTTCTCTTAAATTAATTGTTGTGGTCATGATGCTATTTTATAATTTATGTTTGAAGTAAATTGCTTATTTTTGGGAAAGAAAGAACCTTTTCAAATGGTCTTTTAGATATGAAGTTTTAAATGTTGTTACGTATACAAAAAGAAAGAACCTTCTATTTTGGCAAAGTAAATTGGATTTCAACTTACCTTACGAGTACCCAACTCCAGCAAGATATAGCGATACTTCATCAGTTTTCCGGTTACGCGCACGTATACCCTCACGCTCTGCTTGCGTACCGGCAGACGCACAAGTGTATGACCAGCTCCCCCGCTCTGCCTGATGCTCACAGGTGTACGACCAGTTCTTCCCCCTCCCCCGCTCTGCTCATGTTGAGTTCCCTCAACATGGGTGCATGACCAGTTGTCCGCCACGCTCTGCCTATTTTGATTTAGATCATTGTAGGTGTATGACCAGTTTTTGGGTACAAGTTTGGTAATGCTTTTTAGTTTTGAAAGTTATGCAATATGCCTTTGGACTGAGTCACCTTTGCAAGCAAGTATCGAGTTTATTCTCCAATTATACCTTTAGTTTTCTTATGGGACCTTTTTAAAGAAAGTGCTTATTTTGTTACAAGTTTACTTTATAATTTGGTATGTGAAAGCATTCGTGATTTAAAATCTTTGAACTTGTCTTTTTACTGTAAGTAGCTATTTGGATGCCAAAAGTCTATGAAAGAGAAATGGCTTTAAGAAAATAAGATTTATCAAGTGGGTTTAAATATTAAATTATTTTTGTCCTCTCACTGAGCTTGTCTCACATTTTCTATGTTTTTTCTTGGGGCTCTTTGGATTTCCGTTTTGCCCAGGTAGTAGATTTTGCTGAGGTCAGACCACACCATGTTGAGGCATTCTCCTTATCCACCGTCATCCATCTTGACTTGTAGGATTTGTTTCCTTTTGTACTTTTATATTTCTTACTTAATTAGACCATGTAACTTATGCTCTGATGTAACAATAAATTGACTACTGGATTCCTAAGATGTAATTATTGGGTTAGAACCCCTGGCTTTGGTTGGTGGTGGATGTTTTTGTGGAGGACAGGAGGTCTTATTTGAAAGTTATTGGAGATTTATGATATTAGAAGTATATTATTGGATTTTACAGGTTCTTGGGTAGTCCATTTTTAGGGGAGGTTATGTCGAATTTTGGATAAAACCTTTCTCCAACTTGGTCTATACGGATCCACCTCGGATTCCACCTTGGAATCCGGGAGCGGGTCTGTCAGATAATGACACCTTACCAATAATTGTGTCTTCAAAGCTCACGGTTGAGCAAGAAGGTAAGTTGGTGGATGTACTAAGGAAGCACATGACTGCCATTGGATGGACTCTAGCAGACATCAAGGGAATTAGCCCTACACGTTGTGTCCACAGAATACTTCTAGAGGAGGGGGCGAAACCCATAGTAGAGGCCCAAAGGCGCCTCAACCCTCTAATGATGGAAGTAGTCAAGAAGGAGGTGATAAAGCTCTTGGATTTTGGAGTCATCTACCCCATTTCAGATAATAGGTGGGTTTCACCTATGCAAGTAGTGCCTAAGAAGAGTGGAATCATGGTTGTAAGGAATGAGGAGAATGAGCTTGCATGTGCCACGAAAGACTGTGACTGGACACAAAGTTTGCATAGACTACAGAAAGCTCAAAGCCAGCACAAGGAAAGATCACTTCCCATTGCCCTTCATCGATCAAATGCTCGAAAGGTTAGCTGGTCATTCTTTCTATTGTTTTCTTGATGGACATTCTAGATGTAACCAAATTTGGATAGCTCAAGAGGATCAAGAGAAGACTACCTTCACTTGCCCTTTTGGCACTTTTGCATATTGTAGAATGCCATTTGGACTCTGCAACGCCCCAGGTACGTTCCAAAGATGCATGCTGTCCATATTTTCTGACTATGTTGAAAAGATTATTGAAGTTTTTATGGATGAGTTTTCTGTTTTTGGAAAAGATTTCGATAATTGCCTTAATAATCTTGAATTGATTTTGTAAAGATGCATTGACACTAACCTTTTCTTGAATTGGGAAAAATGTCATTTTATGGTAACTCAAGGTATAGTTTTAGGGAATATTGTCTCTGCTAGGGGAATTGAAGTTGATAAAGCTAAAATAGATTCTGTTAGATACTTGTCCCCTCCCACTTCTGTGAGAGAGGTTCATTCTTTTCTTGGACATGCAGGATTTTACAGACACTTTATCAAGGACTTCTCTCAAATCTCAAGACCCTTATGCAAGCTGTTAAAAAAGGACGTGGTGTTTGTCTTTGATAAGGAATGCAAGAAACCTTTCGAAAAGCTCAAGGAGTTGTTGACTACAACCCCTATCATGCAACCACCAGATTGGTCCCTTCCATTTGAACTTATGTAAACACCTCCGACTATGCTGTTGGAGTCGTCCTTGGTCAACGCAAGGACAAGAAACCTCACACCATATACTATGCTTCCAGGACTTTAAATGATGCTCAATTGAATTATTCCACTACAGAAAAAGAGCTTTTAGCTGTTAGTTTTGCTTTAGGAAAATTTAGATCTTAATTACTTGGAACTAAAGTGACTATTTTCTCTAATCATGCAGCTTTAAAGTATCTACTTTTGAAGAAGGAAGCAAAGCCAAGGCTTATACATTGGATCCTTCTTCTACAAGAGTTTGTTGTGGAAATTAAGTACAAGAAAGGAAGCGAGAATGTGGTGGCGGATCACTTGAGCTGTATCATACATGATCAAGATGCCCTACCTTTGATTGAGACGTTTCCGGATGAACAACTCTTCGGAATCCAGGTAAGTAGCCCTTGGTATACGGACATTGTTAATTTCTTTGTTACAAATAAATCCCTAGTCATTTGTCAAGTCATTTGCATGCTAAACTTAGAAAACTGCTAGGCAATATGTGTGGGATGATCCTTACTTGTGCAAAATTTGTAATGATGGCATAGTTAGACGTTGTGTAGATGAATCTGAGTTCAATGATATGTTGTCTTTTTGCCATGCTAAGAATTGTGGGGGTCATTTTGGATCTAAGAAAACTAAATTAAAGGTGTTAGAATCTGGTTTCTTTTGGCCTTCGTTGTTTAAAGATGCACATGCTTTTTGTATGACTTGTGATAGGTATCAAAGAACTGGAAACTTAGGACCTAGAAATCAAATGCCCTTAACCAATATCTTGATTGTCGAAATTTTTTATGTTTGGGGAATTGATTTTATGGGACCCTTTCCTTCATCTTATGGTTTTCTATATATCTTGCTTGTTGTTGATTATGTATCGAAATGGGTGGAAGCAAAAGCCACTCGGACTAATGATTCTTAAGTTGTTTTAGAGTTTATAAAGACTAACACCTTTGCAAGGTTTGGAATGCCTCGAGCAATTACTAGTGATGGAGGGACACATTTTTACAACAAGACCATAGCTTCTTTGTTCAAGAAATACAATGTCACGCATAGGGCTTCAACGCACTATCATCCTCAGACAAGTGGACAAGTAGAAGTTTCTAACTGTCAGATTAAGAAGATTTTGGAGAAGACCGTGAGCACTAATAGGAAGGATTTGAGCAAACACCTTCATGATGCTTGTGGGCCTATAGAACAGCTTCAAAACACCAATAGGGATGTCACCTTTCAGGATTGTGTATGGTAAGGCATGTCATTTGCCTGTGGAGCTTGAACATAGAGCATGGCAGGCCTTGAAGACGTTGAACATGTCCATGAGTGATGCTGGAGTGTTAAGGAAGCTCCAAATGAATGAGTTGAAAGAGTTGAGGAATGATGCTTATGAGAGTTCACGGATTTACAAAGAGAAGACTACGGCTTATCATGATAAGATGCTTCATGGCAAGACCTTTGTTGTGGGACAAAAAGTCCTATTGTTTCACTGTCGACTTAAACTCTTTCTTGGTAAACTTAAATCTCCTTGGATTGGACCTTTTATTGTTACTCACATTTTTCGTTATGGTGCTATACAGATTAGAAGTGAAGCAACTAGCAATGAGTTTAAGGTGAATGGCCATCGTTTGAAGCCACATTATAAGGCATTTAGGGAGACAATTGTGGAGGAAGAGAACCTTCACATTGTACCACCTACTATGGACTAAGAAGGAAACTTCATCTGGCTGAAAGACGTTAAACTCAAGCGCTGCTTGGAGGCAACCCAATTCAGAAAAGTAGCTGTGGAGGAGATCATCAACGCATATTTGCTCTCTTTAACTTTATCTCCTCTATTTTCAATTTTTCTGATTGTATATGTTGTTTGCGTTTTTGGTTTTTGTTTTAGGTTTTGTTGTGTTAATCATTCGATTCACCTGATAATTGTTCATTGCATGATTTAACTTGCTTTACATTGAGGACAATGTATGACATAAGTGTGGGGGGAAGGATTAATGCTTTTGTGTGTTTGTAGTAGTTAGTTTTTGTGGTTATATAAAGAAAAATAAAGAAAAACAATGGAAAAGTGTCGAAAAAAAATCATTTTAGGTTTTCTTTTCTTTGAGTCAAAATTGTTTTTGGGTTAATAGCTTCTCCAAAGTAGGCTCATCTGAGTGGAATGTGATGTCTAAGGTCTAGTTTGGATACGAGAAGTGCTAGGAAAGGGTCTCGTCCCCTGCTAAACAAGTGAGCTGAGCTCCGCCAAAATTGTTCATCTCTTCACCAGGTCATGTCTCAAGGAGTTACCGAAAGGAGGAGAGAAAAGACCCTAAGTCCAAAAATTGTTTTTGCGTCATCTTTGTTTTTGTTTTTGTTTTTGAGTCTTAGGTTGCCATTTCAACTGTCTAGGATGATTCTATATCTCTGAAATTAAGGCTAAAAGAGGATCACAAGATTGAGATAATGTTTGATGATATTCTTTGGTTAATTATGATTTATGAAAAACATATAAATATGTAGTAGATATGGTGCAATGTTAACTTTGGTACAGATTACGAACATGAGTATAATTCGAAATAACCCTTGTGAGCTTTTGTGCCAATGTGCTTTTTCTTCAGAGTGATTAATGTTATATACTTTGTGTATATTCTTATTTTTCTTGGCGATGCTTAGTTGATCTCATTATTTTTCATTTGATTGATTACATACCATAGCTCTTTAATGGACTAGAGAATGCTAGAATTCACTTTTATACTTGTTGAAAATTTTATCAATATATATCCCTGATTTCGGAAAGGATTAAAGGCATTTTAGGATTTTACCACCATTGCCAAATAAGCCTGTGTCCCATTTTGTGTATAGATGTGTGCACTATCCCCTAGATAAACCCCTTTGAGCCTACATTTTTAGCCTTTTCTTTCATCACCCTAAATATCCTTAACCCTTTGTTTCTGTGTGAGAATACGGGACTTAAGTATGAAGCAAGGTAGAGAGGGAGAGAGAGAGACACAAGCATGTATAGTGGTTCACCTTGCCCTTGAGGCAAGGCTTCGTCAACTTGGGTATTTCCATTATGAGTGAGGCCTAGATAGCCTTTGTAGTATACAAGTGTGGGGATCATGGATCCATCCCTTTCCAAGAAGGGGGGACTTCCCTTTATAGCTAAAGGAAGTCTCATTCTATTCTATATTTCCGATGTGGGACATAATACACATATTTACTTTTCTTGAAGCCTCTTGAAGATCATGGGAGGGTGGCCTCCCTACGAGGTACCGGTCGACCTACACCATACCAAGGTAGCTCGGGTGTGGGACTACAGGATGCATGTCGTAGGGGGGACTAACCATGTCGTGGAGCCCACCTATGAGGTCGTTGCTTATGCTAAGCGGTATGTAATATAAGTGATATCAACAAGTTGCCCAAGTCTCGGAGTAAGAGGCGCTTCTTGGTTGGGGAGTTTAAATATGATCCCGCCAAGTATGAGTGATGACTTCGTTGAACGCCATACCCATACTAGTCCCCCGACTCCCTAAACAAGAAGGGACTCTACGGGTAGGTTGTTGCCACAGGGCCTTCATCATCGAGCTAGTACCTATAAATAAGATAAGAGTGTGTGAAGAGTATATTGATTGCGCTAGGGCAATTTAAGTGAAATTTGAGTCAAATGCATCGAGGTGCATGAATGTTTATATGAGATGCATGTTACACATTGTGTGTATGCCCGTATTATGTAATGTTAAAGTATGACATATGACTCTGAAATGTATGTGGTTGTGATAGCATACAAAGTGCATATGATGCAAAGATGTGTGATGAACACTGTTAATGCTTGAGACTTAGCGGTAGCCAAATCTTAATTAACACTGGTCCGAAGGGCAGACCGATACTTGTGATATCCTTCTAATTTCCGCTACCTGTCAAGTAAAATACAGAGGGCATCAGAGGGAGACCGCGTTGGGCAGTCTTCTCTTCTCCGATGCCGAAGTTAGTCAATGTATTTATGTGGACAAAGTAACAATAGGTAAGTATTAAATGCATAATTAATGAAGAGAGAAGAGAGAACCTTTTATAGGTGAGGAAAGAGCTGAGCTTCCCCATGTTTTCGATGTGGGATTGATGTGCTTCAATCCCCAACTTCTGGAGCTTCTGTTGCTGCCTTGGCTGGTGCGTGGCGGCTCGTCAGCGGTGATCTGGGGGTGAGCCGGGTCTCAGGCGGTAGCCCTCCTGGTTGTGTTTCCGTAGGTCACACCTTTAGTGGGAGTTGGTACCGCTGGCGGTAGCATGAGCGTGGCTCATTATAGCTAATTATGCTTGCAAATGCCATGTAAGTACAAGTCCCCCAATTCCCCAGTCAAGGAGGGCAATCTTGGTTAGGGAGTTGCCTAGCGGTTCGAAGTGTTGCTTCCGCCAGTCTTGCAAAGGCATGATTAGCGTCAGTGCGTTGCTAACCATGGACTTACTGAACAAACACTTTATACCCTTTCGGGTGGGCCCCTGCTAGGTCCCCAGGGAGTCCCCCACTCCCCGGCTAAGATAGACCTCCGTTTGACATGTGTACAGTTTGTTGAGGGGAGCTGCACTGAGCAGAGGGTGTTGGGTAGCGAACCCAATCTTTGATACCCAAGTGGTGGGGGTCAACATGCCTGATCAGGGCCGTTGAGGACTGTGTTGACGTGTTCCCCCATTTGTCCCGGAGGATCATGTTGTGACCGTAACGCCGCGTGGCAGTCGTTGCGGAAGTGAGGCGTTGCCTTGGGAATCGCCGTTGGCGGAAGTCCCTCCGCTGAGGCGAGTGACAGGTGTTGTAGCTGGCACATGCCTGTTGTTCCGACCAGTGCATGGGTTCCTCTGTGGTGTAGGGAGAAGTTCCTGCTGGGGGAGCTGTGCCTAGCAGAGACTAACTTGCTTGCAAGATGGGAAGGGAGAAGTTCCGCTAGCGGGGTTGCGCTTAGCGGAGACTTAACTCGCATGCAAGATGGGACAGGAGAAGTTCCGCTAGCGGAGTTGCTCTTAGTAGAGACTTAACTAGCTTGCAAGATGGAAAGGGAAAAGTTCCGCTAGAGGAATTGCGCTTAGCGGCGACTTTACTCGCTTGCAAGATGGGAAGGGAGAAGATCCGCTAGCAGAGTTGTGCTTAGCGGAGACTTAACTCGCTTGCAAGATGGGAAAGGAGAAGTCCCGCTAGCGGAATTGCGCTTAGCGGAGACTAACTCTCTTTGGTGGTTAGGATTCCGGCCTTTGTGGGATAACTTCATGCAGACGCTACGTCTGATGGTGTTCGACACATGGCTGACATGTTTTGAGCTGGCATGTGGAGTGACGTTCTCGCAGCACGCCTGTCTCTTTGGCATAAATGCGGGTAATTATCATTTTTGTAACCGAGGCCACGCCTCGGTTAATCCAGAGAGTAGGTTTGATAGTGGGCCACGTGTTCGGCTGTCGTGTGATGTCATTTCTAGTCGACGGCCTAGATTTTCCTGATGTTGACATAAAAGAGAGGGAAACCAGAGTGGTTTTGACGTTACCTTCACTTCAAACTCAACTCGTTGTCGTGTTCAAGCCTTGCTCTCTGATATTCGAGGAGTGTTGTCTGCAAATCGAGTGATAGTATCGTTCGGTGAAACAGATATTCCTAGAAGTGAAAACATATATTCCGAGCCTTCTAGATCTTCCATATCAACAGGTTAGTGACTCGAATTTCTCTGTTTTATCGCTCTGTGATTTTGGGTTTTTGCGATTTGAGGCGAGTTTCGTCCTTCTCCATTGCGTTCTGGGTGTAAAATGATTTTTTGGGAATGGGTTTTTGGTGTTTGACAGTGTTGCAGTTTAGGTATTTGCTAGATGGTTGAATCTGGGTTTGATTGTGGATTCGGTTTGTTCTTGTTTTGGCATTTTCTGGGTTTTCTGGGCTTGAGTGTTCTTGAGTTCGAACAGAGAACTGTGGGTTTAGATCTTGTTGGGACTAACTAGTTTTGGGTTTTAGGGTTTTTTGGATGGCTAGCGTCATAGATATCTCGAGTGGTGAGGATTCCGGGTCTGACGAGTCGCTCAGCGTGGCGGATAGGGTGTTTATTGACTCGTTGCATCCGTCTACCCTTGCAGGAACCTTACCGCCCGAACCGTTAGACATTGTGCCGCTACAAACCATACCCTGGGAATTTTCCATGGGTCGTGTTGGTCGTCCCAAGAGTTCGAGGGCAAGAGAGGATGTAGCTACCAGCAAAAGGAGGGAGGAGAGGCTGGCTAGTAATAGCGCCGCTAGCGGCTCCGCTGATGGGGCGCCAGAGGCTGGTGGGGAGGAAGTTGAGTCGGCCTGGGTTCTTGATGATGGCACGGCAGTTGACGAAGCGAGAGGGTCGATGTCGGCGGCCATCGTTGATCGTGTGAAGCGGGCGTTTCGTCTGCCAGGTGTTGTGAAACTGCGACCACCGCTGAAGGACGAGAGAGTGTCATTCCTGCCAGCGGGGCATGCGGCCGTGCACGAGGCGATCTTTCGCCAAGGGGTGACGTTCCCACTATTGCCGAATCTTCAAATATTGGTTTGCGAGTTTGGTCTTGCCTTCGGGAAAATTGTCTTAATATGTGGCGGTTGCTGATGGCGCTCAACTCATTATGGTGCTTGTTCGGTTGCGAGGGTCCAACCATAGCTGAGGTGCTGCACTTCTACGAGTTGGTGTACGTGAACCGGCAAGGATGCAGCGGGCAAGTTAACCTGAGTCGCCACCAGGGGGCCTTTAAGCTAATCAAAAATTTGAAGGATTCCATGTCACCCTGGCGGGGTACCTTTTGCGTTGCAACTGCCGGCTAGGGATTTCAAGCGGGGTCGAACGATGGAGAACCGACCTTCAAGATTAAGTCAGAATTCCAATCCATCCGAGGTTGCCAACCTGCCGCGGGCTTGAGTTGATTTGTGTTATTATTATTATTATTATTGTTTTTTTTTTTGCTGTTGTATTGACAGCCTCGTTTTTTTTTTTTTTTTTTTTATAGCGAGTCTGCGGTATAGCCTGACGCGCGATGAAGAGTGCCTCTTGGCAAGAATCCGTGGCTGTTGGCAGAATCGCAACTTGCTGGATCTCCACCTACTGATAGGGTGAGAGCTGTTGGTTGGTCAACAGTTGACACGAGCTCTTGGTATGTACTTTCCGCTGTTGTGTGTTTGCTTAATTATCGTCAAGCTGACCCTCGCTGCCTTTGTTTAGAATCTCGGTCGGGTAATAGAGCCAGTTGTGAGGCCTTCGCGAAAGCCATGGATCATGCCGAGATCAATGACTTTCTGGAGAGTATGTATGGGTCAGGATTGGCAGCCCAACATACAGTCGTGGACCCGCAAACGCTAGCGCTGAGTCGGTCTAAGATGCCTGTGGTGCTGCCCATGCCTCACCATATTCATCTGGGGCCAGATGACCTGCCCGCGGTGCAGGCGGGAGGCAGCGCCACTCATGGTTCTGCTGGCGGCAGTAAGGCTCCTGTCGCGCCAGTTCAGAAAGAGAGGGTGCCCGCCCTTAGGCGTGGGTCTCAGAGGGAGAGGGTAGTTCCCTCTAACGAACTGGTGACCGTTGCGGGGCTGGAGCCACAGACGGGAGCACATCCCTTCGGCATTGGTCCTACCAGGGTAATGGTACCTCACGGCAAGCGACTGCAGAAAGACCTGATCGACGAGGAGGATATGGCCGCCGATGAGCCTATTGGGGTACACCATCGGAAAAAGGCAAGGCAGGCCCCTGCTAAGGAGACCGTGGCCGCTGAGCAAGAGGTGCAGACGGGCGATCTTGACTCCTTCACGGCCTTCGTCGAGTTTCTGGTAGAGCCCGAGCGGGTGTTTCTTTATCATCTTTGCGAGCGGCTAGGGTTTGGCGGTCTGGAGGGGATTGTACGCTCAACCGCCGTTAACCAGTCTTCGTTCAGTTCAGTGTTTGGACACCTCTCAGTTGGGCTGCACGAGTTGTTCCTGGTGGCGTCGGAACAGCACCAAGTTGAGCTGGAGCTTAGGGAGGAGATCAACGGCCTCTAGAGGGAGCTGACAGAGGCCAAGGATAGATTGGCGGATGCGGAACGGCACCTGACCAAGGCAGAGTGAGATGCCGCTGATGCTCACGGCAAGCTGTCCGTTGCTGTTGAGAGGGATGTGGAGCGGAATGACCTCGTCTCTTGACTGGAGCAGGAAATAGCCCTTCTGATGGATCAGGTGGCTGCCAAGGTGAAGAAGGTTGAGATCCTTCAGCGGGACTCTGCCGCCAAGTCTACCGAGTTGAAGAAGCTGGAGGCCGCGGTTGCCCGTTTGGAGGCCGAGGGGAACGGTGTGGCGACTGCCACTGTGGAAGCGTTTAAGCAGTCGGCGGACTACAAGAAGGCTATGACTAAGGCGGCAAAGGTCGAAGCCATGGCCAATGTGGAGCTGCTAAAGCTAAAGGGCGCTATAGACTGGGTGAAGGCGTCCCAGCCCGCCAAGCCGTTAGGGCAGAGAGCTCCAGAGAATAGCGTGGTTCCTACCCAGGGAGGGAGTGCTCGCTCAGGGAGCGGAGAGAGTGGTGGTCGACAGGACGACCCTCAACGGACTCCGCCTCCCACTCAGTCCGAGGCCTTCCGTGCAGACTTTTTGGCTGACCAGGGCGGATGGCACAATTATAACGCCTAGTCTGACTGCTCGGGATCAGACCAGACGAGCCGGATGTCCGAGCAACAACTACTGCCGGAGAGAGAGGATGGCGTTGCTGTCCCTCACCCGTGAAAACTGCTATAGACCGAGATAGTGCTGCTGAGGCCTTATGTATATAGATGTTTTTTTTTTTTTGTGACGCCGCTAAGGCGTTTTTGTAATTTGACAATTTTTTGGGTGGGGTATCTCGACCCCAAATATATGCAATTTCCGTTTTGCAATTTTCTAAGTGTGGGATTGTTTCTGTTGTACCGCCAGAGTTTTGACTTGTGCTTTTGTTTAAGTAACGAAACATTAAAGGAATTAAAATTGTTGTTGGCGCTGCCAGTTAATTCTTGTGCTTGGACTTGGTAACAATGGTTTGAATAATTCCTTGTTTCATTGATAGCTGGCGGACCAGCGTTTACAAAAGCGGGGTTGTACCCGTTGGGTAGCTTCCCTTAGCTAAATATTGAACAAAAATTTAGCTAAGTCAAGATGCTTTTGGGTAGCGGTACGACTATTTGTAGTAATACCGAAGGTGTTCGGTATTCCAAGGTGGGTCGTTGTGGCACCATCCTTGTCCATTAGGTAGAATGTGCAGGGGCTAGCGACTTCCACTATTTTGAATGGACCCTCCCAAGTTGGGTGGAGTGCCGTTGGAGGTGGAATGACTTCCTTCATTACCCAGTCCCCCAGTTGGAGGTTCCGGGCCTTGACCCTGGCGTTGTAGAAGCGTGATACCCGCTGTTTGTTTTGCAGATTGCGCAGGTGGGCCTTGTTTCGTTTCTCCTTTAAGAGGTCCCTGTCGAGGTTGATGCCTTCCCCTTTGGACTTATGGCAGTAGGCTTCGACCCTAGCGGTAGGTTGGGTTACCTCGATTGGTAAGACGACTTTAGTTCCAAACATCATGCAGAATGGGGTTTCACTAGTGGCGAAAGTTGGGGTAGTTCTGATGGTCCACAGCACTTCCGACAGCTTTTCCGCCCATAAGCCCTTGGCGTCGTCGAGTTTCTTTATTAGCAGCTTCTTAATTATCTTGTTTGCTGCTTCGACTTGGCCGTTAGTTTGAGGGTGAGTGACAGATGTAAAACTCATCTTGGTGTCCAAGTTAGCGGTGAAAGAAATGATTCCCTTGTTGTTGAATTGGGTGCCGCTGTCTGTGATGATTTTGTGGGGGACACTGTAGCGGCAGTAAATGTTCTTCCAGAGGAAGTGAGTTACCTTAGCGGTAGTTATTGCCGTCAGCGGCTCTGTCTCGATCCATTTACTGTTGTAGTCAATGGCGACTATGATGTACTTGAATTGACCCTTGGCGGTATGAAATTTTCCCATCAAGTCCAGACCCCAAGTTGAATGAACCCATAGGCCAATGATGACAGATAGCGGTTCCGCCGGGGCATGTGGGATATCAGCATATTGTTGACATTTGTGGCAGGATCTTGATATCTTCCTAGCATCATCGCCTAACGTGGGCCAAAAGTAGCCTTGTCGCATTGTGCAGGTGGCCAAGGACCTGGCGCCTGAATGGTTTCCACACTCTCCGCCATGAATCATTGCCAGCACGGTTTTTCCTTCTTCCGAGGTCAGACACCGAAGATTGGGGTGGGTGAATCCCTGGCGGTAAAGCTTGCCATTCTGGATGTTGTAGCGGGTTGCTCTCCGCTTGAGATGTCGTGCTTCAACCTTGTCCTCTGGTACTGTCCCATTGCGCTTGTACTCGATGATTTCATCCATCCAACTAGGGTTGATCTGTATGTTGAAGATCTCCGCTAGGGTTTTTGTGATGCTTGGCTTGTCAAGACATTCCACCCTTGTGTCCGCTGGACTTTGATGTGGCTGTGCGGTTGCTAGTCGTGCCAGAGAATCAGCTTTAGCGTTCTCTTCCCTGGGGATCTGAGTAATGGAGTGAAATTTGAATTTTTTGAGGAGTGTCTTGACGTACCCCAAGTATGCCGCTAATTGTTGGTTTTTGGCCTGGAAGCTGTCATTGACTTGGTTGACGACTAACTGGGAGTCGCTGAATATGTTGACACTGTCAGCCCCCGAGTCGATGGCGAGGAGTAGGACTGCAATGAGCGCTTCATACTTGCCATGTTATTTGAGGCTTTGAAATTGAACTTCAACGCGTACTCCACATTCAGTCCTTCGGGCCCTGTCAAGATGATTGCGGCGCCGCTAGCCCTAGCGCAGGAGGAGCCATCCACGTGGAGATTCCAGGTTGATGGCTGGGGGACTGTTTCTCCGACGGCTACGACCTCCATGCTGGGTTCCTCCTGACACTCGGTGAGCTCAGCAATGAAGTCCGCCACCGCCTGACCTTCATGGAGGTCCTTGGTTTGTAGTCGATGTCGAATTCGCTGAGCTCGATGGCCCATTTGCTGAGGCGGCCCGAGTGTTCAGGGTTTTGCAAAACCTGCCTCAGCGGTGGTTTGTCAAGACGTGAATTGTGTGGGCCTGAAAGTACTGGCGGAGGCGTCTGGTAGCAAATATAAGTGCTAGAGCGAGCTGTTCTAAGGGAGGATATCTTGTTTCAGCTCCGCTCATGCCTCTGCAGGAGTAGAATATGGGGAGCTCGTCCTGGCCCTCCCGCCAGACAATGACGCAGCTTACCGCTGATAGTGATACCGCTAAGTATATGTAAAGTGTCTCCCCTTGCACCGGAATAGAGAGGAGTGGGATCGTAGCGAGGTATTCCTTTAGGCTCTGGAATGCCGCCTCACACCCTGGGTTCCAGTAGATGACTTTCTTGTGGGTTGTCTTGAGGACCTTGAAAAATGGGAGACACTTGTCAGTGAGTCTGGATATAAACCAAGAAAGGGCGGTTAGTTTGCCTTGGAGGCTCTGAACATGCTTCTTCCACTTCGGAGCCTTCATGTTGAGGATGGCCTGTACCTTGTCGGGGTTGGCCTCTATGCCCCATTCACTGACTATGTAACCTAGAAATTTGCTGGTGGTGACGCCAAAGAAGCACTTTTCTGGGTTGAGGCGCATACCGTAGGCCAAGAGAATGAGGAATATGATTCTGAGGTTCGCCACATGCCCGCTGGCCTTTATACTCTTTACCAACATATTGTCCACGTAGACCTCGATGATTTTTCCCAGATGCTCAGCCAACATGGCATTCATTAGCCGCTGGTAAGTTGCACCGGCGTTCTTTAAACCGAAAGGCATGACATTGTAACAGTATAGGCCTTTGTCGATGGTGAAAGAGGTGTTTTTCTGGTCACCGGGGTGCATTTTGATCTTATTGTAGCCAGAGAAGGTGTCCATCATGCTGAGCAGTTTGTGTCCAGCGGTTGCATCGACCAATTGGTCGATGCGAGGGAGCGGGAAACTGTCTTTGGGGCATGCCTTGTTGAGGCCCTTAAAGTCGACACACATTCGCCATTTTCCGCTAGTCTTTTTGTCCATGACCAAGTTGGAAATCCACTGGGGGTAATTGACTTGGCCACTTCTTCTCCTATTGCACGGTATCTCTCCTCGTCAAAGGCCGTTCACCGCCGCTTGACCGGGTAGGCTGATGGTTTGATACTTAGCTTGTGCGTGATGATCTCAGGGGAGATGCCTGGCATGTCAGCATAGGACCATGCAAAGATAGCAGCGTTGTCACGTAGGAATTGGGTGAGTTCCGCTGCTACATCTGGGTCGAGCTGAGCGCCGATGCGGACTGTCCGCTCAGGGTATTCATCGGAGATGCTGATAACTTTCAAGGAAGTTTCTGAGTTGACAGGCTCTTTTCTAACATATTTCTTCTCATCATCCCTGAGGTCCTCAAAAATATCTGGTGCTCGTGCCTAGTTTCCTACTGCAAGGATTTCGTGGCGGCGTGTCGACTGCGACATGGTTGTTGAATAGCATTCGCGTGCCAGCTGTTGACTTCCCTTCACACAGCCTGTCCCGTTGGGAGTAGGGAGCTTCATGAGGAGCATATACCCGGCGATGACGCACTTGAGCTTGTTGAGTGCCGGTCGACTAATGATGGCATTATATGAACTGAAGCAGTCCACAATGATGAATTTTGTGTGAATTTCAGCCGAACGTGGACTGGCGTCGATAACCAGCCGCATGTAGTCGGAACCCAATGGCTGTATGACGTCACCGGAGAAGCTAAGCAGCGGCTTATGATCCTGCAGTAGTTTCCTGTATGACGTCTCGATATAGGGTTTCGATGGCTGTTTTGAGAGCGTTGCAATTTTTGGTATTGTGTCAGCTGTCCTCGTGGTATTTGCACCACTTGCTAGTGTTTCTGGGCTTCCCCACCCTTGGGTACTTTCTTGGGGGTGGCGGTGGTATCTGGTCCTTGCACTGATCGTATATCTCCTCGTATGGGGCGGTGAGGACTATAAAAACAAAGTATCACTGAGATGACTCGGCCTGTGGATTACGGTTATCCCCGTGAGACGAGCGGCTACCCTTGCTGTAATGCTAGTCCTTCTGCCGCTTGCTCTGGTGGCAGTCCTGTTGCCACTCTCTCTTCTTATCAGTTGGCGGCATAGCTGGTGCCTTGTCAGCGGTTTCCTGATGGCTGGCGGAGGGTTGAGCTGACTTTATGGGTGTTGGTGCTGGTGGTGGGGTTTCTCCATATGTGATAAATTCTGCCTGTGCATGGATGACAGCCTCGCTCATGACATGGTCGTAAGAGGCATTTGGATTGCCTTGTCAGCGGTTTCCTGATGGCTGGCGGAGGGTTGAGCTGACTTTATGGGTGTTGGTGCTGGTGGTGGGGTTTCTCCATATGTGATAAATTCTGCCTGTGCATGGATGACAGCCTCGCTCATGACATGGTCGTAAGAGGCATTTGGATGATTGTAGTTGAGGTGATAAAGAAATGGCACTACTAGAATTATGCTCATAGACATCACGACAATTACATCGGTGAGAAATACACGCGATGTAAAACAATGTCATTAACATCGATTCCTCAAAAACCGATTTCTATGAATATAACTAACATCGCTTTTTACTGTTGACCGATGTCTATATTTTGAATCAAAAATTTTCAAAAATGCGGAAAAGACTAAGTTAAAAATTTCAATACGCGGGGAACAAAATTTTCGTTTCCACACACTTGGTCAGTTTTCCCACTCTCTCTGGCAGCCCATTTTCATCCTTACTCACTATCTCTAACAAAACTGGAGACCCATCTCTCTGACTTTTCCTCAAAACCCTAGCCCACTCCTCCTTCCTCTTCCGCTCTCTTTTCACGGCCACCACCACCTCCCTCTCCTCCGCTCACTCCCGCTACTATCTCTCCAGCGGCATCGCCTCAGCTGGCAAGCTCACTCTCTCTCTCTCTCTCTCTCTCTAAAACCCTCTCCGTCTCTCTCTGGGATTGACGAAGATGCAGTCTATGCCACACAACAATTTCTCATGGACACAATGGAGCCTCCCCAGTCGCCAAACCTAGCCCCGGCAAGCCTCCAAGGAGAAAAGCGCCTGCACCTTCAGATCTAACTATACGGCCTTGGATTCGAAGCCTTCGCCGGTAGCTAAGTTGAAGAGTCTGTTGCAGCCACAGCCGCCGCCGTCAAATCCTCTCAAACAGAAGCTTGGGAAAGACTGGGTATTCACATTTTTTCAACCTTTCAAGACAGACAACTCTCAGGCCAAGTGGTCTAGCATTTTCGAACTCTCGCGCCGGTAACTGATCGCATTTCGTCTCTCGAATCGAATTGGTTTGATTTTGTTCTGGCTAGTTGTTGAGTGGTTGATTTTGCTGTTTGTGTAGGTTGCGGGATCGCGGTCCTGATTGGAGCGGGTTGCATTGCCATGGGGATTGTTACCTTGCTCATTAGCGATTGGTTATTGTGGACCCTGCCTCAGGAGATCAGCCACTCTACAACAAGGACAAGACCATCATTGTCACGGTACTCTCTTTCACATTTGAATTCTCAAATTTCAATTTTGGATGAAGATTAGTCTGTATTGTATTGGAGAAAAGATGAAATTTATAGTTTGCTTAGCTAGAATTGAGAGATGATCGATGCATTTTCATTACCAAAAGAAATAGAATGGGATATTTAAATTAGCTTGAGTTTCGAACTCTTGACATTGAGTCGTGGATTCTGAGCTCTGTAATTAGTTTGATTCATGGTTATTAGGATGGAAAGTTAGTCCATTACATGTGCTAGTGGAAAATGGTTTTAGATTGAGTGAGTAACTTAAATATGTAACTGTTGATTAACTTTGATGCTAATGTTCTCTTTCCGAGGCTTTTACTAAGATGAGCAGAGTTCGGAGTTTATAATTGGTTTGGCTGATCTATTTATCTGACTACATTGACTTAATCTTCTACTTGATTTTTGGAGCTGTCTTTAGGTTAATGGTGAGATATATAACCACAAGCAGTTGAGAGAAACATTGAAGGGTCATCAATTCTGAACTGGCAGTGGCTGTGAAGTGATAGCGCATCTTGTAAGTAATCAATGACTTCAGCCAGGCTTAAGTGACTTCAGCTATGCAGTCAAACTGGTAGACTGTTGCTTCAGTATTTCTTTGCACTGATAAAAGAGTTTGTGGCTTATTTTTATAGTGTTTTTTACCTCCCTCCTTTAAAGCCTTGATCATTCTTATTTAACCTTTGATCATTAGATATGCTGAAGCTTTAATTATCTTGCATATTTAAGCTATTTTATATTTTCTTTGCAGGATCAATTTGGTTTGCTTCAGAAATGAAAGCTATAAGTGATGAGTGTGAAAGATTGATATCTTTTCCTCCTGGGCATTTATACTCTAGCAAACAAGGTAAGTTGAGCTGAGCTCTAGTTACTAATAACGATTTGGGTTCATGAATCAACTAACAGCCTTTTAGTCAGCAAAAGTTTAAATATAAATATTCTAAGATAGCATATTTATTATGATGTTTTTGCCCATTTGACAGTAATTTAGAAGCAGGGGGAACAAATGCTTCTATTATTTCACTTGAAGAAACAAAAACATGTTAGCAAACTTTATTATACATTTTATACTTGGGGGTTTGGACATGCTTTATAAGGAGATATATATATATATATATATATATTTTTTTTGATATCACTAGAAAGACTTTGTATCTGTAAGTGTAAATCAGAAAACTCCTGAGTCTGAGTCAGAAGTTTTTTTCTTTTTGTATATTCATTTGGTTAACAAATAACTTTCAAGATGCCTCTTCTTAGTTCACCGTAGCTGAATTTATAAAATTTCAACTTTGTCTGCCTTAAGTACATTTTATTTACAATTTTATGTGTGCAGGAGGGCTGAAAAGGTGGTACAATCCACAATGGTTTTTGGAGAAGATACCATCGACTCCTTATGATCCCATTGTTTTACACGAGGCTTTTGAGAAGGTATGCATTGATGTGTACCACTTACAATCCTACTTCTCTTCTTTTTGTGTTTTGTATATGTTCCTACTCTTTATCGATTAGTTGCAACCATCACGTAAGAAATTAAACACCATTCTTGCAATTTTTTTTTTAGAAATGTGTTGCTGAGACTACTATGTAAATCATTCCTTTTGTTTACCAAAACCCTTGTTGTTATATCTGGTTCTTTGTGTGGATCCTTGCATTGAAAGGAAATCCTAAAAAGGATAGGTTGATGCCACTTTTTTCTCTGCTAATATTAGTGTTGGGAGTTATTTAGTTGGTGTGCAACTCTGCTAGTTGGGTGAGACTTTATGAACTTACTGAGACTACTATGTAGATCATTCCTTTTGTTTACCAAAACATTGTTGTTATATTTGGTTCTTTGTGTGGATCCTTTTGGTATTCCCATGTAGTTTAAAGGTAGTCAAACCCCAAAACTTTTGATTTAGGCATTATAGGATGCCCTTTTAAGAAGTAATTTGCCATGTAGTGAAAAAGCTAGATGGGAATCAAATCAAATGTTTCTCATTTATACGAATGTACACAAACACACTTGTGCACATATCATTTAATATGGTTACTATTGATTTCTAAAGTGATGTGTACTTAATATATTCTGGAAACATATTATAGTTCCATGGGTCAATTCTTATGATGATGACCAGAAAAGTTTCAGTTGGCTTTAAGAATGTCGTCATTCAATGCAGACATCACATGTAATTTACCATAGGACCAATTTTATGTCCGTTAAGTTTGGCCACTTTTTCTGTGTTTGTAGTGTCTATAAACTGTGTTTCTTAAAATGATTTCTCTAGAGCTGCCTAGGTTGTAAGTGGAAGATAAACTAGGGAAAGAAGAGCCAGGCAGCCTATCGACTCATCCTGTATAGATTACTTGTAGTTTACCACTTTACTAGGCATGTGCATATTAATGTAATCATGATTTCTTACCAGGTACTTCCAGTAATTAATCTAAAGTTCTTGATCACCTTTATATTGTAAAAAGTGTTATCATAAGCATAAGCATCCAAAGATTTACTTTGAAGGACAGAGATGCCAAGATTAAGTATTGCTTAGGAACTTAGTGTTCCATGATTGGTCTTTCTGATTGATATATATGCGCAGATGATGTGACGTTGAATCTAATTTGCAGGCCAAAATTCTCATGGAAAACTTCAGGAGCATACAAATAGTGAGTGATGTATTATATTTCCTTTTCAATGAAGATTTGAACCTCTGATCCCACTGTTATTTAGAACAATTTTTGTACCAGTTCTTTAGCACAACCTTTAAGTAGCACACTAGCACACTATGCTACTTCTTTTCAAATGCAAGTCTTGATGCTAGGATATGAATGTCTTGTAAGCTCAATGGCAGGCCAATGCTCGGATAGGAATGTCTTGTAAGCTCAATGCTAGGATAGGTAATAATTGGCCTGCCAACAGATTGTGTTATGGATGCTAGGATAGGAATGTCTTGTAAGCTCAATGTCTTTTTGTCTTTCCCTTTTCCTTTCCTTTCTTTCCTTCTGTTTTTCTTGTTATAGCTAATTGTTCATTTCATTTTATTTGCAGGTGAAAACAGAAGAACAAATGGAATGTAAGTACGGCGAGGCTTGCTTTCGTTTCTGTTTCTAGTATTATGTGCCATTTAGACTTAAATTTTTGTTTTATTTCGACATGTTATGCATAGAAATACTTGGGATGTTGTTATGTACTTTGAGCATCAACATTAATTAAAATTTACTTACTTACGATATGTATTCTCATTAGCAATAGTTACAAATCAGTTTATATATAACTATAAAAATGAAGTCATATAAGAACTAATACATCAGTTAAAAAAGAAAAAATTGATGTCCCATTAGCCAGTGGATAACAAAATATTAAGTAAGAAATGATGTAACACAACCCAATGAACATCGACTTATTAAGTAAGAAACGATGTAAAAAACTCAATGGACATTGAGTTATTAAGTAAGAAACGATGTAAAACAAATCAATGGACATCGATTTATTAAATTAAAAATGATGTCTAGTATAAATATGAACATCGGTGCCAACCTCAAAAACTGATGTTTAATAGAAAAATGGACATCACTTCATAAAAGGAAACGATGTTTAATAGAATAATGAACATCGGTAGCATAATACAAAAGAATGTAGATTCAATCTTAAATAGTGTGATATATGGCAAGTACCCATAAAGCTTATAAACAGCAGGCAAACTTCAAAAACACCGATGTGTAAGAGAATATAACACATCGTTTCTAGAATGAGTAACGATGTTAAAATGAAAACTGGTGCTATTGGACCTATATTTCGTTAAGCATTAAATGCATAAATATGAAGGTTTAACAATATCAAAAAACACCAATTTGTGATCATAATAGCAGTTTAACATCAATTCTGGATCATAATCCGATGTTTATTATTATATGGGACATCGGTTTTTAACCGATGTCTATTTTTTTGCGATCTTTTACATCACCCACTAACACATGTGTACAAATTTTTTTTTACATCGGTTTCTGGCCGATGTATATGAGGAAAATTCTAGTAGTGTGGCCCCTTGAGGAGTCCCTAATTGAAAGCTGTCAGTGCCATTGTCTTGTCAAGATCATGGCATTGGGATGTTGCCGCTCGCCACCTGGTGACAAACGCCTTTAATGTTTCCTCTGCCCCCTGTTTGAGGTTGAATAGCTGGGATGTATTGTGGTGTCTGGAAGCCAATAGGATGAACCGAGAGAGGAACGCATTTGATTGCACATTGAAAGAATCAATAGACCCTGGCGGGCAGTCAAAGAACCAACTCATCGCCTCGCTGTCCAGCGTTTTTCTAAACAAGTGGCAGAGAGTGGCGTCATCGAACCCCTTGTTATTTGTGACTTTTTTGAAGGTGTCCATGTGGACAAAGGGGTCAGTCATGCCGCTGTAATGTGACATCTTTGGTGTCTTTGCATACGCTGGGCGGATGGCATGTAGGATCCTGGCGGTAAATGGTTTTGGCCTAGATGCGAAGAGTGGATTTGGTATTGGCGCTGAGGCGCCTGTCTCAGCCCGGATTAGCCGTTGCTCCAGTTGTTGCATTTTTTCCAGGATCAAGACGGTTGTGTCGCCGCTAGGTCCTGCCTGGAGGTTTATCTGCCGCTCATGGGCGAAGGGAGGTGGATTTCCCTCAGTTCTGGCCTTGACTGCTGAGCGGTTAGTATGTGGTTATGACTCTGCCTCCTGCTCCAGAATCAATCTGGGTGCGCGCGCGCGGGGGGGGGGGGGGGGTCCCATTTCCAATAATTCTGGTGGGTTCAGCGGTACCTGCATATGGACGATTGGTCCGGGTACCAACCCGCTGATGTTGGGTTGACTGTGTCTGAGCTTCTCCATGTTTTCGATGTGGGACTTATGTGCTTCAGTCCCCAGCTTCTGGAGCTTCTACCGCTGCCTTGGCGCGGCGCGTCAGCGGTGATCTGGGGGTGAGCCGGAGCTCAGGCGGTAGCCCGCCTGGTTGTGTTTCCGTAGGTCACACCTTTGGTGGGAGTTGGTACCGCTGGCGGTAGCATGAGCGTGGCTCATTATAGCTAATTATGCTTGCAAATGCCATGTAAGTACAAACACGATGACACATACATAATGATATGTAAATTTTGTATGCATATGATGCACATGTATGAGGACCAGGAGTGTAGTTAGTCCCCGAGTCCCCTAAGACACGTAGTTAGTACCTAGGTTATGGTTGAGGATGCCCGTGAGGCTGAGCATAGAGCTCCGGTATAGTAGTAACTACTGGCCATACTAGCGAGACTATGGCGTGACCATGATAGTTCCCCAAGTATAGGTTAGAGGAAGGAACTCTAACTTACTTAACCCGAACGTATAAGCTACAACTTGATTGTTTGACTCATGTGTGATGGGGTGGTGTGTTGTGTGAGTTTTGTCCTATGGGATGTAAAAGAAATTTAATTGTTGCGATCAACAATAGGCGAAAAATTTCAATATATCCGTTAATAGACCATAGCACAAAAAGTATGAGCATGAAGCTCAATGATAGTCCCGGTCGGGTACTACCTCCACTTGTGATAAATGGTCTGAATAAGTCCCCCAAGTGTAGAGAACGCTCGGGAGGTGAGATGACTCAAAAGCAAGGGACTGGACCTTGGCTTACCTGTTGGGGGTACCGCGCCCGGGGCAAGGACTATAATGCAAGGGACTAGACCTTGGCTTATGTAAGGGAGCTACCCTTTAGTTATCCCGTTGGGATACCTCGCTCGAGTAGAGGATTTATGAGGGCCTATAGGCCTTGTGTGTGGAGTAGATAGGCTTGAGCCTTAGCACCCTGTGGAGTAGATAGGTTTGGAGCCTCTTATACCCGGTGAGGTGAATGAGGGTTTGAACCTCGTCTACTCGGTGGGGTAGATGAGAGCTTGAGCCTCCTTAACCCAATGAGGTTGAATGAGGGCTGGTAAGCCTCCTTTACCCGGTGGCGTGTCCCAGGGTAGAATGGTTGTTGAATTCTCATAACCCCGTTGGGATGCCCGGTGGCTTTGACCTCCTGTACCAGGTGACGTGGCCCCAGGTAGAATGATGGCTTTAGCCTCCTTACCCTGTTGAGGTACCTCACTTGGGGCGAGGATTTTTAAGTGCCGCATTTTACACTTATTTAGTGCCATATGTATACATGAAGCAATTTTAATTGATGGGCAATTAAATTAAGTATTAACACGTAGGCATAAACGGATATGCTACCAAAATTTAACGTAGTTTATAGACGTGCTTGGCTTTTAGTAATTGCTATTGAAGCATGTGAAGCATCACATTAGGTCAAATTGAAAGAGCGTAAATGAGAACTTACATGGAACCGGTCAAAAATTATATAAACATTGTAAACAATAATGACGAAATTGTCTGAGTATGAGATTTCCATGTTTTGAAAAATGGCGACACAATGTAGTGCTGACAATATATCCGGTTCGAGTGATTGCGCATGGAACCGGTCGAAAATGATATAAACATTGTAAACAATAATGACGGAGTTGTCAAAGTATGAGATTTCCATGTTTTGAAAAATGGCGTCACAATGTAGTGTCGACAATATATCCGGTTCGAGTGATTGAGCCTTCTTAAAAACAAAAAATGGACGTTAGCCCTTAGTGTGACTAATAGAAAATGTACTTATGAGTAATGTAAAGTTTCGATGCAACAAAAGCATGATGATTTGCTGAAGCCTCTAAGCCAATTAATGTGGACACGTAAATTACGTGACGTAATTTTGCAATTTAATGGTGGTTTAGTGTTGCAAGGGATGTGATGCATAGAGTAGTATATATGTGCAATAACTGATAATCATGCTCAATATTTCTATGACAAAATCAAATAAAAAGGCTCTGGTCTCTGGAACTTAAATTGGCTTACTGACATAAAATGGCATTTCTTAATTTGTATGATTGTAAGTCATGCATAAAACTTATTCAATAGCTGTACATGAGACATGTAACCATATGTATGTTGTATTGCATGTGAGCAACAAGCAATGATATGAAATGATAGGAAACTTATGTGTTAACATCAGATTGGAACAAGTGAAAGTGTCTTGCTGAAGACATCTTGCATGCATGTGTTATTGAATAATATTGTAGGGCACGTGTAACCATCATGGAGAAAGAAACCATCGAGGTGTGCATGGATATATAGTTGGTTGATACGTGGTATTAATTGTACAGATCATATATAGAATGAAAACATGAGGGCAAGCATGCTTTGAAATTTTAATTGAATAAGTGTGTGTACGACAACTTATCTTTGCAGCAAAGCTGTAGTTTGAAGACTGCAAATCAATATATGAGAGACTAGCAGGTGCCTAGAGAAATAGAAACTGGTGTTGCCGGGTGTCCAGAAAAAAATTGATGGGTGTTCGAGCAGTCTTCCTAGCTATTGGACTACCTCGGAGGAGGTAGCCGATGCTTGAGAAGAAAACAATGCTAAGTTCTCGGTGGAGAATTGGATGATCGATGATCCCTGAGGAGAAGAAGTCAAAGGTCCCGGAAGAAGTTGTTGGTAGAAGATATTGTGCAGCCGGGATGTGAACGTCTCCGGGATGTGATGTTATCACCGAGATGTCGTGACTGAGCAAAGGTCACGGGTTGAAATGGATTGACTGGGTCGGTGGCCGCGAATCCAGATGGGTTGATCTAGTGTCTTGAACTTCTAGACTCACATGTCCCGGTCAGGGTGGAAGGATTGGCAGGTGAAGATGTAGCCAAATTCTGTTTCCGGTGTCGCGGGACAGTAAGGAGGCCGTCGAGGGATACTGGGAGGTGAAGCTTCGAGTTCCAGGAGGCAGATGCACTGGCAACCGAGAAATGAAGTGCTGGGGAGCGAAGCTGCTACAGGGAAGTGCATGTACTACCGGGAGGAAAGGGCAGAGATGGGAAATGATTGTTCCCGGATTGAGCTTTGTGACCAACTAGACTCTTGACTTTGGGTCGACGGGTCTGGATGGTGTTTGTGAGTCTCTGGAAGAAAGAACTTCGGGGTCCAGGTTATGGTGAGTTCTTGGATGAGTAGAGCGGTTACGGGAGTTGATGACAGCCTAGGAAGCATGGCTGCCCAGAGCAATTCTGAAGTGAGGTACTGGTAAGGGCTGCAGGGACTATGAGACAGACCAGAGTAATTATACCGTACAGGTACCAGAGGCTAGAGGTAGTCACCGGGGGATTGCGGTGTTGGTCACTGGATGAAGTATTTTGCCTCCGGGATCTGAAGGTATCACCGAGAGATGGATGGGTGACGCCGGTGAAGAGTCTAAGCCAGCAGGTCCAAGTAGAGGTCGGGGTCTCCGGGGTGGGTTGACATATGGGATTATATGCAGCTGGACCTTGATTCTTAGATTGGTAGTGATGTATGGCATCGGGATGAAGAGATCAGTACTGGAGACTCGGCCCACTGACTTAAGTACCCGCTGACTCATGATAGTCCCGGATTAGTGGAACTAGTGGAGTTGAAGGTACTTGGGAGTTGGATGTGCACGTACCCGCCGACTTGTAGTACCCGATGGCTTGTAGTACTCGATGGCTCGTGGTACCCGATGGCTCCTCGGAGGCTTGGGTGAGGAAGGTGAGGGGTGTCCTGCGTGTACCTGCTCACTCGTGGTACCCGTACATGACTCGTGGTACTCGTACATGACTCTTGCTCAAGGTCAGAGGTGTCTTGCGTGTACATGATTAGTGATGCCCGTACATGACCCTTTCTCAAGGTTGGAGGCTCTTACCCAAACCTAGGCCCCTCCTTCTAGCGCCAATGTTTCTGTGTGAGAATACGAGACGTAAGTATGAAGCAAGGTAGAGAGGGAGAGAGAGAGAGATATACAAGCATGTATAGTGGTTCACCTTGCCCTTGAGGCAAGGCTACGTCCACTTGGGTATTTCCACTATGAGTGAGGCCAAGATAGCCATTGTAGTATACAAGTGTGGGGATCATGGATCCATCCCTTTCCAAGAAGGGGAGGACTTCCCTTTATAGCTAAAGGAAGTCTCATTCTATTCTATATTTCCGATGTGGGACATAATACACATATTTACTTCTCTTGAAGCCTCTTGAAGATCATGGGAGGGTGGCCTCCCTACAAGGTACTGGCCGACCTCCACCATAGCGAGGTAGCTCGGGTGTCGGACTACAGGATGCATGTCGTAGACGGGACTAATCATGTCGCGGGGCCCACCTATGAGGTCGTTGCTTATGCTTGGCGGTATGTAATATAAGTGATATCAACACCCTTAATCTTAGTGTAGTTACATTCTTACTTTTTGTTCTAAAGACTTAATGGAGCTATTTTTGAGACTTTGCAAAGGAAGAAGGGATCAAGATTGAAGATTAAGAAGAGTTGAAAGCTCAAGTGTCGGGGTAGAATTGTCCATGAGAAAAATATGTGTATGTATGCCGTGAAAAAAAAAACGTTGAAATAATATATAGGGCTAAATACAAATTACTACCCTGTGGTTTAGGTCCAAAATCAATTCAGTCCCTGAACTTCTAATTTCATCAAAAACACCCCTGCACTTTCAATTTTGATCTAATAGGTCCAATCCGTTAGTTTTCCGACAATTGAGTTATTTAACTTGTTAATGTGGCTCATAAATGGCCTATGTTTTATGATGTGGTGTCGAGGTGTTCTGCATAGTCAATTTAGGAGTGAGTCCTACTATTAAAAATAAATAGTTTTTCAACAAATAATCCAACTATAACTTGAACTTATAACAGAATATTAACGAATTGGACCTATTAGATCAAAATTGAAAGTGCATGGGTGTTTTTGATGAAATTAGAAGTCCAGGGACTGAATTGATTTTGGACCTAAACCACAGGGTACTAACTAGTATTTAGCCCTAATATATAATTATACGGCTAGAGGAAAAAATGTTATGTTTTATGGATTGTAGTCCCCTATACTTTATGGATTTGGAGTTGGCTTTGAAGTGAAGGCCCATTCAAGAAAAATTTGGTCTTTGTCCAATTCACAATGAAGCCCAACAGGAGAACATGGCGTTAACTTTACTTGGTGGATTCGAAAATAGTCTCTCTACATCAATGAGGCTCTACTTTGTTTTTAGGACACTTTTGCAATTTTCTTATCCATTCTTTCTTTTAACCTTAAGCCTTGGCCCCAATACAACCCTTTTATAAGACCTTTTTGATCCTTAAGATGGGATATCCTTTGATCTGTGGAGATGAGTTTATAACTGTTTAACTTATGGCTTGGGTTCATTTGTGCATGTGATTGATATCTTTCATGAGATCTTTTGGAAAAAAATATTGATATATGTGCTTTTCTTTCTTTATATGTGAGTTTTTTGTTGAAATAAATAAATAAATATATATATATATATATATATATATCATCTCTCACATATGCTTTAGTGAATAAGAAGCTTTTAAGCATGACCCTTGAATTCTGAAAGAAGAAAGAGTGCTATATCCTATGTGAGGTGAATTATACTTGTTTGATGCATGTTGAGCTCCACCCCATCATCATTGTTACTCCCAAGTCTTACATGCTTATATGTGGATTATATCTTGTAATTAATTTTCAAATATCTTGAAGATATGATTCTTAGTTAAGTGTTATTCTTGGTGCCTTGAAAGTATGAGATTGCTGAGACAAATTGTTGAAGGGCGTTAGAGTCATTGTCTTTGTGAAACGTTGGAGTCTTATACTTAGTCAATTTTTCGTTGCTTTTGTTTTCGTTTTCGTTGGTTTTAGGTTTTCTACAATTAGTTATTTTTGTGTGTTTTGAGTCTTTGTGTTTTTGTCTAAGTTGTTTTGATTTTACTAAGGGACTAGCAAAAAGCTAAGTGTGGGGGTGTGATCAGACCAATATTTCCTATGTTTTTAGTGTCATTTTCCCTACATTTTACTTAGTTATTCATTTAACAATGTCATTTCTAACTTACTTTGTTGTATTTAGGTATAATGGAGATTCAAATGCATGAAATGAGCTAAGAAAAGCTGGAAATGCTAGAAATGAAGGCAAGGCAGGTACGTGGTGCAGAAATGAAGAAATGAAGCTTTCCTAATTCTACCAGCAAAAGGAATCTCAGTTGAAGTAGGAATTCTAATTCAACTAGGACTGAGCTCGGAAAAATGCTGCTCAGATATGAAGAAGTGACAGAGTCCCAGTTGAACTAGGAAACTTGATGCTACTAGGAGACCTGGTGAGGCTAGGAGATGTTGTGGCTTCAAGATGACTCAAGATTGCTCAAGAATATTCTAGAATGCACAAGAAATTTCAGCAATTGAAGAATGAGCTTTGAAATTGTCCAATTGAGAAGTCTGGCCCAAAGATTGAAGCATGTGACTTGCACATGAGTTTCTAGACCCATCTTGACGTCTTGAAGAAATCTTGAATCAATATCAATTGGTTTTGCCATGAAAATAGAAGAAGATTTAGGCAAGAGCAAATATGGAGAGTTTGGGAGAAAATCAACTTCGTGTGCAATCAGGAAAAGAAAATAAAAATCATTTTAGGTTTCCTGGTTGTATTCTACATGCATAGGGGCCAAAATAAGGCTAGGTTCATCAAGGATTTCGGCAATGAAGAAAGGTGACTTGTTCTCTATTTCTAATAGAATTTTCTCATTGGTCGAATTATGCAAACAAGGAGAATTCTTAGGGAAGTCAAGCCTATTCTAATATAAGGAGGGTTGTTTTGCCGTGAAAATCATCATCAAACCCAGAATCAAAATTGATTTGGTGCTTAAATGCGACTTACGCGCAATAAGGGCACGGTCATCAAAGAAGTGGGAAATATTTAAACCCGAAATTATCGTACTATAGGGATTGAAAAGCTAACTACAATCCTTGGTTATGTCGATTACTAAGTCACCAACAATTTAACAAACAAAACCTAAAAATAGCACCAAGCTATTTACATGGCCAGCTCAGAACAACTAAGCCTAAACTAGGTCGAGAGAATAACCACAAGTAAATGCAGAAACTCACAACCAAATGGTATGGACAATGAAAGTGGTTTGTGAAAGTTGATTTTGATTGCGAAAAATAAAATTGACAATTGAAAATTAAAATTGCAACTAAAAATTAAGATAATAGAAAAGTATCAAGAAATGGAAATTAGGTCACTAGGGTATCCTTCTAGCCAAATTCAATGCACAAATATGTTCCAACAATGGTCATTCAATTTATAATGGCATCAAGAACCGTACCCAAGGCTTTTCAAGGCTCATAGGTCATTATATTCCTTAAAGGGTATTCCTATTCCAGATCAAGGGTCCTAGAAACTCAATTGGGACAATCTAGAGCCTTGTTAGGGCCTCTAGTTGCACCAAAAGGTGAAGAGTCCTAGAATCAAGGTTCCCAAGCTAGCTAATACGGCAATCGAAATTGGTATTGTAACTAACCATCTTCTAAACAAGTGTCCTAGCCATAAATTAGAGAAGTGATTAGGTCTCCTAATTCGTTCTAGACATGCTCATCTACACATTTAAGAGTTAATCAAGCTCCTAATCATGCATCTAAGCTAAATCTTATAGAATAGAACATATGCCAAACACGAAATCGAAAACCATTAAATCAAAACATATTTATTACATTAAATCTATGCTAGGGCTCAAACCCTAGTTTCCTAAATAGACTACTCACAACCATCCACAAATCAATAAAAATATACATCATAAAAGAGGTAAAGGTGAAGAGGGGTGAGAAACAACAAGAACAAGTCACAAATTGCTATGGAGTAATTAGGACAAGTCTTGATTTATGGCTTCCCACTATACGCAATCTCAAATCTTGATGCCCCTTAAAATCCCTTGAGAAATTGAAGAAGATTTGATTGAATTTTGGTGAGGTGGATTTTGGTAAGCTGGTGTGGTTCTTGGTGAGGAGGAAAATGGGTTTTAGTGAGGAGATTCTTGATGAAGAGGAAAATGGATCTTGATGAGAAGAAGAAATGGTGTGGAGGGGTGGTTTGGGTGTAGGGAGAGAGAGGGAGAGGATGAAGGGATTCTGGTGTGCGGCTACTGTGTTTTTTTTTTTTTTAATAGAAAATTACACACAAGTGTTATTTTAAAACTTTAATTAGTCATAAGGCCACTTTATATTTTTTGTACACATAAGGCCATTTTAAGGCTTAAAACTATCAAATTATTTTTATGTTATACCCATTTTGCCCTCACCATCAATTCAAGTTAGATCAATCTCTCTCTTTTCTCCGATCCAAATCTCAAACCCAAATCAATAACAACTCAGCCCTCACCGTCTCAACCATTTTTGATTCCGACAAGGCTTCCTTGCTTCCAACGCCTTTGCTCCGTTTCCAATTCGCCACTCTCCCTGTCCGACGATCTACACGTCAAGCTGTCTCTACTCTCCATAACCGCTCTCACGGAGTCCGTTTCGTGTTCCGGCTTCGGCGTGCACTGAGAACCTTCTTAGGAAGAGGAAACGTGTCGTTTTGGAATGCGGACATCTCTAGCCTCGTCGATCAACTCCAGGAGAAGCTCGGCGTTTCCGTCACAGCTCTCGTTCCTGCCGGTCTCCCTATGGTAAGTGTTTTCCCCAATTTGATTTGTGTTGGTAAGTGACTGAGATATTTCTGTTGGTTTGATTTGATCTATATTGGAATTATGTGCATGTGTGGCTGCATTTTGTGGATTTATGCTTGTTGATATGTATGAAATTGTTTTCAGATCGATAAAGTCCATTTTGTACAAATTGATCCACTAGGTTTTGAACGGAGTAAGTTTTGAAGTTCTGGTTTTTAAAATTTGGTTCATTTTTCAGTTGTGTATGGTGGAGGACTGAAACAGTAGAGGTATATGCTTTAAATTTGTGTCTATGGCTGTAGTGTAGTTCAGATTTGACAAATAAAGGTACTGAGAGTTTTTATAATCGACTATGGCAGTAATATACTGGTCTTAAAAACAAGAAAAATAACTTGCACATTCAGAAAAAGGAAACAGAAAGAAATAAAAAGGCACTTTCTTATTGTTGCATAAACATTTTATATTACAAGCAATCTTGGCCTACCAAATATTGTCTAATTTGTTTATGTTTTTGATCAAGGCAGAAGCCTACCATCATGTTGATGATGTAGATTCTAAGATGGCCAAAACAAGGCAATAGGACTTCTTCAAATAACTACATGCCTGTAGCTGGCCAAAACACTGGAAACTTCATTACGGTATATTTCTCCGACTTTATCTTTTCTATATTCCTCAAAATGTTCATACCTTTATTGTCTTTCGGTCAAACATATTGTTCTTTTGCCTTTTTCAATGTCATTCATAGAGATATAACAAGCATGCAAAAAGTCGTTCATGATTACTAAGGTTAAGCATCTCAGTGTATTGCTAATTCAGTAAAGGTTCTTCCTTCGAGTGGAAATTAGAAAAATCTTATTCTTGCAAAATTTCTCATCTTCATAGGTAGTAACGAGCCCTACTTTTCACTTGAGTACTAGAGAATGGAGCCCTACTCTTCAATTGAGCAATAGTGAATGGAATATCTAGGTATTTAATCACTACTGCCCAATTAGATTACATCAAATATCTAGTAATAGTATATTTTCAAGCTGATGTTAGTAGGTTTTTAGTTTTAATTTTGATTGATTTCAATTCATAGTGGCTTTTCAACATAGTGATAGTAGTTTTCTATCTCTATGTTAGTATACTTTCAAGCTGATATTAGTAGGTTTTTAGTTTTAGTCAGTATCTCTCTATAGTTGCTATAGCGGCTTTTCAACATATTTATAGTAGCTTTCTATCCCTATATTAGTATCTTTTCAATCTAATGCTAGTAATTTCTTTGTTTTCAATTTGATTGATTTCAAGTGGTCTTTTCTTAATAGCTTATTAAATTAGAAAAACATGATTATGAATGAAATTCATTTTTCTTCTTGCTGTGATTTCATAACCCTAGCATTTCTTGTTTGGGATTTGTTTCACACAATCAACATGTATGATGAGCTAGTTTTGTGTAATCAGTATCTATGTTAGTAGGTTTTTATTACTAGTTCAGTAGCTTTATACATGTGTTATAGTAGTTTTATGTACCTATTTTAGTAGTTTTTTGTTACTGGTCCAGTAGCTTTGTAACTGTTTTTCTAGTAGTTTTATGTACCTATGTCAGTAGCTTTTTATTACTGGTCCTGTAGCTTTGTAACTGTTTTATAGTAGCTTTGTACGTGTCTGGTAGTATACGTGTGTTATAGTATTTTTATTTCATAACTAATATTTTATTGTATCTTTGTTCTTGCAGAATTCTTCCCTTTTGCATTTGTAGTAATAGATTTCGAAAATCATGTGAATTTGGATATTGAAGTCTCCATTGGCCAAGAGATTATTCGGCTAATCAAGAAGTGTTGAAATGAAGTCTTGTGCTGAAGGTGGCAATATTATGCCTATGGGATTAAGACGTCACTATTGAAAAATAACAATAGCATTACAACATTGACAGCAGCTTTATACAACTATTGTAATTGATTTTCACAACTATATTAGTGACTTTTTACACATATGGAATTAGCTTTTTACATAGTTATATCATTATTGAACCTTGGATACTTTTTGTATCATTGAATATGATTTTTTTTCTTGATTGTAGTAGCATTTTTATTTTTGTTGTAACCTTTACATTTCTATAGCTTTGTTAGTATCTGGGAATAGCTTTCTCATTTTTTAGGAGTAGTTTTTGTTATCTTGACAATAGTTTTTGTTGGTAGGGATAATAACTTTTGGTTTTGGGGAGCGTAGCTTTTGTTAGTGACAATAGCTTTTGTTGCTGGTGACAGTAGCTTTTGTGACCTCGTAGTTTTTGGAAATCTCACCATCGTAGTTTTTGTTTGTGACAGTAGGCTTTGTTGCTGGTGATAGTAGCTTTTGTGACCTCGCCGGAGGTTGCCGGAAATCTCATCATAGTAGCTTTTGTTGCTAGCTATAGTAGCTTTTGTTGTTAGCCATAGTAGCTTTTGGTGTTAATGACAGTAGCTTTTGTGGTCGCCGGAGTTTGTCGGAAGTTGGCCAGAGGTCGGCCGTAGACCCACCGGAAGATGGCCGGAGACCTACCGGAGTTGACCGGAGACCGCATCGGGAGAAGAGAGAGAATGATTGTTGACTTTTTACTCTAGTGGCATTCATGTAAATATGTTAGTTTTTATATCCTAAATATAACACCTTTTTAATCTAGTGGCCTTATGAGGGAAAAAATTAGTTGGTGGCCTTATGGCTTAAAAAACATCCAAAGATGCACTTATATGTAATTAACCATTTTTTTAAAGGAGGAAGAGAGCCGATATAAATATATGGGGCTGCAAGCGAATGCCAAAGAGAAAGGAGTAGGGTTGCCACGTGTCAAAAGGTAACTAGTTCATGACAATTGTTTCAAATGCACGTGATGGCTGCAGATCTCCCTTACTAAAGTTCAATTAAATGTAAAGCTCAATTAAACCTTAGTTTAATTAAATAAGGTGCCGCAACAATACTATATTTGTTTCTTTGTCTACGTTGACCAAATTTGACCGCGTTGACAGATTGACCATTTGTTGGAAATTTCAGTGTGCTCCACATTTGCACCATTTTATTGTGATTTTCGTAACTCCGCTTATTTCTTACAAAATAAATAAAAGTGGATTAATTATATAATAATTGACTTGAGGTTTAACTTATTTGTAGTGTTTTAGATACAATTACATGCATAAAAATGCATGTAATCACATCTCCACACTTGAACTTTGCGTGTCCTCAAGCAAACTAAAAGGAAATCTAATCCGAAAATGTACTAACTCACAAACATAAAGGAAGTGCGGTATTAGTCTTTCCAACCATAACCCTCGGAGAACTAATTATGTACATGACCATGAAGTAGACGTAAGCACAACATAAGATTTTTGAATTTGTAAGGCAATTAAGATGCACATATAATAGATGCTCAAGTATATGCGTTGACCATGTATCAAATCAATCCCCATAATCAAATAGGCATATAGAAGACCCGACATAACCCACTAAACTCACATAGTTTCACTAAATATTACCACTCAAGTGTTTAGGGGCTATATGTGTTTCACTCAAAAGTAATTTCACAACATGCGCCACCATATGCTTGCTCTTCGTTCTCATCTTTGCTAGGTAACTCACAACATTCAAGATCATTTGGTTGTAATGGGGTTGGTACTTACATGAGCATTTGTCAAGCATAATTAGCTATAATGAGCCACGCTTATGCTACCTCCAGCGGTACCAACTCCTACCAGCTGAGTGACCTACGGAAACACAACCAAGCATGCTACCACCTGAGCCCCGGCTCACCCCCAGATCACCATTGACGTACCGTCATGCGCCGCGCCAAGATAGCTTCAGAAGCTCCAGGAGCTGGGAACTGAAGCATATCAGTCCCACATCGAAAACATGGAAGAGGTCAACCTCTTCCCCACCTATAAAATGTTCTCTCTTCTCTTCTCGTTAATTACGCATTTACTACATACCTACTGTTATTCTGTCAATACAAATACATTGACTAACTTAGGCATAGGAGAAGAGAAGACAACCCAACGTGGTCTCCCTCTGACGCCCTTTGTATTTTACTTGATAGATAGCTGAAACTCTGAGAACATCTCAAGTAGCAGTCCGCCCGCCAGACCAACGTTAACCGAGATTTGGGCCATCGCTCAATCGTAGACATTAACATTGACGCCGTCTGTGAGAATCCTTGAACAAAAGGTCATCCCACCACAATAATCACCATGACTAACGGTAGTGGGGGAAACGTTGAAGAGCAAGCGGATCAATCTACCAACACCCATCCCACCAACCCCGCGGCTAACATTAACCCAGCGGTTAACGTTAACCGAGCACTATTCAATACTCCGGTCATCCCTAGTGTGGAACCCCAGGGCTCATCCCAGGTCCTGCTGACCCAAATTGCAGCGAAGGCCCGATCGGGCAGCAGTCACCCACCAGGCCAGGATCTCGCCGCTATGTATGAGCTGGCATTGGCGGACCTTCACAAGGCAAACAGGGAACGCGAACGATAATGTAGAGAGAAGGCCAATGCCCAAAAGCAGGTGGCCACGCTGATGTCAAAATTCGACGAACTAAGGGGGGGTGTATTCAATTTAGATTTTGAATGATTCTGATTGGCTTTTTATAATCCGTGGATTCTCGTAGATTATATAGAATCCACGGATTGTTTTAATTCCACATAGATTTGAACAGATTCTATTGTATTGTCTATCAAGATTTGTTTGGATTTTAACAAGTACATGGATTGTCCTAATAATAATAATAGAATAAAAATCAAAATAAAATAACACAATAAATTATTTTTTGGGAACAGAAACATAACTGTGATGAGTAGTTTTGAGCAACAGACCAAAGCATTCAAGATTCAACCATCTGATGGAAAGACAACCAAGCAAATAAAACTATATTAAACTCGGCCAATAATTAACGTCTTTTGCAAAAGGAAAAGAAATAATTTCATATAAATCACTGGGTATTGAATTACAACAGTTTCCACCAAGAAGCACAAGATCTTGAGACATTATTCGGTGCTACCGATCTTTACCAAAAAAAAAAAAAAAAAAAGAACCCAGCTCGTGCAGGCAACATATGAACATGGTATTTTGGTCTGCTGAATGAGCATACTTCAATTGAAAATACTTGTTCATATTATAATGGTAGATGACTAGAAATAGTTCACAATAAATAGTACAGGTACGTATAGAGTTTATATAAGGCAGGCAAACCACATTCTTGCTATAGCTGTTCAGTTTGAAAGGAGGATATTGCTTGGAGATTAGAACCATGAATATATTTACGTGATGAGGAGAAGAGTCTGATTTTCCGGTTCATTACCAAGTTAATACACTAAATGCCATAGATAAAGTAACTTAACATGGCCATAGCAAAGCAGGATCCTGAAGAAAACATGAGGGAAGCTGTTGTGCCATAGCACACGGTTCTTTACTTTTTCTGGGCTGCAGCAAACATTGTCTCATAATGCAAGAATACCACATCACTGGACCTGAGAAGAAAATTAGCAGCTAGCCAATCAGTCCATGTCCATATGCCACTCAAACGTTGAGGTACAAACAAACCCCATCCAATTTTCTTGTACATCATTGGAAAAACAGAAAACAATTCTCCTACTAATGACCCGACTGCACATTCAGAAACTATTCACAGCATTGATTACGTTCATGTTCACCTATCTAGAATCAAAAGGACTACTATCACATTCAGAGAGCGGAAAACTATAATCATATTGAACTAAGAACTTAACTCTATATTGACCTCAAGATTTGCATAACCAAACTCTTAAACATAAACCTTAGAAAGCAAGAGGTTTGCATAACCAAAGTCTTGGACATAAGCCTTAGAAAACAAAAGGTAGAAAACCAACTTACTAAGAGTCAAAGTTTAGATTATGCAAATTCTACTTGCACAATGCGTTCCAACTTCCCTCTCCCAGAAAACTGATGTACAGTATAAAGTAAATGATTCCAAGTTTAAACAAACAATTATGATTCATTGGTTTTGTTTCTAAACTTGTCATCATTAGTATAACTAAACTTCGCATATGAAGTATAGAACATGTGAAGATGGTTGCAGAAGCGCATTAGTATTGAAGCACAGTAAAATACAGTATCAGACTAAAAAGGTATCACTTTTCTGTTACTACTACAAAAATTGAATCAGACGACACCTCTCAGATGACGCATTATGGTTTTCCGTCGTCTGATTGATTTTTTTTTGGGACGTCGTTTTTACAATATCCGTCGTATGACATGGACTTATAAATTAGCTCAAAAGACGTTTAAGGATAGAACCGTTGTATGACCCTAAAAAAATTGAGCGGCAAGTTTCCCACCATGTTTGTGGTGCCAAACCCCATCTCAAACTCCAAAATTTTGCCCAACATGTATTAATCATACGATGAAAAACAATAGAACTGTGGTCTGATCAATACGTTTAACAGAAATGAGGGAGATTTCCCACCACCATTTTTCTCCAGCTCCCCAAAGAGGGAAGCCAAATTAATGGAAGACAAACCCCAAATTTAAATGGATGCATTTAGACCACGTTCTTAAAAAAATCTGTTGTGTGAGTCTTGTCTAAATTGATATAAGCCGGGCTTGAAACCCTAACACTAAAGTAAAAAGTAACAAAAAACCCAAAGCGGATCACTCTCTTGACAGGGCCTTATCTCTCTCGACATAGACCCAAAGCTTCTTACTCTCTCGACAGCGTCTCCCAAACCCTCACTCAGAAGAACTCTTTCAATTTCACGCACAGTACCAAAACTCTCTCGACATAACCATATCTATCTTCTGCACCGACACCAAATCCATAAGATCCAGACACCCTAGACCTCTCCTCTGTCCTTCTATCTTCTACACCAAATCCAAATCCATCATACTGAAACCCTAGACCTTTCTCCTCTCTCTGACACCCAAATTACTTTCTGCATCAGAGCCTCTGTGGCACCGAAGACTTCGCCATCCCAATCGCAGCTTGGGAGGCCCAGTGAGACTGCTCCTCCTTCAACTTCACCCGATGGCAGACCTCTTGTCAAACTTCGATTGGTCTTCTAGATATCGAACACCGGCTCATCGATTCGTATCGCGACAAGTGGTACTTCTCCTCGGTCAAGTCATCGTCCCGATCCTCAATCTCTGAGATTAGGTTTCAACTTTGAGTTCCTATTTTCCATTTAGTGGTTTGTTGATTCAATTTCTGTGAATTCATTCTCTTATTTGTTGATTTTTACTTTTGTAGACTTGGTACTATGCAGGAAATTGAAAAGCTTGACCATGGTGGATTCCAATTCTTCTCTGATGAAAATGAAGGTAATTTTGTGAAAATCCCCTTTTGTTTTTTAGGGTTTCTCTATAAAAATTTGGTCTTTTCTTCTTTGGGACCCAATTGAACCCATTGATTTGAATTTCTTGATTTTTGTCCATGTATATTTTGCTCAGGAAAATTGTTATAGCCCAGAAGTTATTAGCACTACAAAATTCAGGGATGCAGTTGCAAACGACACTCCTGATGGTATCATCTTGCTCTTTTTCCTTCTTCTCCATGTTTCTTATTTGCATGATTAATCAGACTTGGCTAATTTAATGGCTCTCATGAATTTGAAATATTGAGGCTTTAGAGAAAAGTCTTTCATTGGGTGGCGATCTGAAATTAGATTATGTGATTTCATTTGAATTATTTAGGATTCTGTTCAAACTTGGGTTGTTTGTCCAATTAACACAGCATAACCCTTAAAATGCATGATGCGAGTTTGGCTATGAATAAAAGATGTGTGAGTAAAATGGTTGTGTTGAAAATTTGAGTTCTGGGAATCAGGATTTTAGTCTTCCTTTACTGTCAGAAGTTTAATTGGTCTACAATTCTTTCTTGGAACTTGGTCTTTTGGAGCTGAAAGCTTCTGTCTCTCTCATGTGGATATGAAGTGGCAAAGTAAAATCTTTTTCTTGGTAGTTAAGCATATACTAAATCTTCAGGTCCAAGAAGTAAGTTGTTGGGTATGTACATGTCTGTTCATAATCTTAGAACTTTGCAGCTAAGGTGCTCTGATATTTATTGTTCGTGAGAAATTGGAATGATTTTTGTTTTGTCTTTTTATTGTTGTATTGGTGCTTGTTTTGGAAAGAAGTTCAACTGGAATGATCCGGTATGAAAGCTAATAAATGGATGAATAAAAGAAGATCAGCGTCGAAGGAAAGTTACGTTTATTATCCATATATATATATATATGTATATCAAATTCGTTGGTTGGTTTCATTTTCTCATCTGGACATGTTATATGTATGTTGATAAAGTTAAATGAAAAAGAAAAGTTTGTATGCCTCTAGTGATCATGATTTCCTATATATATATATATATATATATATATATATAGACCAAAGGGAAATCCATATCATAGTGCAACTTCTGGAGAAACAGTCTCATTCTCAGAAAGGCTGGAGTCCAAGTAGCTGATCCAGTACAACAGATGTTCACTGGTCAAGAAATTGAAGTGTGGCCTCGTGTCACATGGAAACCAAAATGGGCGGTCACTTTTAAAGAAGTAAAAAATAAAGTCAGTGGAAGTAGCTCAATTTCTTAGAGGTCTACATTGGTTATTAAGGGTCGTAATATATTTGTCAAGGATCTTTGCTTGGATGGGGCACTTGTTATTGATGTTGCTGATGATAAAGAGGTAAAAGTGGAAGGTTCAGTATAGAATAAAGGTTGGATCCTTGAAAATGTTTATTACAAAGATACTTCAGTACCTGAGGAACTGAGGATAAGAGGTTTCAGAATCAACAAGATATATATATATATATATATATATATATATATATAGAGAGAGAGAGAGAGAGAGAGAGAGAGAGAGAGAGAGAGAGAGAGAGATAGAAAATCATGATTGTCTCCCCTTTAAATTTCTTGGTTGATCATTAATTTTTATTACTTTCTCTTATAGTTGGTTGATATCTGGAATGCACGGAGTGGGTAGTGCTGGGAACACATCCAATTCTAGTCGTCTTCATAAAGAGAAGAGATTAACATATGTATTGAATGATGCTGATGACAAGAAGGTGAATTATTCTGTATTTTTATCCCTATTGTTTTGACGTATATGTCTCGACTTTAGTATTTTTGTTTATTTGTTTAAATGTAAGTGCACTGGTAGTAGTTTGTGGGTCTTATTGTAGTAAATGTTTATTTGCATATAACGTCAAGATATTCCTCTCCATATAGCTTAGCATGGTACTGGTGCTAAGTCATAGATACTTGTGTTGCAGTGAATGGTTTCTCTGTTTGTGCAGGCATAAGTTGATGTATATGTGAATGTTTGATTTATAAGTGGACTTAAAAAATGCTTACTGATTGATGTATATGTGAATGCTTCTCAATTTCTTTCTTGTCCTTTGAATGAATTATATCTAATGAAAAGATGCAGCTGTACCTATTAGCTTCATGATTTTCAGCTTCTATCATATGTGAGAAAAATTATAACTTTGTTAGCTTCTACTTGTAACATTGAATAGGCTATTGAGAACTGTCCAATAAATCAATCAATAAGGATTTAGAAATACTGAAATAGCAACATTTTTTTTTTCTTCAGTTGAAAGAAATAGCAATCATAATAAGCTTTAATTGCATTATAGTTTGAGCAAAAGGCAAATGAGTTGGTGAACGAGCTTCCTTGGGTCAAGAATGTCAATGTGACTGTCAGCGCAATTTGCAAAACCCCCTTATGTCGGGCAACTTCCAGCAGGGCTACGAACAATTTCAAATATTGTGGCAGTTTCTAGTTGCAAGGTAGACTTTTCATATACGTTTAGTGTTTTCTTAGCTGGTATTTTGCTTTTGAGCTACATGCTGAACTTCATGGTTTTAGTATACAATTGTAGAGTTTCATTGTTGTTATTAAACCTTCTGAAGATGGTATATCTTTTTAATTTGAATTCTTGTCTAGAGACCAGCTTCTAACTCCAACAGAGTGGTATCGCATGCTTCCAAAAATAAGTTGTGCAAATTTGTTTGATCCTTATCCCCATTTCATGAGCTAAGTATTGTATCGCCAATGAAATTCTTGTGAAGCTTATGTTAATGAAGCTTCCATCTCCATTAGTTTTTTTTTTTTAGATCTTGTTAGTACAACTTAAAAAATTTAAGTTTAGAGTCCCTTACATAATTCAATGCTAAAAGATGGTACTTTCAGTGTCTAATTGTGTTAATTTCATTATGTAGCTAGGGGAGAGCTGGATTACCTTGTTGTTGACATGCCCCCTGGATCTGGTAATATTCAGCTTACTTTGTGCCAGGTCCTGCTATATTTCCATATGCACTTAATTCGTTTATTTTCATTTCATTTTAGGGGTCCAGATTAAGAGAATTCCATTAATCAAATTATGCATTCTCCTTTATATTTGTGTGATCAACCATTATTTTATATCTAGTATGTTATATGTACATACTTGAGAATTGGCCATCATTAATTCTCATTTTTCTCCTTTTGTTCTCTCCTACCCCTTATAGGCTTTGGATAAATCGAAGTATATGAATGGCCTTCGAGCAGTAAGGAAGCACATTCAGAAGGTGGAACAGGACCTTGAGTTGCTTAAAGCACATGCTAAAAGAAAAAGTTGAATTTAGTTATGATGCTATTAAAGAAACTCCAGAAGATATTGAGAGTGTAGAGTCTGGGACCTCCTCAAACTTCAAGCTTCTCAGACCAATGAGGCCATGAGAACAGCAAAGCTTGCAAAGCTAGACACTGAAGTAAATTTCTGGATGTATTTGATAGGAGAGTACGATTAGATGTACTCCTTTTGTGGATAAAAGATTATCTTTGTACAATCTATTTTGGTGCCTGATGTGGATTATAACAATTTATTTTATATTTATATTGATCAATTACTGTTAATTTGGTCAATTTTGATTCCACATCCAGCAAATATAATGCATTGAATCATTCTATTAGGACAATAATAACCACAAAAGAAACTGTCGTATATACACAATATTCACAACAATCTCAAAATAAAAACTGTCGTCTGAACTCAAAACAGATAACGGGTTCTATGAAAAAACAGTTGTATAAATAAAACTCACACAACGGCTATAAAATAAAACATCTGAATTGCAATCACACAACAGTTTCTAAAGTCGCCCGTTATCTAAAGAATAGTTACACAACAGCTAATGCTGTCGACATGCTGTCGAGCCCTTCACACGACAGTTCCCTACAATCGATCTTCATCAGACGGCGCCTCCATATCAGACTACAGTTTTTAGCCGTCGTCTGATTCAATTTTTGTAGTAGTGAGTATCATAGAATACCTAAAATTCTTTAATCAGGCTCATTTGCTTCATGTCTACAATAGCTAGATGACCCTTGTGTCCACCAACCATCATGTATTGACCGCTTGGCTTGAAATCCAGCTTGTACAGACCGAGATCTGCAGATGAGTTCATATTCACGATAAACATCAAAGTTCAGAGTTTGATATAGTCTTCTTGTCTTATAGAGTTTCCCTAATGCATTTTTTGTCAGCCATTAATATCTTAGAAGTGTTAAATGTAGTGATTAAGTGTTAGATCTATTTAGCGTATCTTCTTCTGTAGCTTAGTAAAAGGGGCCAATATGTATTGCTTGAAATTAGTGGAATGAGATTGCTTGTGTTTTGTTTCAAACAATAACCCTCAAGTGATTTGTGAGAAATCTTGGTGTGATTCTGATGTGATTCCAATTTCCCTATTTTCTCTTCCTTACTCTTCAATCCTAGTTCTTTAACCACAACGCCTATTCTCCCCACAATTCTATGATTTTAAACTAGATCTAGTAAACTGGAAAAAGGTAGTCCCAAGAAAAATAAACAGTATTAAGATCAATCAAACTATCAAAGAATGAAGCCATAAAGTGATAAAACTGTACATTATTATTACAAAAATCTAATGTACTGTTAAGAATATGAGTAATTCTTAGACATCTCTTGTTAATGGTTATAAGTTCATTGCAGATTGACATATCATTGAAGGAAACTCACCTTCTCAGCGTTGGCAGCAGCTTGGCAATTTTCAGATGTAATTCTTCTCTAACAGCTAGTTAACCCTTCAACTTTTTATCTTTGAATACCAGCAAACATGAAATCAAGATGCAGTGAAAATTCAAAACAAACCCAAATAAACAAGTAAAAAAGTTTCATAAACGCCTGAATCCCACATGCTATACCTCCAGATTAGCTTCTCTACCTCTAATACTTCTTCTCTGCTATATCCATATATCTCATCAAATAAAAAACGAATGCAGAATTTTGACTATACAAAGATCAGAGCCTTCGTTAGTAGATAATAAAGAAAGGTTCAGGTCAGTTTCATCCTATGATGCACTGACACGGGTACGGGGTACGGGGTGCGATACGATACGATACGTGGATACGTTTTTTTTTCAAAAAAACAGGGTACGATACGTTTTAGACACATTTATAAAATAATATGTAATATATATATATATATATATATATATATATATATATATAGTGTTAATAAATATATTTGATGAATATTGCATATGAATTGCAATGAAACAAGCAATTGAAAGACATTATATTCAAACAATCATACAAAACATAAGTCCAAGGATCAAATTACTTAACAAATAGTTCAAGCAACATAAATTAAAACTAAGTTCAAGCACAAACAAGCTTCCAAAACTTCCACAACTTCAATCAACTTCATCCTCATCATCAAAGATTACACCCTCCAAGTCCGGTTCATCAAGAGAGAGGTTGGCAACCTCAAGAATACCTCCATTAACCGTATCCATTGAGTTTTCAACACTAGCTATTTCAAGGATTGGAATCAACTATCATGGAAAACATGTATTTGTGTTTCCTGGTTTTTCTTCCCCACTGCATATATAAAAAGTAGAAAAGATAAAAACTATTCCTAGTCAATCCACTATAAATAAATATTCATTCAAAAAGGAGTTGTATAATTGACTATGAAGCAACAAACATTAGCTGCTATGGTTTCTGTGGTCGATTTTTATTCCTTTGCTTTCTCTAGCTTATTCGGGTATCTAAAATACACAGAGACACAAAACACTAGCTCCTTGTAAACTAAAAAGAAATATACTCAAGAACACGATTGGTGTCAGAATGATTCCTTGAAACACAGTTAAAACAAATTTTACTCTTTCTTATATTTGGCTGAAACCCCTTGTCAGAGTAATAGACAGTTAAGCGTTAGCAGCAGCTGCAAATGCATATACAGATACACTATTACATAACAAGTCTGAACATACCTTTAATAATAGCCCACAGAACGACCTTCAACTCTTCAACCCACACTCCCACAGAGCTTCAACCTTCAAGCGAAGAAGCAACGAACAGAGATGCGAAGAAGCAACGAACAGAGATGCGAACGACCTTCAACTCTTCAACCCACACTCCCACAGAGCTTCAACCTTCAAGCGAAGAAGCAACGAACAGAGATGCGAAGAAGCAACGAACAAAGATGCGAACGACCTTCGTCAGAGAACTCGATCTTCAACATTCACGTCTTCAACCCACAGAGATTAAAGCTTCAACCCACAGAGATTCACGCCTAAACCTCAACCCACAGAGATTAAAGCTTCAAGCTTTCAATCTGAACAAAGAGTGAGAGACGCGAAGAGACTCAAGAGAGACGCGAAGAGGAGTTGTGCGGCTCGGTGTGTTAAGTTTTCGGTTATAATTGATAAACTGTCCAAAATACCCCAAAACGGATCCAAAATCATGTCAAAACGTATCCAAGACGTATCAACAAAGTCAACAGACGCTGCATAGTCAAGGATACTTTTTCAGGGTCTTAGATACGCACCCAGTGCGTATCGTATCCGTATCCGTATCGGATACAGATACGATACACCATAGTGAGTTTTTTGCCGTATCCATGCTTCATAGGTTTCATCTTTTATTTCAGGCCTTTTCATCTTCTGAGCAAGAGAGGGAAAAAAAAGTCAAAATCTCACCTCTAGAGACTGGATTTCTGATGAGAATCCTACAGAATCAATCATCTAATAAAATCCTTGAAAATCGTTTGGTTTTTGAATACCTCTAGATTTGCAATGACTTTTTAAAATCTTAATTGAATACCACAAGATTTTAAAGGATTTTTTAAAATCTTAATTGAATACCACAAGAATTTAAAGGACTTCTAAAATAAAAAACAATCCAATAGACTCCTGATTGAATACACCCCCCTAAAAAAGGCGCTGGAGGCAAACGCTAACCCAGCCCAGAGCGAGCAATCACAGAGCACTAGGTGTAGTCGACCCAATAACGGCGGATTAGTACCCGCCCCAATCATACAGATGCAAGTACCGCTCAACCCACCCTAGTTACGGGGAATGAGACCACCTCCCTTGCCCCGACTAATGTTAGAGCAGGAGGCAGAGTCGTAACTATGCACCAACCGCTCCGAGACCAGGGCTAGAACTGAGGGTAATCCGCCTAACCCCAAGAGGGAGCCGGTGCAACGGAACCTCCAGGCTGGACCTGTTGGCGACGCAACCGCACTAATCCTGGAAAGGATACAACAATTAGAGCAAAGGCTAATCCGGGCGGAGGTTGGCGCCCCAGCGCCAATCCTAAATTCACTCTTTGCATCCAGGTTAGGACTATTCACTGCCAGGATCTTGCAAGCCTTCCGTCCAGCATATTCAAAGACACCAAAAATGCCACACTACAGCGGCATGACTGACCCCTTCGTCCATATGGGCACCTTCAAAAAAGTCACTAACAAGGGATTTGATGACGCCACCCTCTGCCACTTATTCAGCGAAACGTTAGATAGTGAGGTAATGAGCTGGTTCTTTGAATGCCCACCAGGATCCATCGATTCATTCCATGCATTGTCAAACGCTTTCCTATCTCAGTTCATCCTGTTGGCCGCTAGACATCACAACACAACTCAACTATTCAACGTCAAGCAGGGCACAGAGAAAACATTAAAGGCATTCGTCACCAGGTGGCCAGTGGTAGCATCTCAGTGCCGCGATTTTGATAAAACAATGACATTAGCAGCCTTCAAGCAAGGACTCCTAAAGGGACCATTTCTCTATCATCTCAATTACAACCATCCAAATGCTGCGTATGACCATGTCATGAGCGAAGCCGTCATCCATGCACAGGCAGAATTCATCACATATGGAGAAACTCCACCATCACCACCAATGCCAACAAAGTCCACTCAGCCCTCCTCCAACCATCAAGAGACCACTAACAAAACCTCTGCTATGCCGCCAATTGATAAAAAGAGAGAGTGGCAACAGGGAAACTACTAGAACAAGTGGCAAAAGGACCAGCATTACCACAAGGACAACCGCTCATCCCACGGGGATAACCGTAACAAACAGACGGAGTCCTCCTAGCGGTAAGCAGTGTTTACAGTCCTCACAGCCTCGTATGAAGAGATACACGACTAGTGTAAAGACCATATCCCACCGCCACCCCCAAGAAAGTACCCAAGAGTGGGAAAACCAAGAAACACTGGCAAGTGGTGTAAATACCACGAGGACAGAGGGCACAACACCAACAATTGCAACACTCTCAAAATGGCAGTTGAGACTTTGTATCGTGATGGTAAGTTGGAACAATTCAAGGTGCATTAGCCGCCACCTATAGTCGCCAACATCGAGCCAATATGCAGCATCAACACACTATCGACGGCGGTGCTCTATGCACGCACCTACCACCCCAAGGAAGTTTGCAACATTCGCTACGAGAGATCCGCTAAACTCCCAAAATCTGGTTGGGAGCCCATTACCTTCTCGGAGGAAGAGGAGCGCGGAATACATCTACCCCACGACGATCCATTCTTGATCAACACCATGCTCGATAAATGGTCAGTGGTAAGGGTCCTTGTTGACAGGGGATCCGCTGTTAACGTCATATTCAATGGCTGCTACAACCAACTCCAGCGAAATAGGAAATCACTCCAAGATCATGAGCCACTACTCAGTTTCTCTGGTGACGTCACCCAACTGCTAGGTTCTGACTACATGCATCTAGTCATCGGCGCTAGTCCATGCACAGTGGAAATACATACGGAGTTCATCGTTGTCGATTGCTTCAGTTCATATAATCTCGTTATTGGTCGACCGACACTCAACAAGCTCAAGTGCATCATAGCCGGATACATGCTTCTCATGAAGTTCCCCACACCCAATGGGATAGGCTGTGTGAAAGGAAGTCAACAACTGGTATGAGAATGTTATTCAACGACTGTGGCACGGTCGACGCGCCGCCATGAGATCCTAACGGTAGGAAACCATGCACCGACACCAAATATCTTTGAGGACCCTAGGGATAACGAGGAGAAATATGTAAAAAAAGGAACCCGTCAACTTAGAAACATTCTTGAAGGTTATCAGCATCTCCGACGAGCATCTTGAGCGGACAGTCAGCATAGGCGCTCAGCTAGCCTCAGAGATAGCGGCAGAGCTCACTCAGTTTCTACCTGACAGCGCCGCCGTCTTTGCATGGTCTTATGCTGATATGGCAGGTATCTCCCCTGAAATCATCACGCATAAGTTGAGCATAAAACCATCCTTCTATCCGGTCAACCAGCGGCGGAGGGCCTTCGATGAATAGAGATATCGTGCAATAGGGGAAAAGGTTGCCAAGCTTCAGGGCATTGGGTTCATCCGTCAAGTCAATTACCCTCAGTGGATTTCCAACTTGGTCATGGTCAAGAAACCCAGCGGAAGGTGGCAGATGTATGTAGACTTCAAGGGTCTTAACAAGGCATGCCCAAAGGATAGCTTCCCGCTACCCCGCATTGATCAACTGGTCGACGCAAACACTTAATATTGTCTTACCACGTCTTCTTTCTGAGAACCAATCCCAGAAAGGTGCAACTTTATTAGATGTTTAATTAGATAAGTGAAGGTTATTGGTATCAATGTCTACAAGCAGTAGAGAGAACAGCTGGTATGGATGGTCAGAAGATAAAGTACAGTATAATCGAGCACCATATGGGAGATCTCCTTTACCACCTAACGTAACTGCATAAGTGACATCATAATGCTGAACATTTTATTATTTTATGGTAAGCATGTCTTTAATCCCTTACTGGTGATATGCAGGTCTAGCAAATTTGAGGATCATGCTGAAGGCGAACAAGCTCTTGTTGCAAAATTTAGAAGCTACATGAAGACTTGACAAATGGTTTCCATGCCTTGAGGATGAATCGATGATTGGACTTGATACTTCTTTTAGATGGTTCGTGTTGCTGTTATAAATTGCATGGTGATGACAATTGGAGTTACTGTGGTTTCTGTTGTGCATGAGGAAGTGTGAGGTTTTTGTGACGCCGTTTTTACTTTGCTTATGTGGCGGTTGCTCAAGTTTGGATGTGTAGTTACAATCTTTCTATCATTCCCTTCATGTTTTTACTAGAGACTAGATTCTATTCCTTATGTATTTAAGCAATAAGGTATTCAAGATTTTTCATNAGACGAAAGTGTTGGCTAAAACGTAAATAACAACAAATAAGTGTGGTTGGAATCAATCACAGACAACATAAAAAGACCTCATAAAAGACCTTTCACACAACACTTAAGTGTCGTATGTATGTATCCTAGAACGACACTTAATTGTCCTCTGATGCTCTTTACGACCACATATAATTGTCGTTTAAAGTAAATTAGCACAACCTTTAAATGCTGTTGTATGAGAGAAGACACTACATAAGAGTCTTCATATTTCTTATTTAAGGGCATTCAGACCACATAAATAAGTCTTGCAAATATGCTTCACACAATAGTATTTAAAAAATACTGTGGTTGTTTTGTTTATCAGACAATACAAAACTGTTGTTTGAATGCTTTTAAAGAAACATATCACAATGTTCCCAAAATGCAAAACTCATCAGACGACACAAGACTTTTATTTTTTTATGTCGTCTGAAAAATCAGACGACATAACACTTCTGTCGTCTGATGCCCCCAAGAGACGACACCGTACTAGACGACACATTTTTGTTCGTTCAGACGACAGAACAGTTGTGTCGTCTGATGCACTTTTTGGCATAGTGTAAATAACGTACGTTTTCGAAATAAAATCGTTCGAACTAATTCCACAACTTCACCAAGCTTTGTACACGCTCCCAAGTCCGCGTAAACATTTCTAAAAATCCACCGAATTTAATTTGGATTTTTTTTCGGGGTATTACAATATATTTGTATATATAATCATTAATATAATTATAATTACAATCATGATCAATGTGCTATAATCATGGTTATATAATTATATATATAATCATGTTTGAATAGTCATGCACATGTCTGGTGTTTGTCTCCAATTAACTTGTCGACAATATATAGCTTGAGCCACTGACATTGGCTCAATTTCTCCAAGACGTGTCTTGTCAGGCCAAAATGCTCATTTTGGGTCCAAACATCTGGGAAGCTCTGGTCAAAGTTATGGGAGGCCTTGGTCATAATGGACCGTCCACTACACCAAAAATGTTATCAGACAACGGCAGAAAACCGTTGTGGGATTTGGAGTCCCACCGTTGTAGAGTGAGCCGTTGTCTAATGAAAAATCAGACAACGGTGGAACAGAGTTGTGTGATAAACACACAGACAACAGGTATATATTATAACTGTTGTGTGATAGCTCGGCAGATGCCAAGCGAAGCTGCGCAGCAGTTGAGGCTCTGTCTTCAGACAACAGTACCAGTTTTAAGCTGTTGTAGGTTATGCATATCAGACAACATTTTTTTATTTTGTCTGTTGTCTGATTGCTCTTCCAACTTCAGTTCTTGGACTATATCTTTTGTGTGATTAAATTTAAGACAACAGAGTTCAATTGGTTCTGTTGTGTGATTAACTTGTAGGACAACAGAGTTCAATTAATTCTATTGTGTGATTAACCTGTAGGACAACAGAGTTCAATTAATTCTGTTGTCTGAGTGTAAATCAGAAGACACTGATTCGTTAAAAACCGATGTGTGATATGATTGATTACAATGTATTTTTTGTCTCATTTTTGACCATTCAGACAACAGGCAGTGATCATTATATCTAATTTGTTGTGTGATCATTTGAACATCCAATTCCTGAATTAGATTGTGCATTCATTTGGTCCATTTACCAAATGATCGAACAGTACTCTATCAAATACAAACATTGCAAACCATCAAATGATTCATATAACCAATACTTTAAACTTTAAAAGCAAAAAGGGTGCATTTCCCAATCATTGAAACCAACATTTTACACAAGAAGAGCATTCTAGTGCATGCCCATCTACTTGGGACAACAAAAAGCTGATCCACACATATATTGTTCCAAAACATGCCTCACATGGTGCATGACAATGTACCAGCAGAGAAGCACAAAAAAGATGCTTTCCTTATCTAAAATGTACCAGCAGCAAATGCGCTACTTCATGACTCGTACACATGTGTGTTGACAACAAACTTCCCCCACTCATTTCGCACTTGATCAATATCTGCTTTGGTGTATTGGTTGCAGCCTCTCCTCTCCCACTAAAATCAGTTTATTAGAAAATTATGTATCTTCAGATTTAAAGTATAACCAAGAATCTGAGCAATGGCAGAACACACACTATTGCACTCTTTCTCAATATGACATCAAATTATGACTCTCTTTGATATTCAATATAATGACGTTAGCTCTTACATTCAGAAGCTAGCTAGAGGAGAGACCTAGTAGACACTGATTATGGAGTCTACTCATAATGGCCAAATTAGGTTACCAACAGGAAAACAGAACATATGAACAGTCGGGCTGATGTTTAACTCATGGAATGATGAGGAACAAAAGATTGACAACTCAATAGATATTAGCAATTGTTAGTCCCTCAGTACCTAGTGCACAGTGCATTTATCAGTCAACTTATTGTACCAGTAAGCCCATGACCTAATATCATGTCAATTCATATATATAAAGTTTTCATCTGAATGAAAGAGATTTAAATATGACCTTTAGGTTTGGGAACAAGATGAGGACTCCATATATACCCATAGGGAATGTCAGCAGGAGTACTATAGTATCCACTTTAATATGTGGTATGTCTCAGCTTCAGCATTTTCTTCCTAAACTCATTTATCATGTTTCAAATTCCTAGCCAAATTAATGCATCAACTATTTGATATGATAGCTGGAAAGAAAAGAAAAAATTGTTCAACAGCAAAATAAAGAACTGGCCAACAAAAGCACCAATGCAAATCAAAATCAGTAAGATATTTAAGTTTGATATGAGACTCACTCTATATCCAATATGTTGCTTGACACGGGATAGAGGATGAGGGAATTCACTGGTAGGCCTAAGAAAAAGTAAGCATATTATCAAGAAATAAAATATACAAATCTGATATGAAGATAGGAAGCTACATACGAACATAGAGTCATGAAAGAATGAGGAAAATTATCCTTTGTTAGGATGAGGCACTTATTTGAGTATTTAATCCGAAAACGTCCCCATTGGAAATGAGAAGGGATAAAGAATAAAATTAATAAAATTTACCAAACTTTAGAAAAGCTATATATATGTGATGAACATTCCCTATACTGGTATCCATTATGTGTCTTTAAGAAACACATAGCACCAAAACAAACAATGGACACAGAAAGTCTAAAGCAATAACAAGATAATAGTTAATTAGAAATACTTACGTCCATGGCATTGTGAAAAATATATGAATCTGTATTTTTAGTGCCTCAGCAACATGAGAGTGCCCTAGACCACGATTTGCAAAGATTAAGAGACCATAGAATAATTTCAAACCACATAAAAATAAAATAAAAGATCTTTTGGTTATTATTATTTTCCAATAGAACATAAGCATGAAGCCTTTTAAAGAAGTTCAAGACATTGAGCTAATTAGCCAAGAAGGGAGTTTGGTTCCAAAGGAAAGGTTCTAATTTGAAGAGAATAAAAGCACTATAATTTCTGGCAGAGTTTAATTAGTTCATAGATATATGTACAAATTTTGATTTAAATTCCAGTTTGTTACCATTTTTTTCTCTTGATCCACTGTATATTACTCAGATCCCACACAAAAGAAAGTTTTAGTTCATTTCCACGGAACCAATATGTTAAATTGACTTGCAAAATATCAATATGTGAAGAAAAGGTCAATTATTTCAGTGGTTATAGTAATCACAAATACCATTAGCTCTTATGGGGGTGTATTGTATATGGAATTAGTGGAAGTTTTAAAGAAATCTATGGAATTTAAAAGTCTGGGTGTATTCAATATAGACTTTTAATAGTCCATGAAAGTCTTGAGGTATTCTATTAGGATTTTTAAAGACTTCATGAATTCCACCAAAATCTAGGGGTATTCAATTAGGATTTTTAAAAATGAATAAAAGTATAGAGATATTTAAAATATCATTCATACTTATGGAATTAGAAAATCATGGATAATCATGGACTTTGTAGTGTTAACTATACATACCAAACTCCAATAATTTTCCAGCCTCCAGACCAAAGATTTCAAAAAGTCTATCAAAGTTTCCTCTTAAAAAAAAAAATGTCTATCAAAGTTCTTCTCTCTACGAATGAAGAAGTTTGTCTTTCATCATCTCTCTTTCTTAATTTTTTGTCTTTTCTCTAATCTTTTATGATATCAACCTTTTTTGATACTCAACATGTTCATTGTAGTTGTTGAATGTGATTTTTGTTTTTGTTTTGTTTTTTTTTTTTTCAATTGTGATGCTTCGAACCCTAATAGCAATAAAAATTATTTATGAAATCCTAAAACTCAAATATTGGGGTCTAACCCTAAGACGTTGAACCATACTAAATTTTATTTTATTAATTAATTATTCTCATTAATTTGAATTTGTATTATGGTTCAAAAAAAGATTGAACAATTAAATTTCAATTGATTGATTATAGATCAAGACATTCACCAATATTGGTACAATATATGTTAATCAGCGAAAACAAAATTGATGAGAATAATTAACCATAAACATCAAGTGATCTATATTGTATATTTATGTTGTTGAGAGATTATGAATGAGAACAAACTCGCTAGATAGACTAACAATCATTTATTTGAGTCAATTTCTATTAGAAGATACTAGAGCATTGAAGAGACAACAAGTTATTATTTTGTTTTGTGTTTGGGCTGCATTTGTTTTATTTTTTATTTTTGTTTTTTGTTTTTGTTTTTGTTTTGTTTTTATGTTTTTTATATTTTGTACATCCTAGGAAATCTGTAGAAGTTATTACATCCTAGGAAATCTGTAGAAGTCATTCATAATAAAGTATATAGATTTTCATGAATCAATAAAAAGTATGTTGCTAAAATCAATGGTGTTAACAAATCCATAACAGTCTATCAACTTTTTAAAAAGTCTGTGGACTTTTCAAAAAGTCTGTCATGTCTGCACAAATCCAAATACAATACACCCCCTTAGTTTTCTTGAAAACACAAGAAGTAATTAAATAAATAAATAAGATGACGAAATCTAACCATATGCTGGTGGGTTGGCAATTATTGCATCTGCTTTAAACGGGACTTTCGAATCAGGATAAGGTTCCTTGCACGTAGGAGGTAAAGAAAATATTATTTCTTTTATTTGCTGTCGCTGAATAGATACTTCCGAAGGTTCCGATGGCAAGAAACCTTTATTCTTGAACATATCTATAAATATATAATATAAAGCTATTATTAAAGCTTACATTTATGGACAAACCAAAAACAAGTGTACGGAGCCGAACAAAGAACCTTTCAATATTGATACAGAAGGACAAGCATCAAGCCAATGCAATTTTTTTTAAGTACAAAAACTTTAAGCATCCAATAAAGAATGGCATATTCCCAAAATCCCAGTAGATTTGTAACATTGAGTTTTATTTATCAAGAATTCATATCATGTGGCTCACTGTAGAATTCAAAATCCCAGGAAAGCCATCATTGGATATTTCATTAACAGATTCATATGTGTGAAGCTTGTGATCCTCAGCAATTTCCAGAATTATGTTAGAGACTACCAAGATAGCACATGGAATTTGGACGGTGAAGTAGATATCCATTTCAGAGGTGAGCTGTATGGAAGGTGCTTAGTAAAAAAATAACTTCAATGAGAAACTCACAGAAGGTGCAAACTGAGATTCTCCTATACATATTTGGTTCAATCTCACATCCAATTCTAGCATAAACACCCCCATCGCTGACTCTATTGATTGAAGCCTTTTGAGACAGTTAGGTGCACATTTGTGTGTTCTTGAAGGAACATACAGGCAAAAAAGCATGAATCTTCAATTCTAACATATCCAAGTTTATTTCCGGCACCAAAATACATCTAGAATTACTCAATAAAGCAAAACAAGGAGAAAGTTAATACTTTACACGCTATGAATAAGTCTGATAGATCAAATGAGATAGTTGGTAAATACCTTGTCCTTCATTAAAAAAAAATAAGAACCTATCAATCACCAAAATTAACAGAACAAAAAAAAAAATAGACTCATCATGTAAGCAGGATATCCAAAAAGAAAAATGTTCAAAAATATTTACTTACATTCGGCAAGAACTTTGGATCTCCACCTAAAGGAAAGAACTCCAACCCAACAGTAAGGACAAAATCTTTGAAATTTGCATGAGTTGCTAGCCTAACCCTATTTCCTGCAAAGTTGAGTAACATCCCATCATTTCACATATAAGGTTCTTAGATATCACGACCAAGAAAGCTCTCTTTATATATTCTCATTCCTGGCCTGTGAACTTCAATTCCATATAAATAAAATTTCTCAAGTACTCATATTTATACAGCTGACATAAAGATGAATTGAAAATAACTAATAGACCATGTAGTCAATTTCCAAACCAGCCTTTTTTAATAGTGAACACCGAAGATTAACAACTCAGGGGCGTAATAATATCGCCTAAGCAACAGCTAAGTACCAAAAACCATCAGATGGTTTAATAATTGCAATGCACAGGAAGAGAATGAACAAAGATAAGGACATAAGGTAGAGGGAGAGAGAGAGAGATGAGAAGAGCACTCATGGTAATCAAGCATCAATCATTCAGAAAACAATCGTCCTCCAGAATCTTTTTGCGAGAAATCCTATACAACTTTTGTACTTAATTATCCAGTTTAATAAATTCACTTTTTTTTTTTTTTACAAAGAGATAGAATTAAAAAAACACATGTTGCCATATCAATTGGAGGGGCGCATTCGTTGTTCTTTAAAGAGGATCCCCCAGAATATTGAAGGTTAGATTTTGCTTTCAGGATATTCAATATCATGCAACCGTTTCTACAATAATGTACAGGCACAAACCTAGCAATAATTCAACAAAGCTACTGAACTTCAAAAACATAAACAGTAGCTATTTTCGATTGAACCTGCATCTCATTACTCAACCTAATCAACAGTAGCCATCACTAGATCACCAACATATTACCATTGAAGTGAACAATTTCTAAAGAAAGTAGACACAAAATCATACAAAATTTAACTGAGAAAGCCTAAATAACCTGCAATTTATTTCCGAAAAGAGATGGAGGCATTTGGAATACATACAGAGATTGAGCAATGGGACTTGGCGGGAACTGCGGGGGAGAATAGCAACGACAATACTAAGAGGATTTGAATTGCAATTACCAATTGTTGAAAGTAGTGATGCAGAGGCCTTGGAATGGTTGGAGAAGATGGTCTGCTGCAGATTCTCTGCAAATAAGGCAAACTAGCTGGGCATAGAACAAAGTAAGATTCTTTCTATCAATGAAAGCAAATAAGCAAAGCAAGATGAGATTTTGAAGCTACTAAGCTGATGAATAACCAACAAAATGTGGTTATAATTGAGATTAAAAACCAAACAAAACACAGTTTTTCACCAAAACAAATCGAAATTAAACTCACCAAGAATCGCCGAGAAACCCCCAAATCCCCAAATCGAAGAACCCACAAATGGAACCCTAGTTGCAACTCCGGTATTTCGATGTCTAGATTGAAACCCATTTTTCTTCTATCTTTTCCCTAGTACGAAGAACCCATGAATAGATCGAAATCTTAAGCGATTGTACAAATGGGTATAATCTTAATCGATGATTGCAGTGATGGATGAGTACAGTCGAGCCCTAATCGAGATATATTTCGATGACAGATGGTGTTTTGATGAGAGATCCGCCATCAAATTGCTCACTACAGACAGGTTCATGGCCGGAGCACCATTAATAGAGAGTGACGAAGAGAAAAGAGAAAGAGAGAGAGATCTGCTCAGTGGCTTCAAGTCGGCTGCGTAAGAACAACAAGGTCAGGGCTTCTGCATGTTAATTAAACTTAAACCGCACAGTTTTGGTTGAGGTGGGAATTACCTTCGTGGTGATTTTGCTTAGAATCAAAACTCCGAGCTTCTTCTTTTTTGGTTTGCAGGTGAGGGGAGATGAGAGAGGGAATGGGTTGGCATGGCTTCTGAGAGATAGACCTAATCTCATGACAGATGGTGTTTTCATGAGAGAGAGAGTGATGGTTTTTGATGAAGTTGAGAAGAGAGCTGCTCGACGAGAGGAAACAGCTGTTTTGACAAAGTGTTGACGGGGAGACAGCAAATCTAATAAACCTAGCTAGTTAATTAGGTTGTCAAAGGCGGGCTTTTAATTTTTTCTTTATGAATCAGACAACATAAAGACGAAGTTTTGTTGTTTGATTGTGAACAAATTAAACCTCAACTAAGGTTCCAAAGAGGGAAAAGTTCCCGCTATAATATGCAACCAAAGTAACATGCTAGGCAATGCTCATTCACACAACAGAAACAACTCATTTGGTTGTGGGATCATCAATCTGGTGCTATATTTCAATCAAAACTTGGAGGTTTTGGGGGGGCTTCAGTGCCATTTTGGGCCAAATAAAGGCACATCCAAATATTTCCCACTTTATCACACAACAGAAGGTAAAAAACCGTTGTATCATGTTTTGCATGCTACTCTCGCACAATAGATATAGCTATACTGTTGTACTATGTAGTACCAATTTGGAGCCGAATTTGAGTCGATCTAGGAGGGAAATCTGCCGCTATTTTTTTGTGATTCACACAACAGATTATTCTTGTAACCGTTGTGCAATGACCTTCTAAATAAAAACTTCAGAATTTTAACCACCTTATACAACGGAAGTTTTGTAAACATGTTTTGTGATTCACTTTTCTTCATCACACAACACCCTTTTTTTTTTTCGTTGTGCAAAAAGTGTTGTATGTTAACGTTTTTGGTGTAGTGTCATGCAAAGTTTGTGAAGACTACCCCAGCTGACACGTTTGAGATCTCAAGCCTTGGTGCTGACTGCCTGTTTTGCCTCAAATTAGATTACCTCGGTTGAAACTTCTCATCCAAGATGTCTCAGCCAAGTCTAAAGTATTGGTTGAGCTAGGTTATCTTCGCCAATCATGACCAAGAAGTTAGACATCTCGGCCAATTTTGTTTTCTTTCTTCTTTAGGTACCTTGGCCAAAGGTTTAAATGTTGATCCTCTCGACCAAGCTCACAAGGTATGGACGACTTGACTGGGTTTTGTTTTGTTGGTAAGCATGTATGGCTGAGTCTCACATTGCTAAATTCACGACGCCTCGGCCAAATTTTGGAGTCCATAGAACATGACTGAATGATAAGTCCTGGCCGAGTAGTAACCTTGAACCGAGTAGTATGTCATGGCCGAGTGATTTTTGTTATCCCAGACAACCTGAGCAAGTTCCAAACCTAGGATATATCGGCCAAGTCTTTCAAGCTTTTGCATGTCAAGGCTGAGTTTCAAGAGTTCGGATTGCTCAACCAAATCAAAAAAAAAAAAAAAAAAAAAAAAAAGTTACTCCATTTTTATTCAAGTCTCATAACCACTTGGTTTAATAGCCAAAGCTTATGACACTGGGGGGGCAATGTTTGGACCTAAATTTAGCTACTCTCGTGTACGACCATGTTGAGAAGAAGCGAGGTTGAGTTTGGCATCCATTCAGGGCAAATAGTTTGTGAAGTCATACAACCGAGGAAAAAGTGTCGGTCGATCACCCAGCTTGAGTTGAGGTTTTAGGAACCGACGACCCAAAGCTTAGTGAGTTGGACCATGCAGCCATATGTTTGGTTTAGTCTAAGTTCAAAAGGGTGGTTACGCATGTGGTCCGAAATGAGATTTAAAAGTGTTCGGCCAAGGTTAGGCAACAATACCGACTGAATAATCCTCACAAGGAAGGAGTTTGAGTCAATCTATGATTTTAATTGTGAAGATCTTAGATATCAGCTAAGTCAGAGTTTTACGAAACGAATAAATCCTAAAAGGAAGGGGAATCCTACTTAAATTCCACGTCTTGGAGAAAAGTTAGCAAGGGTTTGTGATTTGTATATATAGCACATTATAACTCATTGTAAAAGGTCCTACACCACACAAACGAATCAATATACAATTTTTACTCACAAACTTTTCTCTTGCTATCTCATAAGTACTTTGCCTTCGATTTAACTTTCATAACTTGTTTTCATTTCTAGTTTCTTAGTTTTCAATTCAATTCTTTACATTCGATCACTTTACTTTCTTGTTTATTTACTTTATATGCACTTTAATTTTCGCACTTAGGAGTAGTTCGTAATGCAGAATTATCATCCATTGATCTCTTTCGGCCAGTCCGGATTGGGTCGATGCGATTCGCTGTTCACACACACACATAATCTCACAACGCTTTGACAACCGAGTCTACTTCACCTTCGTCTTCACCTTGATTTGCAAGTATCTTCACCCGACAGATCTCTCGCTGGTCACCCGAACATTTGAGTTTACCCAAGAAGTGAACGTGATAGAAGATCCCGGTCAGAATTGACGCCTAACCGAAGTCCTTGCAACAGAGGTATCAGAACCCAGAGACCGAGAGGGTTCCTTCCTAGGCCTACAATCACTTGAAAGTAGTCAGATACAAGTGCAAATCAAATCTGAACCTCAGCCGGCCGCTCCGCCGGGAGTTAGCACACCCGCGCTATTTCAGAAGGACGAATCAACCACAAGTCCCTCGACCCTCATTTCGGCCGAGACGATTTTGAGGCAAACACAACAGCAAGGTTTCGGCAGCAGGGACTTGCGGCTAGGGTTGAAAGGCTGTGGCGGGAGGGCTGCAGGCTTGCGGCAGGAGGCTAGCAAGGGCTAGGGCTAGCGTCTAGGGGTTGAGCCAAAGGCTTGTGGCAAGACTGCAGCGCTGGGAGTAGGCTCGGCAGGAGGCTAGCAAGGGCTAGAGCTAGCGTCTAGGGCTTACGGCAAAGGCTTGCAGTAAGGGATTGCCGCTAGGGTTGAAAGGCTGCGGCAGGAGGGCTGCAGGCTTGCGGCAGGAGGCAGGCAGCTGCAGGTGGTAGGCCGAGCTAGGGTTTTTGGGGGCAGGGAGGGATGCGACAAATTTTTGTGAGAGAGAGGTTTTAGGGTTTTTTTTTCTTTGGACTAGGGTTAGAACTCGTGCTGATAACTTGTTGTAGAGAATTGGAATTATGTGTTTATTATGTATAATAGGAGCCCTTTATATAGGGGTTACAAAGTCAACAAAAGGTAATAGAATCCAAATACATTGAATACCTAGAACCTTCTCCAATGACAACTCTAAACCCTTGTTTGTAGAGGCACACATGATGTCGACATCCTTCAACAAAAATCACCAATCAGGAAGTCATTTCTTGGATCAGTAATGAATCAAGAAGTCATCTAGTCTAGAAAAGAAAAATTACCGATCAGGAATGCGTCAACAAGTCATCATTCATCTAGATGTATCAGTTATTGAGAAACAAAAATTATTGGACAAGTCATTTCTTGAAACAGGAATTATCAAATAACTTAACTCAGGCTCATAGGCTCAATAAGCATATTGATCAGGTCCCTTCTAAGATGAGTCTCTCTTATTGATAATTTGATATGGTGATGTTTATCTCTATAACCCTATGGTAAGTCATTGGAAATGCTTTTTATTTGTTTTCAGGTGGATGATGCTCTTCGGTTTCCTTCCTGTGAAACTTTGGGTTGCTTATCAAGTAGCAAAGCAATAAAATATGACAACACTGATAGTACGAAGATTTTAAAATCTTCTTATCAGTATATCCTCTTCCTCCTCTTCCCTCTCAGTTAAGGATAATATGACTATTCTGAATTATTATGACGGGTCAGTATAAAATTATATATTACTTGTCTCCTGATACTCTTCCTGTAGTAGTTGTTCGAATGTTGGGAATGAAAACTTCCTAAAACTGGCAGTGGAAAACTTCGATATGTGTCGATCGATACATCCGAGAGAACTTGAGCATCTTTCAAGGTAGATGTCCCTCCTCCTCCTCATCCTTTTTTCTATCTTTGAGCTGTTTGTTAGTAGAGCTTCCGCCTTGATGTCATAAATCACTGAGAGTGCAGGTTGGCGCTTCTTGCTTTCATTGTTTTAGACAACGCAGAACACTTTTTTGTGTTTTCCTTCATGTAACCAGGTGGGTTGTCAAGAGCAGATTGGACAAGCTAAAATTTTCCAGGCAGAAGCAGGGATACTGTTACTTAATTCTTTGCTGCTGCAACCCTTTTCCCACCTGAACTATTAGATGCCTGCGTATCATGGGCCAAAAACGGAGTGCTTGATAGCTAAATTTATAAGCTATTGATTTTCCTTATTCACACTCAGATATGTTAGTTGTAGCTAAACAAGGGTCTTTCCCGCAGAGGACAAAGGTTCTAACTACTCAAAACAATGTCACAAAGGTGACCACTGTTCCACGGGTACTTAGATAAGTTCGTGGTAGTCTATCTGGATGACATAGTGGTGTACAGCTCTACCCTAGAAGAACATATAGAGCACCTAAAGCTGGTGTTTCAACGATTGCGGGAGAATCAGTTGTATGTCAAGCAAGAAAAGTGCTCCTTCGCGCAAGTGACCATCAAGTTTCTAGGTTACATTATTGAAAGGGTCAAATCAGGATGGATATGGAGAAAGTAGAAGCCATAAAGGAGTGGCGAAACCCCAAGAATGTGAAAGAGCTACGTCCTTTCCTTGGGCTAGCTAACTACTACCGACGCTTCATTGAGAACTACTCCAAGAAGGCAACCCCCTTAACTGAACTCTTGAAGAAGGGAGTGACATGGGATTGGAGTAGTAATTGTGAGAAGGCCTTTCAGGATTTGAAGAAGGCCGTGATGGAAGATCCGGTCCTTGCCTTACCCGACCTGAACTAGCCATTTGAAGTCCAGACATTTGAGGTCCTTGCCTTAGGGGGAGTCCTGCTGCAACGGGGACATCCTGTTGCGTATGAAAGTCATAAGCTCTCGGAAGCTGAGAGAAGGTACTCGGCTCAGGAGAAGGAGTTGCTAGCCGTAGTTCACTGTTTGAGGACGTGGCGACACTATTTGTTGGGGTCAAAGTTCCTGGTGAAGACAGACAATTCTGCCGTCAGCCACTTTCTGACCCAGCCGAAGTTAACTCCAAAGCAAGCTCGATGGCAAGAATTTCTCGCTGAGTTCGATTTCCATTTCGAACACAAGGCCGGGCACACGAACCAAGTTTCTTATGCTCTAAGTCGCAAGGTCGACCTTGCCACCCCCAAGGGGTTGGCTGCCCTGTCGAGCAGCATCATCGCCATAGACATCAAGCAACGTATCAAGGAGAGTCTGGAGAATGATTTCGTGGCGCAAACCCTCATGAAAATGGTGAAGGAAGGGAACAGCCGTCGGTTTTGGATGGAGGATGGCATATTGATGGCCAAAAGAGGACGAGTATTTGTTCCGCGAGCTGACGGACTGCAAAGAATGCTCATGAGGGAGTGTCAAGACACCCTGTGGGCAGGTCACCCTGGATGGCAGAGGACTCACGCACTCCTCAAGCAGGGTTACTATTGGCCCCAGATGCGAGACAATGTCACGGAATACACCAAGACTTGCTTAATATGTCAGCAAGACAAGATTGAACGCCAAAAGACTCCAAGGCTGTTGGAACCACTGTCTATTCCGACTCGCCTGTGGGAAAGTGTCTCCCTTGACTTTATTACTAACCTCCCAAAGGTGGGAGACTTATCAGGCATCCTGGTGGTGGTTGACAGGTTTTCGAAGTATGCCACCTTTGTGCCAACCCCAAAGTATTGTTCGGCGGAAGACACAGCAAGCCTCTTCTTCAAGCATGTGGTAAAGTATTGGGGTGTGCCTCAGAACATTGTCAGTGATCGCGACACTAGGTTCACTGGAACATTCTGGACTGAGCTATTCAAATTGCTTGGGCCTGAGCTCAACATATCTTCAAGTTATCACCCACAGACTGATGGGCAGACAGAAAGGTTCAACGGGATGTTGGAGGAATACTTGCACCATTTCGTTCATGCCAATCAGCAGAATTGGGAGCAATTGCTAGATGTTGCACAATTTTGTTTCAACTCGAAGAAGAACTCATCCACCAACAAGAATGCTTTTGAAATTGTCACTGGCCAACAGCCTTTCTTGCCTTATACTGTGAAAGAGGTCTACAAAGGGACTAATCCGCATGCTTTCAACTTCACAAAAGAGTGGGAGACCAATGCCGAGATTGCTCAAGCCTACTTAGAAAAAGTTGCAGGGAGAATGAAGAAGTGGGCAGATGAAGGCCGCAAGCCTAGGGAGTTTAAAGCAGGAGACATGATCCTTGTCAAGCTGCTCCCGGAACAACTCAGGTTCCTGCGCTCCAGAGACAAGAGTCTATTTCGGAAGTATGAGGGACCGCTCCCCGTCATTTCTAAAGTGGGGAAATGCTCTTACAAAGTAGATATTCCAGCATGGATGAGAGTCCACCCCGTCTTCCACGTCAACAACCTCAAGCCGCACCAGCCAAACCATGAAGATCAAGCACGCAACCAGCTTGTTCGAGAGCACGTCGACATCAGACCACCCAAGCCGAAAGAAGTGGAGGAGATACTAGCAGAGAGAGTGACCAGAGTGTCGAGGCGCCCATGCCAGCAATTCCTGGTCAAGTGGAAGGGACTTGGAGATGAAGAAACCAGTTGGGAGAATGTTGAAGACCTGGCGAAGAAGTTCCAGCAGAAGATTGAAGACTTCAAGGCCAAAGCCGTCGTCGAGAGCGCCGACAGCTTAAGTGGGGGAGGATGTTAGGGGCCGCCCTTGTAATGCTACAAGCAACCTTGTCCAAGGTCATTAGTCAAGCCTTTGGTTGGTTGCTTGTGTGCTAGGGATGTTTTGGTAATTTACAAATTATGTAATTTATTTTATTTTAGCATTAGTCTCCTCGGCCTTTTTCATGTTTCCTCCTGTCATGTTCGTGTAAGGCCGATATGCTCTTTGGGGAAGAGTTCCTAGTCGGTATAGTTTGGACTAGTGAACTAGTATAGGTAAGCACATGTACTTTTGCCTCCCTTGCCGTCTTACCATCAATAAAAGAGGAATTATTCAATCATCTGTGTCTCGTGAGATTGCCCTTTGATCTTTCCTTTCAATTATTCATTGTTCTTCGTGGTTGCCCAACGTTTATACAATTGTGTTCTTGCTTGTTGCTAGCACTATTTTAATATCGTGTGGCTTTCATTGTTCCTTGCAAGGTACTCACTTAGCTGACTTGCTTGCTAGTAAGTGCCGCATGGTCCGCTTTGCACATTGCAAAGTTCGACCCGTGACACAGAGCAAACCCAACACCCAGAGAGGCAGCGAACTCTTTACAGAGGCTTTTGCTATTGAAGATTTGAGACATAATGGATCGAGCGTCACTGAGAGGTGAGGCTGCTGCCAGAAGGGACGTCCCGGGATGAGAAGGTGGGTGGCGAAAGCGGTTGTAGCTTGGGTGCTGAGAGTTTCTCCGAGATGATTGTGATGATTATTGGTAGATTGGGTATCCAAGCCTTCCCGGGTGCCCAAAGCAAATACATATGCTCTGTTTTTTTTTTTTTTTTTTGTGTCCCGGCTGCTGTCATGGGCATGAGCGAGACCGCAGAGAGTGAAATATCGATCTCACACCTTTTGGAAAGCTAGAGAATGCCGGTGAGATACCGGAAGGTGAAGCTCTGAGTGCCGGGAGAAGAGATATTGGCAATGGGTACCAGAGACTTTCTCCAGGTAGCAATGCTACAGTGTGGTTTCAGTGAGATATGGTTCCAGGGATGAAGGAACTTCTGGGGAGATTACCAGGATTGGTCATAGGTGGTTCCTGTTCCTGAGCGGATAGGGACCATGTGTGGTTGTAACTTGAGGTGTTGGTCAATTTGAGCTGCTTCATTGCTGTGGATGTTGGTGTCGATGAAACTGCTACAGGGAAGTGAAGAAATTGCCTGGAAAAGAAGGCCAGGGTAGGTCGATTCAAACGAGGCTTTGTGGATCCAATAAGGTGAATGCCACCAAGACCCGTGGTGAGTTGCTGAGCGAGAGCCAGCAGGGAGGTGACGGAGTTACCGGTGATGATCTCTGGGAGGTAGGATGCTGTCGGGGAGGCCTTTGAGATGACCTGGGTGGGTTGTGCAATGGTACCCGTACGTGACTTGTTGAAGGATCAGCCTGGTGGATTCAAGTAAGGTTGAAGTCTCTGAGATGAGGTGGTGTGCAAGACTTGCTACCCGGGTATGCATAGGTGTGCAAGTGGACCTTGATTCCTAAGCGAGTATTGATGTGTTGCATGGCAGCGTGATGCATGCATGTGGTGATTGAAATTGTGCACATGAGTGAGGATTAGGTGTAGAGGGTGGGGTATCATGCGCGTACTCGCTGACTCGTGAGAGGCCCGGAGAAGAGTTAAACTTGGGAGTGGAGTTTAAGGTACTTGGGAGTGGGATGTGCAAGTACCCGCTGGCTCGTGGTACCGGCTGACTCATGTACCCGGTGGCTCTTTGGAGGCTTGGGTGAGGAAGGTGAGGGGTGTCTTGCGCGTACCCGCTGACTCGTGGTACCCGTACATGACCCTTGCTCAAGGTGCGGTGTGTCTTGCACGTACATGATTGGTGGTTCCCGTACATGACCCTTGCTCAAGGTCGGAGGTTCATACCCAAACTCCTAGGGACCCTCCTTCTAGCACCCATGTTTTTGTGTGAGAATTGATAGGAGCATAAATGCGACGAATATAGTGTGAAATCCCTCACACTTTTCTTAGCTATTTCCTTTAAAAAGTCAGTTTTAACTTCGTTTTCTTTTTAGGTAGTTCGTGGAGTGATTCAAGAGAAATAGGAGCTGAAAGGGAGCAATGGAGCCATAGATCATGAAGTACTGATTCAGAGGACCAAGTTTGATCAACCATTTGGCCAGAAATTACAAGGGAAGTCCACGGAATTCATTGTGCAAAACAGTTGCTGCAAAGCAGAAAACTGCGGTTTCAGAATCAGATTTCTGGGAACGGTTTTGAGGAGCAATTCTTGAACCGTTCCAGAAGCATCTTTTCGAAAAGGGCCAGCGATCCTTGAAGACATGATGTTATACTTAAACTACAGCTAAATAACAGGTCAAACCCATCAACGAGGCAGTAGGAAATCAAAGTCGAAGTATGCTTCCCGATAAGGAAGGAACTGTCAGCTTTTCACGAAGCTTTTTGGGAGATCTTTTCCGGCGATTTTCTTGGAGTTTTTCCATAAGGTTATTGATCATTCTACATGATATGATGTCATAGAGCACGTGGGAGTCAAGAACCATCCAGAAACTTGTCAAGACGAAGTCGTTCCTTGTCCAAGAAGGAAGCTTCAGAATCAGAAATCGAATCCTAGTCAAAACAGGGCATTTTGGCAGAATTCTTCTTTGGACGGATTTCCAGGGCATTTTTGGAAGGTTTTTGCTGCTGCAAATATGAAGGAGAGTCCTAGAATGATTCCTCAAGATTTTGGGAAGATTATTAAGGCTTGAAAATCATTTAATTATGTACCAAGTAGAGTAATCCTCAAGCAACTAGGGGAGGCTTTCAAAGCAGAATTGGAAAAGGAAACTTGGGGGTGCTCCACATATATATAGAGAATCAGAACACGTTGCAAAGGACCATCCTACAGCGCCATCTTCTGCTCCTAAACCCTAGCACACAAAGTCTTGAAATTCCCAAGTCCTCCAAGAGCAAAAACCGTGCACACCATCATCCATCTTCATCAAGCCTTGCCGTGTACCATCTTGAGGGGGGTTCTTGCGTTCAAGGCTGCCTAAAAGTGAATTCGTGGCTCTCATCTTCTGCCCTTTACGGTTTTTATTTTCTTGTAATTCAAACTTATATGTTTCTAGTTGTGAATTTTGAGACAATGTGTGGCTAATCTACTTTTGTTAGGGGCGAGGTTTGAAGCCTCTAAGATATTTTTTTGACAATATTTTGATTCCTAGTTTCGTGATTTCTTTGTGGTGAAATTGTTTATTTGGTTTTGGTTTACAGATAACTCTTGCATGTTTATGTTTTATGAATGCGCACATAAAATATTATGATCATGTGAGTGGGGCTAGAAATAGGTATTTTAATCTCCTAAACGGTTAATAATGCTTGTTTCAATAGTAGTAAAACCTATAGGACAATAGGTGAAATCAAATAAAAAGGATTGCATGCTAGGTAGGCGTTCCACACTAGTTTTGCATACTTGTTTCGATCAAACTTCCACACGTGATTAATGCTTAGAATGAATTGTTGATAGGATAGCGTTCTATACCTTGATTGTTTATTCTAAAGGCTTAGTAATGGTGCGTTCATCTTGCTTAAGTAATCTAGGGAAGTAATAAGAACTTATGCATGCGTTCATGGTTTGTTCTTAATTGAAACCTTTTTCACAACTTGGTAATTGAAACTAGGATGATAAATTTGTCTCAAGCATATTTTGGTGGTGGATTTCCGAGTTCCTAACATCTCCATCCATATCTTTCAAACCTTAAACTCAAAATCGTTTTTCTTTTCTTTGTTTTCTGTTCATTTTTGTTAAAAATCCAAAAACCCCCAGTTTAGTATTCCAGGATTGCAACGCCGCTGCAATCCTCCTCTCTGTCCCTCCATCTTTCTCTTTTTTTCTTTTTGTTGTTTGACGTTTTCTTTGGTTTAGTTCAGATTTTGTTATTCTTTTTTATTTGTTAGTTTAGTTTTGTTTTCTTTTCTTTTGTGTGATTAATATAGTTACCCTCAATCTCTGGCATCGAACGATCCTTGCTTATCCTTTACTACTGACGACTACATCATTGCAGGGTTAAATTGAGCGTCTATTTTGGGCGTAGCAAGAATACAGAACAGGAACTAAGTATGAGGCAAGGTAGAGAGGGAGAGAGAAATGACATAAGCATGTATAGTGGCTCACCTTGCCCTTGAGGCAAGGCTACGTCCACTTAGATATTTTACTATGAGTGAGGCCAAGTAGCCTTTGTAGTGATACAAGTATGGGGATCATGGATCCATCCCTTTCCAAGAAGGGGAGGACTTCCTCTTATAGCTAAAGGAAGTCCCATCCTATTCTATATTTCCGATCTGGGATAATAATACACATATTTGCTTCTCTTGAAGCCTCTTGGAGAGCATGGGAAAGTGGTCTGCTAGCAAGATACCGGCCGACCTTCACCATGGCGAGTTAGCTAGGGTGTCGGTCTCTGGGATGCATGTCATAGGCGGGACTTACCATGTCGCTGGGGCCACCTACGAGGTTGTTGCTTATGCTTGGTTGTATGTGATATAGGCGGTATGTACAACTGATTTGTACAGGCAGATTTGCTTCTTTTGCTTCTTTTCTCTTTCTTTGCTCAAAATACCTATAAAACATAAAAACAACTAAATTAACCATAAAATAAGTTAAACTAACAAGGTAAATATAGGAATTAAAAATAATAACTTCGCATCATTATGCTCCTATCAATACTTACAAGTTACAGCTGTGGTCGATGATTTCTTTGATGTTGGAAGTTTCGAAGAGGAACTGGTAAACCTTATACAATTGATCGAGAAGTATCTTTCCTTTTCCCGTTCCTTTTCCATTGGATCTGAGGTTGTCCTGCATTTTTGTTTTTGCTTTTACTGACCTATATGTTTGAACCACAGGTGGGATGTGAATACGATAACTGATTCTTGTTCTGAGCATGTTGAAATCATATTTTTAGCAACCAAGCACACAATTAATGATATTGGAACCAATGCATTCCTACAGCAAGAGCGCAGTGTAACAAATCACATCATAGAGATTGTAAGACCCTGAAATTTCGTTATTAATTTTTCTGGAATCTCCTGGAATTAATAAAGTGTTCGTTGGTATGATTTCGTGGTTCGAGGCTGGAGCGGAAATTATTTAGAATAATTATTCGCTCGGAATGCTCCATTTCAAGGGTTGACTTTTTATACGTTAGGATTTTGTGAAAACTTCCTTCACAGAAATTGTAGAGCTTGTAGGTACGAGTTCAAGGACATGCGGAACGTAAAAATCGGAGTTCGTATGAAGAAGTTATGGTCATTGGAAGAAGTTTCCATTTTGTGATAAATAGGAAAAATTGGAAAAAAAAATCAGAAAATATCTAGGTTTCCTTTTTTGGAAACCCGAAGCTCTCTTCTCTCTCCTCAAGGCTGAATTGGGCAGCCGGCTTCGGGCTTTGATTTCTCTCTTGTCCGGCCTCCAATCGACGTGCCATTTGTTCCATTCTCTTCGTCTCACTTCCCTCTCTAAGTCTGTGGCAGCTTCATCACTCGGTTCGAGCTGTGGACAGCTTCTCACTTCCCTCTCTAAGGCGGAAAGAAGTGGCGGTGCTGCTTCGGAGGTCACTCTTGGAACTTCCTATTTCGGCCACCTTGTGCAGAGTTTCTTGAGTGCTTTTGGAGCCCAGAGCACGTAGAACCTTTCCCCCAAAGTGGCTTGCAACAATTCAAGGTGTGGAGATCGAATTTTGGAGATTGGGATTCTAGGGTTCATCGAGTTTCAGAGCTTTCAAGGTAAATTTCGACCATATGGCTTCAATTCAGACTTTGTGCTTATTGAGTTTTTGGGGTTCGGATTTGAATTCCTTTATTCAAAATTTGGTGCATGATAGTTTGGTATCATAGCGTAAGGTACATATTTGGTGATAGTCAGTACTACTCGAGTGATGACCCATTTGCAGTGGATCCACATCATATACTGTTCAGTATTGATATAGTCATTGGGTATGTAGGAGTGTTAGGTGTCGTCTTGAACGTTAAGTTGTCATAGCATAGGTTAACTCTGTAGGTGAAGTTGTGGAGCTTCTTTGAGTTGCAATCTTTGAGGAATGGGTACCTCTATATTAAACTTTGGTGGAGTTGTCGATGATGGTTTTCATGGAAAACAGTATCCTTTTGCGCGGTGTAGTTGTTTGATTGTTTGGGTCATGGTGTTTGACCAATGCTTGTATCTAATGTTGGTACAAGTATTTGACCAATAGTTGTTGTGCTTTTCCTGAGTTGGATTGGCAGATGTTTTGGGTTGGAAGGTACTTAGCGGCTATTGGTTTCTTAGGGATAGTGTTGTGATATGGTGGAGCATTTATTTCTGCACATCTGTTTCGTGTTTGGGATGGCTTCAGTGTATCTAGGTAGATGTTTGGGTGTGGTCTGAGTTCTTGGTATGGTATTGGGATTGATTGTGGAGTGATGCTTCTCTAATTTTGTTGTGGTAGAGTGCGTTAGTGTTGAGATGCTAGATATTGTACCTGTATCAGTTGTTGATCTAGACATGTCTTACTTCGAGGATTTAAGACTAGTCTAAAAAGCTAAGGAGAATTACTCGAAGTGCGAGTTCAGTATTTTATTCGCAGAGTGTTGGACAGACTGAACGAGTGAATTAGGAGTCAGGGGTTATGTTGAAGGCATGTGTTTTTTTTTTTTAACTTCTACGTAAAGTCAAGATTGAGGTCTGTTGAACCTGTTGCGTTTTCGGTGAAGGGTGGAGATTTGACGATTAGGTTTGCCTTATCTCTTAGTGTTCCTATTGTGCGGAATATATTGGTGTGACTTTCTGTTGAATAGTGTTGTTATGAGTGATAGGTTGCGTGATGCATCCTTCTTTGTTGTGGCGGTAGAGATTTCCTACCACTTGGATTGTGTGCATGTAATGTTATGTGTTATTTTATGTGTGAGTTGGTTGAGGCTAGACCTTAGCGTGATTTTGTGTTCTGAGGTGGTAGAATACTTGTTAAGTTATGATGCATGCTCTATTGTCTTTATGATTGAGTTTTTTGGGTGGTGTTGATGCATGGAAAACTTATTGTGACTTTGTGAAATGTTGACTGTAAAAGAATGTTGTATTGTTGATTTGAGTTGAAAGACAGGTTTCATTTCCAAATTCTCGTAGTGTTAAAGTTGCATGATTGGTGAAATAATGCAGATATTGTTGTGATAACAGGATTCTGGACTCTTATGTAGTCTGTACATTGTTTTGCAGACATGTTGCAATTTTGGTAATGGTAGAGATTCGATTGTTTAGGTTGGCCGTACCTGATCGTTTGGTAGTACTCTTAAATTTTAGAACGAAATTTCTTTAAGGAGGGTAGAATGTAAGATCCAGAATTTCATTATTAATTTTCTGGAATCTTCTGGAAATAATAAAGTGTTCGTTGGTATGATTTCGTAGTTCGAGGGTGGAGGGGAAATTATTTTGAACAATTATTCGCTCAGAATGCTTCATTTCAAGCGTGACTTTTTATACATTCGGATTCTGTGAAAACTTCCTTCACAGAAATTGTAGAGCGCATAGATATGAGTTTGAGAACATACGGAACATAAAAATTGGACTTTGTATGAAGAAGTTATGGCAATTGGAAGAAGTTTTCATTTTGGGATAAATAGGAAAAATTGGGAAAAAAAATCAGAAAAAATCTAGGTTTCATTTTTTGGAAACCCGAAGCTCTCTTCTCTCTCCTCGTGGCGGAATCAGATAGCCGGCTTCGGGCTTCATTTTCTCTCTCGTCTGGCCACCAATCCATATGCCACTTGTTCCATTCTCTTTGTCTCACTTCCCTCTCCAAGTCTATAGCAGCTTCATCACTCGGTTCAAGCTGTGGACGGCGCAGCAAAGGCGGAAAGAAGTGGCGGTGCTGCTTCGGTGGTCACTCTTGGAACTTCCGATTCCGGCCACCTCAAGCGGAGTTTCTTGAGGGCTTTTGGAGCCCAAAGGATGTAGAAGGTTTCTCCCAAAGTGGCTTGCAACGATTCAAGGTGTGGAGATAGAATTTTGGAGATTACTGGGATTCTAGCGTTCATTGAATTTCAGAGCTTTCGAGGTACATTCCGGCCATATGGCTTCGATTCAAACATTGTGCTTGTTGAGTTTTCACGGTTCCGATTTAAATTCCTTTATTCAAAATTCGGGGTGTGATAGAGATTGGAAGATGGAATCTTTTTAACTTGCCCATGTTATCATTGTTCTATCTATGGATGGAGTACTAGTAAAATGTTTTTTAGATATCAGTGGTTGTCTTCCTGAGCATTTGACAGTGATTTTGGTGCCTCACTTCATTGAAATGCCTAAGTGATCTTAAATTGTGAAGTCAACGTCTTTTATTCATTGGACATGGGATGATGTGAGCTATCTTTGGATTTCAATGGTTGGATTTGTTAGGAATATGGTATCAGATATTCATATTTATTAAATTTAATCAAACAACACAATCAGTTAAGCACATCATACAGATACAAATAATATAAAGAAGTAGAGATATGAAAAGTCAAGCCTTTGAGTGCAAGAGAGGCATGACATTTACTGTCCTAAAGCCGTAGACACCTCCCTCCATGCAGGTCATAATGGTCGTCTACAACTTCAAGATACAACCCTTGAAGTCTCACAAGATGTCTAATCCGCTTTACACGACCAACGGTAGATTGGGTACCAAGTGTTTATCGGCTCCCCAAGGATTAGGAAATATGAATGAAAATGGGGAAAATGAAGAGTAAGAGAATGAGAGCAATACAAAGACTTTTTTTCTTTGTCTCAAGAGTTAAGTATTTATAGAACTCTTCATAACCCTCTAAAAAGACATGACTCTTCGATTTAAAGAAATAATATTTAAACAATAACATGAGTTTTGAATCTTAATAATTAAACAAAAAACCAACAATCCCCCTCATGAACTCAAAAAAGCTAGATGGGAAGATTAAGAGAAGGAAATTTGGGCAACTTTTATACCATGCAATAGGTGTAGCTGTCGGACTTGAACCTACATTTAGTGTATACAACTTTCATTTGAAGGAATCATAGTGAAGTATGTCTTGAACTAGACCCCTTTTAATCAAATTACACGTTGTCACACAAATGATATCGATACGTAAACTTGGCGCAGGTTAGCACTATTTATGGTCATGCGCTTAATCTTGATACTCATGAGAGTTATTAGATAGCAGCCCATCTGTCACTGTTGCGACCTCACAACTATTCTCACTTAGGTGAGTTCTCCAATAGTACATGTGAGAATACCTCACAAAAGTTTGCCCGCCTCGAAACTCATTCAAGGTGAATATCTTTCCTTAATTTCACATTAATCTAGCATGATGCCTTAGGGATGTGAGGGAGAATCTCTTTTCAGATGTTTCCCTAATATTTGTGTTATGTAATTGAGTCACGCAGTATGGATTGTTTCTATCACATTGAATTTCCTTCATGGGATCTCCAATCAGAGAAGTTGGGTTTCAGATTCCCTAAGTGACTCCCTTATAGGCTTAACCACACCACCCTACGACATTTAATATATATTATAGTCTCCTACTCGAGACTATAGCCTTCTTGAGGCATATATGACTTTTTGTCATATTGAGTTCATTCATTCATAGTTTTTTCCATATTGCTTTGATGCACACAATCTGTAGTTTAAATTTTCTGCAAACTTGAAATAGATCATCAATTCAATGTCTCATACTCCATATGGAAATAAAAATTAATGTATAATTCAAGTTTCATTTAGTGAAAATAAATAATAGTGAAACTTATAGAGTATAAGCCTCACATAACAAAGATATATAATGCTTTTCACAAACATAATAATAGTAATGGACTAGGAATGAGAACCCGTGCGATGCCGCTAAGAAGAATTTCTACTTTATGCTCGCTAAGTTTGAAAATGGAAAATTGATGTGGGTAGTTTAACTACATTCAGGTTGTATAACAATTTTCAATTTCTGTCATTCTAAGTGAATTCTCAATTTCTACCATTCTAAGTGAACTAAAAACTAACATTAATCAAATGAAGTTCTCAGTTTCAAACAAATCTTTAACATGTTCATTGAACATTTCGTACAACAACGCCGAGGCTCATTTGTGTATTGATCTGAAAGGTCAACACCTTCGTGCTTTGTATAGTGGAAATTACGTCCCTGTAGCCATGGAGTATGCAAGAGTTGAAGAACACTTGAAGCTTATATATCACGTTTCCTTTTTTAACTTCCTCAGTCGTCCAAGAACTCCGCACTGCTGCTAGTAGCTACAATGTTGTGGGGCACTAAGGGTGATTGTGATTTCATAATAGAATTTTGTGCCGTGCTCGAATGCCTCAACTCCACTCAAAAAATCATACAGTGGGGTTATAGGTTTTTGCATATTCAAAGCAGAGCCTCCGCAACCTCAAACACTTTGACAAAAGTGGAAATTGTGTGACATGTGAAAATGAATTAATTAATTTCAAGAAAAACATTCATCTGCAATAATCAATTGGATTTTGTGAGGAACTTCATGAGTGTACCTTGTGAAGCAAATATATGCTTCCTTTCACTTGAATTATGAGATCATTTGAAACTTCATAGGAAACTGACCTAAATTCAGCAGAAAAAAAGAAAAAGAAGAGTCTTTTAGTAACAACCTTCTACTCAATAATAATACAACATATCTTAAATTAATGTAACTTTATATTTAATCAGGTGTGCTCTTATCTTATAGCCTCAGAAGTGTAAAAGGTATCTGGCCTAGATCCAAGTTTCATAGATTTCATGACTGATTTCTTACTGTAGAAGTGATCGGTGCAACCAAGACTTGGATTCAAAGAATGTCTCCTCTTTACTGCCGGCTATATACCATACCAAGTGCATGACTTTTATCAACAATATACTATTATATGTTCAACAAAAATCAGATACTGTGGTAATGCAATACCATTGTGTCACTCGCAAGCTAGGGAGTAGGGAAGACAAACATATGGCCAAAATCGATTATCAACAATGAGCAATAATGAGAAGAGCAGCCTTCTTGGCTTCCTGTAGTTTTTTTTATCACTTCCTAAAAATGATCAGTTCACTAATTCAACAAATTTAGAGTACGAACTTCCTCCTAATCACTAATAGAGTAATAGTAATAGAGTACGGAAACACATTAAAGAATTTTAGACCGTTCAAATGTGGTCCCCCATGAAATTGGATTTTCATATGATCCTTAACGGTATAAATTAGAATGCTCTCAATTAAGAGCCTCATGGATTTGCATCATTGTCAAATGTATTGAAAACAAGGACCACGATCACTAAAAGTCATCTACATTAAGTACGATTTGTTCATTGATGAAGAAACTACTAGACACATACTGTAAAGACCTCAGCTTTCCTGAAAGCGAAGGACAATGACTCTGATACATAAGTATGCTTCTTGGTCAATTTATTTGCTGGTTTACCATCTTTAGTACCAAATCTAAAAACCTGAAGTAAAAATATAACCAATGTGTTTATAAAAAAAAAAAAACAAAAAAAAAAAAAACAGTTCCTGTGTACATATACTTGAATATGTACGTGCACATGTTCCATGGATCAACCAAGTAAACAGAGTTGATTGGGCATACCTGAACCCACTCTGATGGAAGAAAATACTCCCATTGCTTGTTAACATGCCATGGAGGATGAAGCAATATCAGAATCCAGATAAAGTGCAAGCCGATCAAGTTTGACACACTGGAAAACAAATGAGGAAATATAGTAGGAAAGCAGGGACCAATATATTGAAGAAGTTAAGGTATTCATAAAGACTAAAATTCTTATTTGTTTTAACTTTTGACATAACTACATAGTTTTTGCTATAACAAAATCAACTCAACAAAAATGCACACAAACAATGAGCAATTCTAAGGACCATATAATAAAATCCTTTCCTTTCTATAATACAATAACAATAAGGAATCAAAAGTATCCCATAATACAAGGATTTAGCATAAAATTAACTTACAAGTTTCTAGTTTCCTACACTTGAAATTAATATTATCTTTTTAAATTAGAAGCATTAAAATCAATGAAAACAATCCAATTACTGTTTATCAACTTGATTCTTATATAAGCAACCTTCTGAATACAATCTAGTGCACCCCCAGTAATGCTCTGCTAATTCTACCGAAAATAAAGTAAGAACAAAAGATGAATTTAAAGTAAATTTTTGTGAATATGATGATGAGCAGTTAGGAGTTCGTTATCCACCACTAAACACAATCCAAGTTCCAATTTTTCTTCCTTTGTTTATTACTAAGTCATGAGAAAGAGATTGACCAAGTTACAAAGCTAGAAGCAATCTAAGTACCTTATATTACTTCCCTATAATGTTCTAACAAGAACAAGCGCCGTTATTAGAACCTTTTGAAAACATGCAACATAGAGATCACAAGCGGCACCTACATTTAGTAAGTTCCAAAGCATTAAGCATATATGGAAGGATGTTAATCTAAGTGTACAAACTAGTAGAACAAGCGTGTCTAGTTGCATTCCCCATCTTTGGTACACACCTTGGCGAGAGGCTTGACTACTTTGGTTAAAATCATAAAACTATTAGGTGAATTGCTATTTAACCTAGCACCAATTACATGCATATCCTGTATGTTAATTTGCAACTACATAAAACATACATATAAAAGATTCATCTAATCCAGAACCAAAGAACAATCTCATCAACAAGTAACTAAAACATAGAAATTTATTTTGAAACTTGAACCATAGTTTAGGGCTTCAAACTACCCCCTAACACAAAAGTATTTAGCTAATCATTGTTCTAAGGTAAACATACAGTAACATATTGAAAATAAGAAGACAAAGTCGCAGAAAAGAGAGTGAAGATACAAGGTGGATGTTGCTTGAAGATGGATGTTCACGGTGGTGGCAGATGGCAACTTTGGCGGCTTCTTTTCCTTATGCTTGTATGGAGCTTAAAAATCAGAGAGCTAGGGGTGTTTTGAGGCGTAAAATCTGTATGATATGGTCTCCAATGACGCAAAGAAGCCTCCTATGTTTTATGGTTTACAAGCCCCTAGCTTTCCTCCTCAAAACCGGGTTTAGTTCTCCTAATTCTTCTCCAATTCCACTTGCTTAGCTACCACACAATCTTCTGAACCTTCTTTAAGTCTTTCTAACCATCTCTTGATAAGTATAACGAAGCAAAAATCCACTCAAATTCGTCCCAAAATCTGCCAAGAATATCTTCAGAAAATATAGCCTTTAATTCACTTTCCTTTCTCAACTAGGATTGATTTTCCTCTCTATGTTTCATAAGGGTTCCTGGCAGATTTGAAGGTGATATTCTGCCACATAATACTTATGATGTCACTCTTCAAAACCGTGCCAAAACCTTCTAGAAAGCTTCTTGAAACGTGGCCCAACGACGGTCTTGAAAATGTTTCACAGAAATTCCAGATTTTCCTTATCCTTTGCTCATTTTTGCAGCATCATAACTTATGCTGTAACATCCCGTATCACAATTTACCCGTTTACTAGTCATTTGGACGGTAAATGACCTTTACTTTCACTTTTACTGTCGTTTTAATACTTTTAGTGGCCCTAAAAGTTGACTTTTTGTTTGGGTCAAAATTTGAGAAAATATTATTCATGAAAGTTGTAGATGACGTTAAACAGAGCGCGTGGATATGTGGTACAAAAAAATTGGAGTTTGTATGCCAAAGTTATAAGTGAAATACTAAAGTTACTGTTTATGTGGTAAGTTTCTATAAATAGCCGAGTTAATGTGGTAAGTTTCCATTTTCGGAAACTTACCGAGCTCTCTCTCTTCTCTCTCCCCGATTCCCTCTTCCTCTCCGACCTCTTCACCTTCTTCCGGCAATATCTCCTCCATCCGGCGATGGATTTTTGACGCATAAGGTGTCGTTGGAAAGCTCTCTTCCTTCTCTTCATTTCTGGGTTTGTTTGGTAGCATAAAATGAACTGTGGAAGGTGCAGCAATGAGAAGAAGAGGACGGTCACTGTAGTCGAACGGAGGTTTCATCAATTTCAGGTGATTCCGGCCATATCCGGCCACCAAATTGGTGTCGAAGGTTCGGTTTTTGCCAATGATCATTTCCCCTAAGGTCTTTCATTTCAATTTGCAGTGTGGAGGTCGAATTAACGATTGCAATTTCAAGTGTTCTTAGGTTTTTCTGGAAAAATTTCACCGGCCAAATTGGAGCCCTTCAAGGTACAATTTGAACTTGTTATAATTGTGCAAAATGTTTGGTCTGTTGAGTAGGTGGTGTTGCCAAAATTTGGTGGCCATCGGAGGTGGTGGCCGCCGGCGCTTGGGGCCCACGCGCTGCCACTGTGGGTGGCGCGTGGAGGCGTGTAGGGCAGTGTTTTAATTTCAGTTTTTAGCCCATTAAATTGTATAAATGTTGTAGAGCTTGTATGTGAAGTTTGGTGAATTTTGAAGGAGTTTGTTATTGTTTGTGAATTTTGGAGGAGTTTGTTATTGTTTGTGAATTTCCGAAGTTCGGAGTTGTGTGATTGAATTGTGGGAAATCCGGCCATTGGATTTCCCTCGTTTTCGTTGTGGAATATGTTAATTGAGAAATTGGTGTTGTGGGAGAGATTTGGGTTGAATTTGAGAAGTAATGGATATAGGGATTTTCGGATTTCGTTTAGGTTCGTATTTATTTTATCGGATTGTCGTTTACGGAAATATAATGGTGTACAGGGCAATGTTGTGAGCTACGGCTAGATGAAAGAACTCGTTTGCGTGGTCGCCCAATAGTACTGTGAGTGGACTTTTGTTTTAAATAATGATGCATGCGTTTATTTTCTTGAATTAATGATTTATTTAATTAACATATTACTTTTCGAGCATATGAATTTGATTTCGGTTTATCTCGCGGATTTGCTTTCAGCAATGATTTTCATGAAGTGATTATAAGTTATTCTGGTTGTGAATTTCAGATATTAATTTTGTTATGCTCGGATTCGAGTTTATAATTTATGTTGATTTTCGACGAATTATTTTCCGAGGTAATTTTCCGGAATTAAATAAATTCCCTATTCGTTGATTTGAGATTTTTTGAAAGATTTTTGAAATGGGATTTCGATGAAGTTATTTTCTTATTTATCTATCGACTTTCGGTTTTGGCATTGGGAATGCCTTGTTGATGATCTAATGTAATACCCCGAAAAATCCAAATTAAATTCCGTGGATTTTTAGAATTGATTTCGCGGTAATAGGAGCGAGTACGAAGCTTGGAGAAGTTGTGGAAGTAGTTCGGACTATTTTATTTTCGAAAACAAACGTTATCTAGGGGGTCTCAAAAAGTGACTTTTTTTACGTATGGAATTTGGGAAAACTTCCTTCATGAAAGTTGTAGAGCTCGTCGATACGATCTCGTGCATATGTGGAACGCAAAAATCGGAGTTCGTATGAGAAAGTTATGATCAATTGAAATTTGGGGAAATTTCTATAAATAGCAAAAAAAAATCCCGAAAATTTCCAAAATCTGCAGATTTTCTCTCCCACTGTAGCCAATTCGCCACCTTCGTTCTTCCTCCTCCGGCCACCTTTTGCTTCAATTCCAAAGGGAATCCTGCTCTCCTCAGTCCCCTCTACACGTCTGTGGTGGTGATTCGTTGTGGAAAGCACTGTATACGACGCTACAAGGCCGGAAAGTTGGTGGCGGCGATGCAAAAAAAACCCAGATTTGAGATCATGTTTCCGGCCACCATAGTCGGTGATTCTTGGGGGCTTTTGAAGCCCAGAGGCCGTAGATGCTTCCCTCCAAGCGGCTTGCAAATATTTCACCTGTGGAGCTCGAATTTTGAAGATTGGGATTCTTGGGTTCTTCGGGTTTCAAACCTTGTGAGATAAAATTCTACTTTTTGGCTCATAATCTGACTTTGGTGTAGTTATGAAAGTTTCAATGCGAGTTAAGATGAAGAACTTTCGTGTTGGGAGTTTTGTCTAATTTTGAATTTGGATGGGCGGCGGTGCTGCCACTGTGATGGTGGTTTCCGGCGACCTCCGGCCACCCCAAGGACAGTTTCTGTCCATTTTTGTGCTCTACGTGTCGATACGATCGTTTGCTTATATAATTCGTAATTTTTGGATATCGTATGATTTAGTTATGAATTCTACGATTTCGATCGATTTCAATCGTTTGATTTGTGATCTGTAAAGATCGGACCGTCCGATGGACTTGTAGTTTTGATATGTTGATCGTATGACTGTCCCGATGACTTTGTGTGGTCACGGGCGAAGATCTGACAGTTGGATCTTCGTATAATTGTGAAATAGTGATTCGGAGTGCGATTCGTGAGAATCCGACCGTCGGATTTTCATTAAATTTTGTGGAGATGTTTATAAGGAAGATTCAGGAAGATCCGACCGTTGGATCTTCGTGATAATTTTGGGGGATGATCCTAAGGGCGATCCGTGAGGATCCGACCGTTGGATCATCATATAATTTCGATCTGACCGTTGGATCGTCGTTTAATTTTGTTTATGAGTTGTTGACTAAGTTAAGATCATGTTTGATTAAGTGATTGACGGTCTTCCTTGGTGAGCGGTTTTGGTGTGTATTATGAAATTGAAGACGCAGCGGGATTAGAGGTGAGTAAACCTCACGTGGTTCATATTACGAACTGAGTACTTTTAATTAATTTATTTTGTTGTCATTTGGCTATGATATATTGTTAGTTAATAGTTTTGAGTAGTTCACTTTAGGGGTGACTCGGCCAATTCTCGGTAGAGTTATCTCTAAGGTGGGCCCCGCAGGGCCACCTCCGATTTCATGGTGAAATCTGGGGCGGGTCCTGTCAACTTGGTATCAGAGCATTAGGTTGTTAGGTTCTGTAGACTCGTTTCTATTCCATTACCTTATATGCTTGGTGTTGCCCAGTACCTCTCGAGTGATGGCCCGACTGCAGCGGTTCCCCATCGTGTACTCTTCGGTGCTGTGGTATTCATCAAGTGTGTAAGGTACAAAGCTAGTTGGTTTTCTTCTGGTGCTATGCCTTTTGTACACCGAAATCCTAGGGTTTCCCTTGCGTATTCCATTGGTTGTCTGTCTTGCGCCTACCCCTAGTGGTGGTAGAGTAAAACTACTCTATAGTTTCGAGTTGTGCTATGAAATGTGATTCGAGGAAAATGTTGTGGTTGTCTTTTCCTCCATGCCAACAAGTTAGTTGGGGCAGGGATTAAGGTGCGGGAACCGGAATTCGAGTTTTTGTTTGAGTGTCTGAGACGAGTACAATATTTTTGGGTTGTCTCTGAGTACTATAATTGTTTCGGAATCAGGATCTTTGGTGGGAATGGAACCAGTGGTAATAATGGTGGTTTGACTTTGAATCAAGTTTCGAGAAATGTGTTTTGTGATGTGATCGGTAGTTAAGTAGCATTTGAAATATTATTGGAAGTTTTTGGTGATTCTTTGGGAACTTTTATGTTGGAAACTATTTACAGAGAAAATTGAATAAATATTCTGAATTTTTATGGCTAGGTGCTGTGTTTCTTAGTGACTCTGGTCATTGATAATGGTAGAGTATTTTAGTGGTGATTAATTCGAGGAAATTGGATCGTTATGTGGTGGGACCACGTTCGGATCCGAGTGTTGTGGTGTTTGATACAAGATATTGGACGAGTGCCATTTGTTCTCCATCATGGATACCGTTTAAGGAAGACCTGGTGAATGGTGTTTTGTCGTCCGGGAAAACTGTTTGTTGTTTTGAGTTTAATACGTATAGAGCATTGCTTTGGAGGAATTGTAATACCCCGAAAAATCCAAATTAAATTCCGTGGATTTTTAGAAATGATTACGCGGACTTGGGAGCGAGTACAAAGCTTGGAGAAGTTGTGGAATTAGTTCGAACGTTTTTATTTTCGAAAACGTACGTTATTTAGGGGCACGCGAAAGTTGACTTTTTATACTTACAGAATTTGAAAAAACTTCCTTCATGAAAGTTGTACAGCTCGTCGATACGATCGCGTGCATATGCGGAACGCAAAAATCGGAGTTCGTATGAATTAGTTATGATTTTTTGAAAAAGTTTCCAAATAAGTATAAAGCTTCCATTTTCGGAAATTTCCAAAATTATTTTCAGAATTTCCAAAAATAGAAACTGAGAGCCGCAGCCCCTCCCCCGACAGGAAATCGCCTGAAAATTTGCACCGGCCATATCTTCCTCCTCCGGCCACCAATCCTCACCAGACTTCTTCCATTGGCTTCGCCTGGTCCTTGCGCACCTGTCTGTGACAAGCTTGCACGGCGGCGCGGCCTGTAACGGCGGCGGAGAGCTTAAACCGATTTGAGTTCTATTTGAGTCAACGCCGGTTTTCTCCTAGCTCCGGGCACCAAAATTTCCGATCCTTAGCTTCCTGAACTCGCCTCAACCTGCTGATCATCATTCCAGAAGGATCGCACCTGGAGTGACCAGATTCATGTTCGTCGGAGCTCGACCGGTTTTCCATCGAAAACCAACCTTTTGATTGCGATATCTCGAGTTACAGATCACTTCATCCTGTGATTCTTGAGCTGGTGAACTCAGATTGAAGTTCTGAACAACTTTCATGAAGGGATCGAAGAGAGTTGTTGAAGTTTTTACGTCGGAACTCAAGCTCGCCGAATTCTGGAAATTTTCCGACCACCGAAACTTTCGATCAAGATATCTCGAGCTGTAGAGCTTCGTTTTGAGTGATTCTTGAACCAGTGAGTTCGCCTTGATGTTCTTAACAACTCTCCAGAAGGGATCGAGGCCTGATATTGAAGTTTTTATGTCGAAATCTTAGCTCGCCGGTTTCTGCATTTCTTCGCCGGTTTCTGGAAAATTTCCGGCCAAGTTCAACTGGTCTAGGTAATTTTCGACCTCTTCCATTCATTTTCAGTCTTCATGCTAGTTAGGAAAGTGGTTGGGCTTGATGAGATGAAGAGGAGCAGCCTGGCCCCGACACCATTGGCGGTGGTCGGCGGCGGCTCTGCCCTAACTCCGGCGGCCCTTTTCTGGCCACCTTCGGGGGTCAAAAATGTGATTTCTTTACATTTTTAGATTCTACGTTTCAATACGATCGTTTGCATATATAATTCATAATTTTTGGATATCGTATGGTTTAGTTATGAATTTTACGGTTTTGATCAATTTCGATTGTTCGATTAATGATCTGTGAAGATCGGACCATCCGATGGACTTGTAGTTTTGATGTGTTGATCGTATGATTGTCCCAGTGACCTTTTGTGGTCATGGGCGAAGATCCGACCGTTGGATCTTCGTATAATTGCTAAACGGTGATTAGGAAGGCGATTCGTGAGAATCCGTCCGTCGGATTTTCGTTTAAATTTGTGAAGATGTTGGTAAGGACGATTCAGGAAGATCCGACCGTTGGATCTTCGTAATGATTTTCGGAGGGTGATCCTAAAGGCGATCCGTGAGGATCTGACCGTTGGATCATCATTTAATTTCGATCCGACCGTTGGATTGTCGTTTGAGTATGTTTTTGAGTTATTGGCTAAGTTAAGGTCATGTTTGATTAGGTGATTGACGGTCTTCCTTGGTGAGCGGTTTTGGTGTGTATTGTGTTAAATTGAAAACGCAGCGGGATTATAGAGGTGAGTAAACCTCACGTGGTTCATATTACGAACCGATTAATTAATTACTTCCTTTTGTCGTAATTGTGTGAAAATATTTATGGAATAAATATTTGTTTTAAATCATATGGACTTGATCAGCTACGGTCCATATGTAAGTCAAATGATTTTAATTATACAAAATGAATTTCACGATTTTTATGCTTGAATTATAGTTGGTATTAGTGATTATCCCTGAGCGGATGATTACGTATATATATATATTTATGTGGTTATATATGGAATCGTGTGACATTGAGGTGTGTGTGGAATTGCGATAACTTGGTTATGAGATGATATTGTTTTTGAAATTGCCATGATTATTTGTGATAATGGTGATCGATGAATGTTCGTGATAATCATGTTGACCTTCTTAGTTGAATAGAGGGTAGAGAAGGTAGGGTTCTGAGGACAGGGGTCCAAGGATCGAGGGTTATTAAATAACCTGGAAATATGTCGTTTACAATTGAACCTAGGCCAAGGTGACAAGTAACGATGTAGTTAGAGCTCTAACATGTTGTGGGAAAGACCACAGTGGAGATACTGCACGGGTGGGAAAGACCACATGCAGTGAGGAGGATTGCACGGGTGGGAAAGACCACATGCAATGGGAATAGTAATGGTTGTGGGAAAGATCACAGTGGGGATAATTGCACGGGTGGGAAAGACCACATGCAGTGAGGATAATTGCACGGGTGGGAAAGACCACATGCAATGGGAATAATAACTGGTTGTGGGAAAGACCACATAGGTGATATAGAGGTCAGGGAATTTTAAGAATGTATTCCTTGTTGTTTCTTGTAAGTTGGTTAATGTTTGCATTGTGAATGTTGAAATTGTTGGTTGTTACATGAGTTAAAGGAATTGAAATTTAATAAATCAACAGTTCATTCTTGTTTACTCATACGGGCTGTCAAAAGCTTACCGGGTTTGGTGTTGTTGCAATCCCGGTACACTATTCAAATTGTGTAGCGGGTAATCCTGCAGGTCAGGAGGATCATGGCGGAGATCGTGCGGGTTAGAGTATTTGTTTTAGTTTTACAGCTTTGTAAATTGTGAGGTGAGTGATGCTCAATTGGAGCTTTACAAATTTACTTTATACAAGTGAGTTGTATTAATTAAATTGAGGTTTTCGAGATTTGGAATTTGAGTGGCGTGTGGTGTAGTTGTTTATGAAAAAAATTCAGAACGTTATTTGACATAGTTGTTTATTCATGTTTCGGATTTGAATTGGTTATTCAAAATTCGGGGCGTGACAGGAATTGAGTGGTCTTACTATATTGGTGCTATTACTGGTGGTAATGGTTAAGCTGTGAGATATCGGTTCTGACAACGAGTTTTGGAAGATGTGTTACATGACGTGATCGACTATGTAAGTGACATTTGGGGACGTGTGTAGTTACTACTTGTCCGTGTGAATTTCGAGGGTGAAATTTTATAAGGAGGGGAGATCGTAACGTCCCGTATCTCAATTTACCCGTTTACTAGTCATTTGGACGATAACCGACATTTACTTTCACTTTTACTGTCGTTTTAATACTTTTAGTGGCCCTAAAAGTTGACTTTTTTTTCGGGTCAAAATTTGAAAAAATATTCTCCATGAAAGTTGTAGAGGACATTAAACCGAGCGCGTGGATATGTAGTACGAAAAAATCGGAGTTCGTATGCAAAAGTTATAAGTGAAATACTAAAGTTACTGTTCATATAGTAAGTCTCTATAAATAGCCGATTTACTATGGTAAGTTTCCATTTTCAGAAACTTACCGAGCTCTCTCTCTCTTCTCTCTCCCCGATTCTCTCTTCCTCTCCGACCTCTTCACCTTCTTCCGGCCATATCTCCTCCATCCGGCTACGGATTTTGACGCATAAGGTGTCGTTGGAAAGCTCTCTTCCTTCTCTTCATTTCTGGGTTCGTTTGGTAGCTTAATATGAACTGTGGAAGCTGCAGCAATGAGAAGAAGAGGACGGTCTCTGTAGCCGAACAGAGGTTTCATCGATTTCCAGCGATTCCGGCCATATCCGGCCACCAAATTGGCGTCGAAGGTTCGTTTTTTGCCAATGATCATTTCCCCTAAGGTCTTTCATTTCAATTTGCAGTGTGGAGGTCGAATTAACGATTGCAATTTCTAGGGTTCTTGGGTTTTTCTGGAAAAATTTCACCGGCCAAATTGGAGCCCTTCAAGGTAAAATTTGAACTTGTTGTAGTTGTGAAAAATGTTGGGTCTGTTGAGTAGGTGGTGCTGCAAAAATTTGGTAGCCCTCGGAGGTGGTGGCCGCCGGCGCATGGGGCCCACGCATTGCCACTTTGGGTGGCGCGTGGAGGCGTGTAGGGCAGTGTTTTAATTTCAGTTTTTAGCCCATTAAATTGTATAAATGTTGTAGAGCTTGTATGTGAAGTTTGGTGAATTTTGGAGGAGTTTGGAATTGTTTGTGAATTTCCGAAGTTCGGAGTTGTGTGATTGAATTGTGGGAAATCCGACCGTTAGATTTCCCTCGTTTTCTTTGTGGAATATGTTATTTGAGAAATTGGTGTTATGGGATAGATTTGGGTTGAATTTGAGAAGTAATGGAGATAGGGATTTTCGGATTTCGTTTAGGTTCGTATTTATTTTATCGGATTGTCGTTTACGGAAATAAAATGGTGTACAGGGCAATGTTGGGCGCTACGACTAGATGAAGGAACTCGTTTGCGTGGTCGCCCAATAGTACTGTGAGTGGACTTTTGTTTTAAATAATGATGCATGCGTTTATTTTCTTGAATTAATGATTTATTTAATTAACATATTGCTTTTCGAGCATATGAATTTGATTTCGGTTTATCTCGCGGATTTGTTTTCAGTAATGATTTTCATGAAGTGATTATGAGTTATTCTGGCTGTGAATTTCGGATATTAATTTTGTTTTGCTCGGATTCGAGTTTATAATTTATGTTGATTTTCGACGAATTATTTTCCGAGGTAATTTTCCGGAATTAAATAAATTCTCTATTCGTTGATTTGTGATTTTTGGAAATATTTTTGAAATGGGATTTCGATGAAATTATTTTCTTATTTATCTATCGATTTTCGGTTTTGGCATTGGGAATGCCTTGTTGATGATCTAACCTTTCTTTTAGCGTGTGGGACACGCTGTTAAATTATATGACATTTTACGAGAATTTCCGGGTACGGTTGGGAATCGTACCCGTGTTTTCTTTATTCGCGGGACTTCTGGGGAAGCCTTACTGATTTTTGATTTTCATATGATTTTAACCCGCCATACCTGGGTCGCCATATTTTATTGCTAGCTAGCCTATTAGTACTCCTCCCTGCTTACTATGTGTTCATGGGTGAGTAGAGCAGAGCAGTGGATGCTCCAGAGTGTGGGACACTCCGACCCGAGCCTGGGAGGCTCCCTTCTTTCATATGGTGATACCTCTTCCCCATATCTTATCGTTGCTTAACTAGCAGGGATAGTCCGATTTCCACTGTAACCAGCGGGGCTGGTCTTATCTTTTTGAGAAACGAGATTTCGGTTTTATGATCTACTTTTCGAATGTTGTGACTAGCGAGGCTAGTCGGTTTATCGTTTGAAATTCTTGGATTTAAAGTTCAATGTGTTTTCTAATTGTTGCATGCATCGTTTTTTTTTTTTAGGGGCAAGACGACAGTAGAGCCTTTACACACGCACCCATGCAGTGTATCCCAGCATTGCCAGACTAATCACTACACCGCAGACGCACGAACCTTGGGTGTTAACAAACCCAGGTCCCTCAAATCTGCTAGCCACAGGGTGGAGCTGGGAATTGAACGCTAGACCTGGGGGTTCCAGACTAGGCATGCATCGGTTTTTAATTAAATAAATGTGGGAAAGTATGAAATCATTTTTCTTTTAAATTGTTTATTTTTGTGTCCACTCACGCTAACGTTTTTCGTCTACTTTCTCCTGGGCCTTTCGGTTTCTAATGCCCAGTTTGCAGGCGTTATTAGTTGAGGTCGGGCGTACGTGGTTCGACGCATAGCTGATGAATAGCTTCCGCACTTCTTCATTTGGCTCTGATATATTGTGAGTTAATAGTTTTGGGTAGTTCACTTTAGGGGTGACTCGGCCAATTCTCGGTAGAGTTATCTCTAAGGTGTGCCCCGCAGGGCCACCTCTGATTTCAGGGTGAAATCCGGGGCGGGTCCTGTCATATGCATTCTACCACCTTTCTGGACTATTCTTGATTTTGAACTGCTCTAAAACATTTATTCTTGAAATCTGGGCAGAGAAATTCATGATTTTCCTCATTTAAGTCCAGTAGAAAAGTCCTTAAAAAAGCTTCCTGAAAAGCTGATGGAAACAGTCTTCTCGAGGTACCAATTTTGAGCACAGCCTCCGGCTTCCTCTTTATCATTCTGGACCGACTCTTTGCCTGTAGTTTTAGTAGAACATGTGTTCTTCAAATATTTCTAGGCCATTCTTCATAATTCCACTCGAAAGTTCTTCAAAACTGCTTCCCAATTGGAAGAAAATTAAGCAGACTAATACTCTGTTTTCTGCTTTTCAGTAATTGTTTTGCACGACTACTTTCTCCATCTTCTCTTGAGTTTTATGACCAATGAATGATCAGAATCTATCCTTTGCATCACTACTTCATGTGAAGTGCCTCCCATTGTAGCTCTCTTTTCTCCTTAACTACTTCTCAAAATACCTAAGAAGAAAATAACAAAGTTAAATCGATCTTTTTAAGGAATAAACTAAGCAAAAGTATAAAGGTTTGAACTATAAATTCGTTGCATTTTATGCTCCTATCAAGTAACAATTGTCTCTTTTCCATTATCATCAACTAACATGGTTGAAAGTCTCTCCAAGGTTATGCCTGCTGCAAACGGATTATCACCAAAATTGCTACAACATTGAAGACATAAGGGACACATGCAAGATATAAAAAAATTAGGAGGATAAGGAGGAAAAATATTGTTTTCTTTTTACCTCTCAAGATCCTTATATCTGTTGTGAATATTTGAAATTGAAAGTATCAAATTTCCAATTATTCTACTGATCAGGGATCCCAACAATGATTTATTCTTCAAAGAAGCAGAAAGTATAAATAGTTAAAACCATTATAGATAAAGAACATATGACCTCCAGCTAAACAAATCTACAGAGTTCACAAAATAATTTACGTACTTCCTTCATCAAGGAAATGCAGGGATGTTTGGTGTATAATAAAAGTAACCTACAAATTTGACATAACCAAATAGCATTGCCAAAAGCGTTAAGGTACATAAAATATGCAATTGACTAATAGTTCGGTTTTACTTTCTATTATAGCTATAATTCAATCAGGAAATAGGAATATGGTTAGGCACTTATGATTCTCTGCCTACATAATCGTACAAATTTAAGCTCTGTATTAATCCAAAGAATTGTGGATTAAAGTAATGTTTAGGCAAATTTCATTACAGAAAATATGTACCTGCAATTTGGCTACACTGAACAGAATGATACTAAACTCCCGTGAGCAAATACTATAATTGATAACCTCATTTGCACAATCTCAGCCACAAATAGATCGACTAAAAACCAATGCCTACTGGCTTAACATTCAATATATAAGAGCATAAACTATTGCAAACTATTGCAAGAACAATAAGGAGCTCTAAATTGCTTACTCTCAAGACCCAACTCAATCAATTTGAGATAACCCCCAGGCTGCAACAGCTCACCAGCTCAGTCAAGTCTCCTTCGATGACTTCTACACGGTGTCCTTCCTGTAACAATAATAAGCAAAATGTATGGTCAAGTCAAAACCCACATATTAAAGATCTAGCTAGCACAACAGAGAAAGCTGAAACCTAAACTTGCCACTTTAGACAATGTCTATGTATAATCAAATACTCTACTCCTTAAAGCCTTCTCAAATGCCACTTACAACCAGGTGCCAATCTTAGCAAAAGCTAAACTACTCTAGTTGCGTCTTATGATTGCAAGTATGAAACTTTAGACTACAATTTTCTGTTGTCCCAATGCCAAAAAGACAACAGACTTCTAATTGGTTTTTGTGTTGTTTTTGTGCAGCTGCAACCACACATTTTGGTGTGCTTTTATTGTAGCTCGCAATTTGAGATAACACATATTAGTAGTCCCCTATTACAATTGGTATGCATGCATTCTGGAAATTAAAATTGCTCATTCATGAAAGTATGAAACCATAAAATCCACATCCACAATCATTCATTGCAATTTCTATTAATCCACCATTATCTCATGTACACAAATCTAATCATGAGCATTAGTTCAAAATGGCCCATATCTACTAATCTAGATCTACAGACAAGTCAAAATGCTTAACGAAGGAAGAATTTTTACTAGACACAAGTTAATAAATGAACTAGCTAGCTGTATTGTTGTACCAGTTTCACAATCTGATCACGAATGGAATCACCTTAATCATAGAAATGGTCATAGAAAACGGAAGGGGGTGCGTGAGTATATATGCATAACCCTGCAGACAATATGCACATAGAATGAAATTATATTTGCTAGTACTTTTAGTACATTTATATATGTCTAGATAACTATCACATTGCTTGAAGTTGCAAGGCTTATTCAACTCAATTATATGAAGAACTAGACCAGTGGATTATAACAGCAGCTAGGATAGGAAGACAATAATATCACTACAACAAACCAACAACGATAACAACATTTCCTTACCTCCATAATATGATTTTAAGGGAATGGCTAGTGGCCTGCAGATAACATGATTATGAAGTGAGTGGATTAGCTTTCATTCTGGGACTAAAAGCTCAACATCTGAAGAGATAGGCATCAAGTGTCACAAATTGATACCAGTGCATTTCATTAGACTTGGATATAAATATACGCCACAAACAAAAGATGAAATACTTTCAGCTTACTGATTCCTAGACTATAGTCAAACACATTTTCCATTTGTATATAATAACCCATATAGAAAGACAATATAGAGCATTAACAGTAAATTGACCCACCTATATTTCATGAGGAAATGTTGCACTAAAAAGCAGTGTTTGTCTTGCACCTGGGGGAGGCATGTCCATTCTTTGAACAATCTTCCTTATTTGAGGTTCAAAACCCATGTCCAACATCCTATCAACCTTATCTAGTGTCAAATATTTGATCATCTTGAGTTAAACTCGTGAACTTTCAATCATGTCCACTAAGCGCCGTGGTGTGGCAACTAGGATGTCAACACCTCTCTCCAGATCATGAAGTTGCAGGATCAATGAAGGCATCAGTACCAAAAACAAAAAGTTTCCATGTTTCTAAACCAAAAAATTAGAGAATAGTGCATGATGACTTTAGTGTATCAGAAAAATGCAATGCACAAGAATGACACCATACAGTCATACTGCATTCACCTATCTGACTATCAAAGACAAGTATAGTTAAACTGAACCTTAACTTGTTGCTTGCTACCAAAATTCTTGATTAACACAACTACGGAATAATAGGGCTTGATTAAGGGTGTGCTTGGTATGGCTGTGCTTTTAAGAAAAGCTGGCTTCTGCTTATTTTTTAGAATAAGTGGCTGAAAAGCAAAGCAGCTGAGTGTTTGGTAAACTGGCTTTTTATAAGTGTTGTCAGTGACAAAAGCAGTGACAAAGTGTTTGGTAAACTCAAACTGGCTTGTGCTTTTTATTTGTGGAATGACCAATTTGGGCATGAAAGATTATTTTGCTTTGATTGTTTGATAATACAATGTTGTTCAAATGCTCTTTGTTATCATTTTTAATCTTCATTATGTCTTTATAAATTTTTGTTAACTTTCAATTTTTATAAATCATGGTGACCGTATGATTAATATTGGACAATTTTAAAAATAACTTATACAAATATATTAGTAACATTAATCACAATTCATTTCTGATTGGCATCAGGTAACCACAAAAAATATCATAACAATTAATTTCTGAGTAGCACATTAGACTTCTAATACATCTCGTTCAAATGCTTACCACATGTTCTTATAACTAGTCACCATAATAGTGTACTAGTCCAAGTTCTTATGGTAGTTAAACATTAGCAAAGAAAAGGCAGGCCATGGTAGGCGACATTGGCAAATTCCGAAATTTCCTCAGAGGGCTTGAGATTTCTAGCACTTTGTGTACTGAAGAATAGGCTCCTTGACCTGTAGAAGAGGGAAAATATTGCACTTTCATTAGTCCTATTGCCTGTGATGCAAATAGAGAGCAATAGAGAATGCATTTCAAAAAGATTTGCAGACAATAAATTTGCAGATATACCATTGCATCATAAACAACAACTCCATCAAAACAACAAGTTCCACAAACAAAAAGCTGCCTGTAAGAGAGAAAAATAACAAACTTATGCAAGCATATCTCACCTACAGAAATCTCTTCCTCTTTTGATCAACTGGAGAAGATTATAACACTAATGAACCTGAAACACCAATGGTTATCCTCCATCAGCTTAATGCGTCAACATTCTTTTGCATACATAGAAGTAGATTCCTTATGTAAATTACATTACATTTATCCACAAAGCGGCTTTAGCAACTCTATGTGCAACACTATTAAAATCTCTTGGAACATAATTCCAACTACAAGACTCAAAAGACTTGGCAAACTCTCTGATTTTTTCATAAACTACACCTTCATCACTTAAATTAATGTCATACTATCTGATTGCATCTACTATTGCTAGGAATTACTTTCAATCATAATATGTTTGAAACCCGCCATATCAAAGGACAAGTGCATACCATGAAGAATAGCATAAGGAGAGACATTCCCGACATACGGGAAAGCCATGGCACCCTTGAACAGCCCATTTTCATCCCTCACAATAGCTCCACACCCTCCCATGCTCCTTTGTAAATCTACTGCAGCATCCGCATTTCACTTTAAGTATTCCAGTTTGTGGCACCCTCCACCTTTGTGTTTCATTGTTTGTCCTATTTGAACTGCAACAGACCTATGCTCAACATCCATTGCTCCAACATAATCATGCAATATGTATGCCACATTTACTACTTCTGCTGGTCGGGACCCCTTCTCCCCCTGAATCTTCTTGTTTCTGTTGTTCCAAATACCTCACAGAAGCACACAAAACTTCTCCAATTCATTCCCAGATGCAACTAACTTTGCCATTGGTAATTTCACAAATGTAATATGGTAATATAGAGAGAATAGTTAATTATTCCCTCACATGGTTTTCTAGAAACCAGTACCTAGCGCAACAGCTACAACATCAATTCGTTCACTCATGTTACCGTACTTACCTATCTATTTGGTTGGATTTCACATCTCCTCACAACTGTAGGATTCCACAGGGGACCCCAGATTGGAGAATTGCTGGGTATCAAAAATAACAAATTCAAACTATACCACTCATATCCTTTTCTCATCAAGATATCACTTATGATTCCTCGATCAACATTTTCACACCTAAAATGCCAAACATTATCACAGATGACAGACCTCAATTTCAAGTGAGTAAACTTTCACATCAAAACAGCTTGCATATCACTTGTAATATCTACAACACATATAAAAGACAGAATCCAAATCTCATGGTACAAAACTGTTACACACACACACACACACATATTCATAGTGAAATTCGAAAGTTATCACATCATGCCCATAAAAACAGAGGTAATCACATCACAAATAACCCACCCAAAAATCTGAACTTATCCTAAACAAACCTGCAAATTCCATACCCCATTTCGATCGAAACCAGCTCAATCCCACCACATTTCAGGTTCAAATTATCTTCAATTCCATGTTTGATCGAAGCTACTTAAAGAAAACTAACTCGATCTGGTTTTGATTTTCACAAATCAACCTAAAGCCCCATTGATTCAGTACCTAATTACACGAATTGAAACTGAAATAGATAGAAAACTGAAATCAACCTATAATAGATACAAAACTGAAATTGAAACCCAAATCAACCTATAATACCTCTTTTTCAAAGAAATTGAAACTGAAATAGATATAAACTAACAGTGAATCAAATTGCCAAGCAGCCAGCGATCAAGGATTAAGGCTTCGATTTCGAACACAGATGAGAGGCGATGTGAAGGTAGTCAGCGAGTTTATGTGTTTGTTCACTGCGGCGCTGCGTGACGCTTCAACTTTGAACATGGAAGAGAAGAGTCTCCTAGCATTGTGTAATTGCTGAAAGGAATAGAGGATAGAAACCGGTATTTTAAAATTTTCATTAAACTACAGTATTACAGCTATAGTGAGAAAAGCCTTCTCCGGCTTCTAAAAGCAAGGAGTTGGCGGCTTTGGCTTTAGATCAAAGAAGCGGGGGCTTCTGGAAAAAGTCCAGCAAAAGCTGGTTTACCAAACGCAAAGGGTTGAGGCCCGCCCCCCCCCCCCTCAAACGCAGCCTAACACAACAATTAATATATAAGATTCTTATGGATCACATTATCAATGTAGCCAACAAGAACAGATTTCCTCTCTCATGAAAGCTAATCAATTGCATAGGAGTAAAAGGCTTTCTTGGAATCAAATTAGAACTTCTTTTTCCACTCAGGGGACCTAATTGAATTAATCATCAAGGACAATAATTAAGTTTGACAATATATGCAGACATCAATATTGAAGGGCATAAGAGGCAATCTGAAGTTTATATGATGAAGAGAAATTCTCCTTCATACCATTTCAACATTTAAGGGCCCCAACATAAATTAGACTGAAAAAAGGGACCTTGAACCTCCGGAGGGGGCTGTGCTCCTATGTTTGTCGAGAAAGGGTGAGTACCGACAGTGACCAGTCATAGGAGACTCAGGGCCAGGAAATGGACACTTTCGCTACTTGTAGTCACAAGGACTACAGAGTAGTTGGCCGGTTCTCGAAGGATGACGAACCGGATCGGTCACCGATTTGTTTTAATTTAGCCGGCAGATAAGTATCTCAGAGCTCCAAGTTGTGTGAAGCATGCTACATATGTTTTATAAAAGAGAATAAATGTTTGTGGTTGCCTCTTTTAAAGTATTTTCGATAAACGTGCACAATATAATGTAGTAAATATTTTCAAGTATATTATTTTCAAACCTAGCATGGTTGGGTCGGCCCCTACTGCGCATGCGAGGACAAAAGCTCACCCCTACAACAGTGTGCACGCTTTGAGTAAGTGGTTGGGGAGCGTACAGAGGAGGCACATGGCCCGACTTGGCGTATTCTTCTTTGACTTTATCAAAAGAAGGTTTTGGTCTTTTATCGGATTTTGAAGTCACTTATTTATTTACTTTTAATTGTTTCCTACTCACTTATTTACAAAATTTCAGGAGACCCGCAACCCTGGGGCGCATCTCTCACACTTGTATTTACTTAGTGATTTGTTATTTTCCAAATTGGGCTCCTATTGTAAGCCCAAATCCTTTAGCCCATTTTAAATTCCGCTTTAGAAAATATGCTGTTCGGTTGCTAGAATGATTTATCCAAGAAAATGTTTTGTAAACCAGCAACCTGAACCCAAAAGGCCTTGTGATTTCAGGTTAATGAGTTATCGGGATGTCATTCGTAACATGTCGGTTTCTCATTGGCTCGGGGTCGTGGCGCTGAGAGACCCCCCCTCTCGGGTCGCCACAACTAGGCTATGCTAAACTAGATGTGATAGAATGGATGGAAGTTGGAGCTCTAGGTTGTTCATCATGGCCTCCCCTGCATGCATTGATATTCAAACTATAAGTAATGCAATCCTAAATATCCAATTACCCTCTTAGCATCCAGATAAGACTACTAAGGCCTAAAGTGCAAATCTAACTACCAAAGAACAAGTTATAATACCGGATAAGTATCAATTCCTTGCTCCTAGATGCATAAAGGTTTGAGTTTAGGTAATCAAGCAAGCAAACCAATCCTAGGTCTAAGTGATTTTAACTGACTACCCTCACATACACACCTAGTGTGCTATCATGCTATTAATGTTCAAAGCTAGCTACTCTATAAACATTGTTCATGTAATGACAAATGCAAAGTATTCAAATTAGCTAGATTCAAATACGTACAAGCATTCACTTCTTGAATTAGCATGTGAAGATGATCATGGAAATTGCATCAAATAAGATTCAAACATCAATTCATTACAAGTTTGGCTAGGGTTGAACAATAGACTACTCACACATATCTACATAAACTAGCATTAACATAATGGAAAACATTAAGCTATAAAGGAATAGAGTTTAGAAATGACTAGGGGTGATCACAAGTGAAGGATGATGAAATGGTTGATCATGGAAACTTTATCATGGAGATGATGTGGTGGCTCCTCTTGTGCTCTAGCTTCTTCCTTGAACTTCTTCTTTAAGACTTGAGATGATGATGATGCTTGGTATATGTAAGATGTTATGAGTAGGGATGTAGTTGGGAAATGAAGTGGTGAAGATCGAGGTTTTGTGGAGGAGATGGTAGTGAATTGTGTAGAGAATAGAGAGACAAAAAGATGTAATGGCTTAGTGTGGGTTATGCCTCTTCCTTGTGAAGAATGGGTGCTTAAATAGATGGATAGGGATGTGAAAATGGTGTTGTGAAGTCAAGACAGCAGCTAGGTTTTTGAATTAAGCAAAGAGGTGGAGTATGAGAGTAGTAATAGATCCCAAAAATAAGGGAAAATGGCATAGGAGTGATGATGTAGTTTAGAGTAGGAAATGATGAGTAAGGGATGGTGATTAAGTCTAAAACATGATAGCTATTGGAGTGTTGATGATGATGGACTTTGGGTAATAAGGGTGTTTCGTTGAATTGGAACCAAAAGGTTTTGGAATTTGGCTAACATAGAATGATGGTGAATAGATGTAATGGAATAGATGCTATGGTACTGATCCTCCTTGCTCCTCCATGAATGTGCCGGAAAATACATGGCACCACCGCTCACGGCGGTGCGCCGCCTCTTGTGCAACCAAAAGTGGTGGTGCACGTAAAATTTGCCAGAATTTCACTTTTTTCTCCTCTTGTTAAGATTTTCTACAAAACATAGAATTGGATTAGTCAACATTAAATTGGACTTTAGAACAAGTAATTTCCATGTTTTAGGGCACAATTATGTATATTAATTATGGTTGAATACTCTTCCTGCCCTTCGTTAGTTTGTTTTATTTCTTCCATGTTTAATTAGTTTTTATTAGTTAGGGGGGCTGCTTGAAGTCCCTAGACATGAACAGCAAGATGATTTGACTTTTGATTTTATTTTCTTTTAAGAGTTAATTAGATTAAGGGTATAGTTATTGCCACCCTACTATTTTCTTTGTTCACCCTACAAACATTTGAATTACTGAAAGACTATATTACCCAAGTGTAAAATGATTAATAAGTACACTAATTTTATCAAATCCAAATCTATAAGGAAAATTAAATGCATAACCAATTAATTAAATACCACTACTCAATTTTAAATGGATAACATTAATCTTCATCTTCTCCAACCAAATTTGAATCTATTAATTTTTTTTTTTAACTTTTTGTTGCCTTCTCATCGTAATTCGTGATTGAATTCACAAAAATATTAGTGTTAAGTCTTAACTTTATCATATTTCAAACTTAATGATCTCTGCATGTTAAATCTAATAAGTGTACTTTTAGGTTGCATTGCTTGGGAATAGTCTAGGTGTAGAGCACTTCCTGCCTAGCGTACGAAGTACGAAACGAAAAGGTAATAGGTTATGTTCAAGCGTAACGAGCCAACTTGAGCATCTTCATCTAGATTAATTGATTTAATATTGAAAAAATTGTCTTATGTGTGATTGACAGGGGTGGATGCATCTTCCCTAGGTATCTTCATCATATTGTTGATTTCAAAATCCATCTCAAAACTAGTATTTTGTTATTTTCAGCTTCTGTACTCTATATTTTTGTATTTATTTTAAATAGTAAACGACAAAAGTCACCAAATTTTGTGTCTTGGACACCTTTGTGTTTAGTACTTCTCTGTAAATTTTCATAATTTTCTGAGTAGTTTTTTAATTAGTTTTTCGATTGCTGTTAGCTAGGAACAGTGGTCACCTTTGTGACATTGTTTTGAGTAGTTAGAACCTTCGTCCTCTGCGGGAAAGACCCTTGTTTAGCTACAACTGACATATCTAAGTGTGAATAAGGAAAATCAATAGCTTATAAATTTAGCTATCAAGCACTCCGTTTTTGGCCCATGATACGCGGGCATCTAATAGTTCAGGAGGGAAAAGGGTTGCAGCAGCAAAGAATTAAGTAACAGTATCCCTGCTTCTGCCTGGCAAATTTTAGCTTGTCTAATCTGCTCTTGACAACCCACCTGGTTATATGAAGGAAAACACAAAAAAGTGTTCTGCATTGTCTTAAACAATGAAAGCAAGAAGCGCCAACCTACACTCTCAGTGATTCATATGACATCAAGGCGGAAACTCTACTAACAAATAGCTCAAAGACAGAAAAAAGGATGAGGAGGAGGAGGGACATCTACCTTGAAAGATGCTCAAGTTCTCCCGGATGTATCGATTGACACATATTGAAGTCTTCCACTGCCAGTTTTAGGAAGTCTTCATTCCCAACATTCGAACAACTACCACAGGAAGAGTATCAGGAGACAAGTAATATATAATTTTATAGCGACCTGTCATGATAATTCGGAATAGTCATATATTCTTAACCGATAGGGAAGAGGATATACTGATAAGAAGATTTTAAAATCTTTGAACTATCAGGGTTGTCATATTTTATTACTTTGCTGGCTGATAACCAACCCAAAGTTGCACAGGAAGGAAACCGAAGAACATCATCCACCTGAAAACAAATAAAAAGCATTTTCAATGACTTACCACAAGGTTATAGAGATAAACATCACCATATCAAATTATCAATAAGAGGGACTCATCTTAGAAGGGACCTAATCAATATGCTTATTGAGCCTATGTGCTTGAGTTAAGTTATTTGATAATTCCTATTTCAAGAAATGACTGTCCAATAATTTTGTTTCTCAATAACTGATACATCTGGATGAATGATGACTTGCTGATGCATTGCTGATCGATAATTTTTCTTTTCTAGACTAGATGACTTCCTGATTCATTACTGATCCAAGAAATGACTTCCTGATTGGTGATTTTTGTTGAAGGATGTCGACATCATGTGTGCCTCTACAAACTAGGGTTTAGAGTTGTAATAGGAGAAGGTTCTAGGTATTCAATGTATTCAGATTCTATTACCTTTTGTGTAATTTGTAACTCTCTATATAAAAGGCTCCTACTATCAATAATAAACACACAATTCCAATTCTAGGTATTCAATGTATTCAGATTCTATTACCTTTTGTGTAATTTGTAACTCTCTATATAAAGGGCTCCTACTATCAATAATAAACACACAATTCCAATTCTCTACAACACGTTATCAGTACGAGTTCTAACCCTAGCCCAAAGAAAAAAACCCTAAAAACTCTCTGTCACAAAAATCTGCCGCAACCCTCCCTGCCCACAAAAACCCTAGCTCGGCCTACCCCCTGCAGCTGCCTGCCTCTTGCCGCAAGCTTGCAGCCCTCCTGTCGCAACCTTTCAACCCTAGCCGCAAGCCCTTACTGCAAGCCTTTACCGCAAGCCTTAGACTCTAGCCCTAGCCCTTGCTAGCCTCCTGCCGCAAGCCTGTAGCCCTCCTGCAACAGCCTGTCCATATTGCCAAAACCTTGCTGCTGCTACTGCCAAACCCTGCTGCTGTTGCTGCTGCTGCTGAACCCTGCTGCTGCTGCCGAACCCTGCTGCTGCTGTTGCCGAGCCCTGCTGCTCTTGTTGCCGAACCCTGCTGCTGCTGCTGTTGCTGTTGCCGAACCCTCCTTGCTACTGCCGCTGCCTCTTGCAACTGTTCCAACACGCCTGCATCAACACGCGTGTGTTCTCAAGCCCCAAACCATCACGTAAGTTTTTGTGAATTAAAGTTGGTGCCTTCATGTATTTTAAATTCTTTTATTTGCTGCAGAATTTTGAAATATATGAACATGGTTTTGAGTATTTGATGAGAGGAATTGTGGGGATTCTCGCTTAATGAACTAAGAGTGTTCGTAATTAATGAACTAAGAGTGTTCGTAATAAACGAACTAAGAGCGTTCGTAATCAATGAACTAAGAGTGTTCATTCGGACTAAAAGCGTCCGCAAGCATCAAATTGTGACCATAGTAAAACATCATTGGTTGGTCTAATCTAAATATTCTTGGAAATTGATTTATTGGTAGCATAGCTCGGAAATCTTATTATTTTAGTTTTCGTGGAAGTTTAGCTCCGAAACTAATATATCTTCTCTTCTTATTTTCAGGATGTCGAATGAACCTATACTCGACTTTCCCATGCTTGACTCAACAGGCTCGGATTACCATAGCTGGGTAACCGATGTTGAGAACCACCTCACTTCAAAGGGAATATTGCCCATAATCCAGGCACCTAACCCTTATCTTGTGTTCGTCCGAACACCTACAAAGCAAGCTCAAGCAGTTATCTTGATGCGATGTCATATGGACAAAGCACTCAGATTGGAGTATATGTCGATTAAGGATGCAAGAGAGCTATGGGTAGCGCTAGAAGAGCACTTTGGCAATGTCTACAATTCCCTCCTCCCTGACTTGAAGGTTCAATGGAACAATCTGCGCTTTGCTGACTTCAAGTCTGTTGCTGAATATAATTCAGAAGCTCTTTGCTTACAATCTATGTTGAGCTTTTGTGGACAACCTATCATAGAGCAAGAGCTAATTGAGAAAACTCTCTCCACCTTCCCCGTCTCAGCGATTGTGGTCTCAAAGCAATATCGTACTGAGGTTAATGTTGGACGGATTACGAGGTTTCATCAGCTTATCAATATCACACTTGTAGCTGAGAAAAATTGATAACATACTCGTGAGGAATTATAATTCAAGGCCCATTGGAACTAAGAGCGTTCATGAGGCAAATTATAATGCACCCAAAGGAGGGTGCAAGGAGCGGAACCCTAATAAGGGACATGAGGGATGTATGGGTCCATATAACTGCTCTAACTAGGAAGGAAACCGCAAGTTTGGTGTGGATACACATGGTGGCAATGCCACAAGTGGGAGAGGTGGTCGTGGTATCCCTAGCCGTCGTGATGGCACCAACCCTCCTAGGGAACGCCCACAACGTGCACCTTAATTGAAAGGAGGCAACCACAATGATGTGTGTCATCGATGTGGATCAAGTGAGCATTGGTTCAATCAATGCAAGGCAAGCGAGCAATTAGCTACAAGATACAGGGCATACAGGGACCTGAGGGAGAAAGAAGTGTACCTTGCAAAAGAAGGAGATGGTGGAGATGTCAACCTCACCATAAAGGACTTCAAAGCTGAAGATGAAGTGAACAAGGATGCTGCAGAATTTGATTAGAATAGTCCTCTTTATTTTCCAAGAATTTTGTAATGGCAATATGACTTAGTCAATAAATGACAATTGTATTAACTCTTTCTCATGTGGCGCACCCAATGAAATATGATGTCTAGGAAAGTCATTGAGATTAGTGGTACTTAAGAGAGCCTCGCTCCACCAACATCTCTCTCTACTTTCCTGGTCATATTTGATTGGAGTTACCAAACGGATAGAGTGACTACAATGTGTCTTAGTTTGATTTTATTTTGGATTAGACTTTTGGGACCTTTGATGTAATCATTGGCTATTTTTATTAATAAAGTATCGTATTATTATTCAATGTCATGGACACGTTTTAATTCCGAACTTTATTATTTTTCAGTATGTTTCCTGGAGAGTTAGAATGCCTTGTTGATAGTGGCACCACACATACTATATTGCGACATAGGCAACTATTTTTATGGATAACGCCTAGTCGATCTTCTGTGACTACGATGGCTGGACTATGACAATTGATTCATGGTCGAGGACCAGTTCAGTTTATGTTGCCAAATGGTACAAGTATTAATGTCACCGAAGCTCTATATGCTCCTAGGGCTGGAAGAACCCTTTTGAGTTTTAAAGATATAAGAGCCAATGGTTTTCATGTAGAAAAAAATTGTGAGAATGGACAAGAGTTCCTTTGCATCACCTCTAATGACTACGGACATAAACGAGTATTAGAGAAACTTATGTGTCGCTCTAGTGGGTTGTATGCAACCACTATTCAAATTATTGAATCCAACCATGTCATGAGAGATGACTTATGGGATTCTGACACATATAGGCTTTGGCATGACCGTTTGGGACATCCAGGTCGTGATATGATGATCCGTATATTAAAGACTTCACACAGACATCCATTTTTCAAAACGAAAAGAAGTCAGAACAGAAATTTAGTCCAAGGTAGGGCTGGCACCGCCTACCCCCTATGGCCCAACAGTGGTATTGACGCCACCACTGCCTCCTTGGTTCCTTTTTCTACTTCTAAAGTCAATTGTGACTTCGTGGCTCAACCAGATTCTTCCCTGGTTGTTTCTAAAGCCCGTCTTTCGTTTTACAAAGCCTGTTCTTTAGCAAAACTAGGATCAAGACCATCCTATGCAAAGGACACTAAGGAAAATATTCCATTCTTGCAAAGAATCCAAGGTGATATTTGTGGACCTATTCAACCAACTTGCGGGCCATTTCGATATTTTATGGTGTTGGTTGATGCATCGACACGCTGATCACATGTTATGCTCTTGTCCACAAGAAATGCTGCATTTGCTAAACTCCTAGCACACATCATTAAATTAAGGGCTCACCACCCTGATCATCCCATTACGTCAATTCGTCTTGACAATGCTGGAGAGTTTACATCAAAAACGTTTGATGACTATTGCATGTCTATTGGGATTGAGGTTGAACACCATGTTCCTCATGTTCACACCCAAAATGGTCTCGCAGAAGCTACCATTAAAAGACTTCAAATGGTCGCTCGAGCATTGGTTATGCACACCAATCTCCTTGTTTCTGCTTGGGGCTATGCAATATTGCATGCAGCTGTGCTCATTCGTCTGAGGCCTACTGCCACTCAACCCTTTTCTGCGTCCCAGACTGTTACTGGATATGAGCCTGATGTCTCACACATACGCATATTTGGGTGTGCAGTTTATGTGACAATTGTGCCCCCACAGCGCACCAAAATGGGTCCTTAAAAGCGATCTATTTACCACTAGATTTGCGGATTGTCACTTTGATGAGACAGTCTTCCCGTCGTTAGGGGGAGATAAGAACAATAATGTTCAACAAGAACAACATAAATTGTCGTGGTCTGTCCCCACTTTGTCTCATCTTGATCCCCAAACCGCACAGTCTGAGATTGATGTGTGGAGAATTCTCGATCTTCAGAACGTAGCAGACTCTATGCCTAATGCGTTTTCTGATATCGCCAAAGTGACAAGATCACATATACCTGCTGCAAATGTGCCTGCAAGAATTGATGTCCCTAAAAATCATGGACATGGCTCCACCCCTAGAGGTATTGGGCATGGTGCCGCCACCACTAATGGTGATGGCAATGTGGCTCAGGCCAGGCTCCCAGCAAGGAAATGTTGGAGGCCCAAAGGTTCGATGGATTCTCGCCTAAGAAAGAAAGCGAGTTTGGCACAAAAAGATCCATTAATCATCTACATCAATAACCCGTCTCATGAAGATATTCCGGATTATGGTTCTGTCCAAGAGACATCATTAGGGGACGCTCCAATATTAGAACCAATTCCAGAGAATAGGGAGATCTCCATGAATTACACTAGTGTACATGAGTCGTTGAAGCGAGATTCTATTATCTTTGATGATGTGTTTGCATATTCTATTGCTCAAGGAATTATAGAACACGATGATATCAAACCTCTCTCCGTTGAAGAATGTCAACGAAGAGCAGATTGGCCTAAATGGAAAGAAGTGATCCAGGTTGAATTGGATTCACTAACAAAGAGACAGGTATTTGGGCCTATAATGCTGACACCCTCAAGTATAAAGCATGTTTGCCATAAATGGGTCTTTGTTAGAAAACGTAATGAGAAAAATGAGGTTGTTAGATACAAAGCCCACCTTGTGGCGCAAGGTTTCTCATAACGCCTTGGAATCGACTACGAGGAGACATATTCTCCCTTAATGGACGTTATAACGTTCCGCTACTTTGTCAGTTTGGTAGTTTCCGAAAAACTTGACATGCAGCTTATGGATGTGGTTACAGCAAATCTCTATGGGGATCTAGATTCAAAGATATATATGAAGGTTCCAGATGGACTTCAATTACCCAAATCAATTGGCTCTAAACCACGAAGCGCTTTTTCAATAAGATTGAGACTCTCACTATATGGATTGAAACAATCCGGACGGATGTGGTATAACCGTCTAAGTGACTACTTGATTGGGAAGGGATATGTCAACAATGAAATATGCCCATGCGTGTTTATAAAAAGGACAAGTTCCGGATTTGCAATTGTAGCAATTTATGTCGATGACATAAACCTAATTGGAACTCTAGATGAGTTAAAGGAAACTGTTAAATACTTGAAATCCGAATTTGAGATTAAAAATCTTGGGAAAACACTGTTTTATCTCGGATTAGAACTCGAGCACCGTAGTGATGGGATTATGATCCATCAGTCAGCATATACTCAAAAATTACTAAGGCGGTTTAATGAAGATAAAGTGAAGCCTGTGAGTACACCCATGATCGGCCGTTGTCTTGAGCCAGGAAAAGATCCGTTTCGTCCAAGGGATGAGGACGAAAATTTTTTAGAGGCTGAAGTGCCCTATCTAAGTGCAATAGGGGCATTATTGTACTTAGCTCAATGCACAAGACTGGATATCTCATTTGCAGTGAACTTGTTAGCTCGACACAGTTCTGTTCCAACAAGTCGCCATTGGATTGGTGTAAAGACAATCTTTCGATACTTGAGAGGTACGATTGATATGAGCTTGTTTTATCCCTACAGAGAGAAAAGAAATAACGGAAGTATGGGATCGGACTCCACAAGGCAACACGCCACCTTCCGTGCTCCTCCTCCCCTGATCAAAATGACAATGATGTCTTGATGGGTTTTGTTGATGCAGGGTATCTCTCTGACCCTCACAAAGGTCGCTCCCAAACGGGCTATGTCTTTACCATTGGAAGCACTGCGATATCTTGGAGGTCTACAAAGCAGACCCTTGTGGCTACTTCCTCAAATCATGCAGAGATTATTACTCTACATGAAGCTGTGCGAGAATGCATATGGCTAAGGTCTATAGTTAGACACATTTGAGGAACTTGTGGTTTGAAGTCTACCACAGATGAACCTACATGCATTTATGAAGATAATGCAGCTTATATTGAACAAATGAAATTAGGTTTCATCAAGGGCGACAACACCAAGCATATATTGCCTAAGTTCTTTTACAATCAGCAACAACAAACACTTCTAAATATTGAATTGAACCAAATCCGATCTGAGGATAATGTAGCGGACTTATTTACTAAGTCGTTACCTAAATCCACCTTCAAGAAACATGTGAAGAGCATCGGATTAAGAAAGTTATCCGAACTCCTATAATTGTAGCAATCAGGAGGAGATATTGACATCAGGGGGAGGTATGATGTCTACATGTTCGATCTCGAAGAGTGAAGGACGTGTTGTGCTCCTTTTGTCCTTCGACCAGGGTTATTTTTGTCCCACAGGGTTTTTGTTACCTGGCAAGGTTTTTAGTGAGGCAACGATCAAAGTGTCATCACCAAATTTGAGCGGCACAAGGGGGAGTATTGAATGATGTTAACAAGGAGGAATCCTTGGTTATTGGTATTTGAGGTCTAGTTAATGTTGGTCTCGCTACTTTTACTTTTAATACACAGATCGTTTAAGTATCCTTTCCTGTTGTTTTCCATAATAGATATATTTTTTTTGTTCTATTATCATTAACTTTATCTGTCTTCTATTGATAGGAGTTGTCATATCTTTTTCTCCACACCTAGGTATTAAGTTTATATCAAGAAAATAACAACACTGTTATCAGTCAATATGATTTACAATCAGCCAAATATAGATAGGGTTTCTTGGATACTAGAAGGCTTCCATTTCTATTGATCATTAACTTTATCATGTGGTTCCAATTGATGTCTATTAAGACTATTATCCTTTCCTGCAGATACAGAAGGAACTAATGCTTTTGTCTATTGGTATTGGAACTGCTTGTACTGTGTATTGTTTAATAACACTGTCATTACAGGTATACCTTTAGATAAAACAGACTAGCCCTAAATTTGATGTTGCAGATAATTCCATATTTCCATGCTTTGAACAGAATCTCTTTTAAGTTTTAATGTTGTGGCCCAAATAATTGTAAAATTCCCAAGTGTCAGAACTTGCTTCTAACAGCAGATATTCACTTTAGTAACAATTAGATATTGGTGAAAGAATGTAGTGTATGTTTTTCTTATGGAGAACTAACACAGAGTCATCCATCCAGGGTGCCGTCAGTTTTGCGACAGGAGTTCTTTTCAGGTTTGTTGATACAACTTGATTTGTCAATGTTAATTTTTTTCAAAACAGTTTTTGCACGTTTATGAAGTCTACTATGTTTGCCAATTTTTCACTTCATTGGTACTGATCCTTCTATTTGTGATTACCTCGAATGTTAACTATCTAATTGCCAGTGCAGTTGCTTGTACCTTAAACTCTTGTACCAGCATGTAGACAATATATCCCGAGAAGCAGTCCCTCAGATTTTCCGGCAGAAGAAGTCTAAGAAGTACAAAAACTTCTTTGTATTGTTCCTTGGTCATATTTCTGTTGATGTTCATTGCAATTGTCAAGCTAAGAGTTTTCCTCTGATGCAGAATTGGAATAAGAAGTCAGGATCTGGAGGATTTTCTAGAGAAATTGATAAAGGGCTGTGGTATGGCTCTTTCATCTCCAAGGCTTGTGTTACCAGCAGCAATATATGGATTGTGGATCCTGTCTCATCAATATGTTTCCAATGATCTCTTTGATTTTCAGGTAAATATCGAAACTATTTTGTAGAAAGGGAAGAACTTGACTATTCGTAGGAACATGTTTGAGTTTGAACCTGGTAAAATTATTGTTTCTTGTTGTTTACACAACTGCTTCTTCCTCGCAGCTTGTGCCAGCAATGGTCGGGTTGTTTGTTTATAAAGCTGCTGCTCTTGTTCAAGTTTATAGAGATAATGAAGACCTGCAATTGATCTTTCCTGATGACCTTTAGGACTCCTTGAGTATTTTTGGTATCTAGTAGGAGTGTACAGTACCACATTCTGGTTGATATTTTACAAGAGTTGGGTGTGCCGCGGAACATTTCCTCAGGCAGTTATAGAATCAGCGTCCCTTCTTGAGAACGCCAGTATTGCCTGTATGTAGTCTGAAAAGTAAAGCATCTTAAAGATATTCTGAAGACTCAAGTGAAGCAACATGGTTTGAGCTCCCTTGATTGATTGGTTTGAGTCGATTTTTGTAATTATACCAAGGCATGTGCCTAAATATGTACTCATTTAAAGCCATACAGCAGAATCTGGGCTGAAGAACTAATTCTTCATCTTTTGGTGAACTTCATTCGAATGTTATATATATAAGCATAGTTAGTAAAAAATGGGACGTGTATAATACGCAAAAAATACATACGTGTATTATTCAGACATTTTATCAAATAATTCGTTGAAAAGTTAGGCAAAATATTTTTAATTAATTAAATAATTAAAAATTTTAATTTAAAATATATAATACGAAAAATTACTAATTAGGTATATAAGTGATAAATTGAGGAGCACGCCATTACTAATGCCTATTTGGTATAGTAGTGAAGGTATTTTGACGCTCAAGGATGGAAAAGGCTGTCTAAGCTAGGTTGTTGCAAACCCTGGTATATGTCACACAACAAACAAAGTATGCTTGTATCAAGTAGTGTCCTAATCAGGATAAAATTTTCAGCAAAATCATCAACCCATCATATTCTAATATAGTAGATATGTTTTGTGCATTAAAAACGTATGATTAATGATAATGGGATCTTCATTATGCCGATGTGAACCGAGTGCAATTCGATATACTATGCTATTAGTCAAGCTTTTCTACTCTTGTTTTATTTCTTTGTTACATTAGACACTACAAGCTGACCCGACCAAAACAAAATTACCCGGCCACGGTCCAATTGACCCGACCTGACTCAAATACTATTGTATGGTTTGATACAAAAAATGTTACACAACTCACAAGACAATGAATCATGCTCGTATCAGATACGTCGAGAAAGAATATAGATTTATCGCCCTAGTCAAGAGAAATTTTTAAGCGAGATGGTCAAACCATTTTGCTCTAACAATGTACTACCGTTTCGCACAATAACAAATGATCAATGATAATATGATCTTCGTTATGTCGATGTGAACCGAGTGCGATTCGATTCACTGTGCTATGAGTGGATCTTTCCTACCCGACCCGACCGAACCAAAAAATTGACCCGCCAGGGCCCAATTGAGCCGACCCGACTCAACATGCCGGTTAAGTTTATAACCTACACCGCCTCTTTCTAGAGCAGAAGCATTCACTTTGTCCCGGGTTCGGCGAAGAATCCAATCCTACAGAATTTGCAAATTCTCAATTTCCACAGTACGTGTTTCTTCAAATCAGTCTCATTTTCAAGAGCTCAGACAATTTTTAAATGGAGCAAGCTCGCAGCACAATCGGAAAACCAGTGAAGACGAAGTTCGAAGACCCCGAATCATCACCTTCCTCTTCTTCCGAAGATGTAAGTAAATTAGTACTGATAATCATCATCATCACCTTCCTCATAGTTTCTATGAAGGCTTGGTTTTTTGAAGTTTGAATTTCTTTTGGATTTGTAATAGGAAGAGGAGGAGGAGGAGGAGATAGAGGAGGAGCTTGCGGATGTGACATTCGGGGATTTGCAGAGGGCGCGCTCCAATGGGTTGCATGTAGTGTTGCCGAAGCCCAAAGAAGAGAAGAAGGGTGGCCGAGCAAACAAGAACCGGTATTTGGATTGCTTTACATAATTTTTTTTTTTCGATTTTTTTTTTTTTGTAAAATGTGCTTGAAGTATTGATTGTGTGTGTTTGCGTGTGTGTGGAGGCCAATGGAGGTGAGCTGCAAGAAGCCTGTCAGTAGATTTAGAGAGGTCATTCAGGCTCCGAAAAAGGTCAGCTTTTGATATTTGCAAGAATCAGCTTTCTTCTGCTTTGCAATTTGTATGAGTGTTAATTAGGATTCCGCATTGTTTGTTGGACTAAACTTTTGGGTTTTCAAATATTTAAGAGAGTAGGTAGTATAAATATTAAACGATGAAAAACGCTTTGCAATATATAAAATGCTGCTGGTTGCTTGATTATCTCATTTTGGGGCTACAATGCAGGTCCATTGCTCTGAGTGGTCTAATTTTTACATGCGTAATTTATAATTATCCTGTTAGTGTGTTTGAAAACAAAAACTACTTTATTGATCTGCGTAGAATGATACAGTAAATGTTTATAAGAAGTTCATAGCAGGGGAAAGCTACAGAACAAACCAGAAAGCTAACAAGGCTATGGCCTACTAGGCTACAAACAAACTGCCAAATCAGTTCTGAGATCCTAAGACTACAGCTGCCTTCCAATATAGCAGACTGGAAGGAAGAGTGTAGTCCTTGAAAGCCACCAATGAATATGTCCATAGTGCTGACCAAAACCTTACTCTATCCAAATCATATGTCCATAATTCCTTTTATTTCTAGCCATAGCTAACACGATCCATGTAAGACTTATCATGCAAAATATCAGCCGAATCGGAAAGCATATGATAATTTGATTATGTCATGATTTTGCAGTGTTTATTGGAAACAGTCTGATCTATTTCTTTGCTCTTAGATAGACTACTAAATAGTAACTTTGTAAGGATAACCCTTGAATGGGGAATCTTGCAAATATGTGGTTTGGATCATTGAATTACGGTGAGAAGTAGGATTGCATGCTAGCACTTTCATATTGAAATTAGGAAACATTTTACTCGGCTTTTTAACTCATGATACTCTATAATATAAGAAGGAAACAGATTGAAATAAAGTAGGAGACGGAGAACATGGTTTACCTTTTGGGTTCCTATTACTGTAAATGGAATGTTGAGGATCTTCTCCTAAAATATTAATCAGCCAATAGCATTTAGAGACTGGTAATGTGAAGCTTTGCCTTTATAGTTTATATTGTCCTCAGCCTGTCCCTCCATTGCCAATCGGTTTTGGTTGGAACCTCTAAATAAAGCTTGTTAAATTAATGATCGGTAGCTACTTTGGTTGAAATTCTTTATTGTTATGTTCAGGTGGTACGTGATCCGCGTTTTGAATCTTTATGCGGAACTCTGAATGTTGATGGGTAGGCTTTCTCTTTCAATCTCAATGTCTCTCAATTCATCTATTTTGGTGGCTGGAAAATTACATCCCAATTCTATAGTTGTCTGATATTGCATTGGCAATGTTGTTTATATGAACAGTTTTTTCTTTTTATCATAACAAAAAAGAAAGAGCAATAACATGCAATTTTTCTCCAGGTTTAGGAAGAGATATGATTTTTTGTTTTCAAACGAGCTTCCTGCTGAAAAGCAGGTAAATTTCTTAAAATGTCGTCTGTAATTTCTTTTATGTTTTTTTTCTTTCCTTTTTCCCTATCTGAGTTCGTTTTGGATATCACAGGATCTAAAGAAACAATTGAAAAAATCGAAGGATCCAGAAGTCATTGAAGATCTAAAGCAGCACATATCTTGGATTGTAAGTGGTTTTATTTTTTAAGACAAGTGACATCAAAACCTCATTTATCTCACCATGCTGACATTCCTTTTTACATTTTCATTTTAGAAATATTGGCTCATTCAATTTTCTTCACTCTTATGTCTTTTCAGGATAAACAGCTAAAATCTGATTCATCTAAGCGCACTGAAGCTGAAATTCTAGCTCAGCACAAGAAAAAAGAGAGAGAAAAGGCAAAGCAAGGAAAACAACCCTTCTTTATCAAGAAATGTATTCTCTCTCTCTCTCTCTCTCTCTCTCTCTCTCTCTCTCTCTCTCTCTCTCTCTCTCTCTCTCTCATACTTTTGGTCAATACTTGACAGATGCATGGAAAGCAAAATGTTTAAGAGTTCTCAATTTTAGAATCACTATATGAGGAGCTGTACACCCTTAACAAAATAACTCCAACCTAATCATTTGGAGTCCAGTGCTTGACAACCTTAAGTGGTGCCTCAGACCACGGCTATATGTAATTTTGTATGTCTGAATCAAAGAGTAGAAAGTAGAAACTATGAATCTGGACTTTGTTATTGCAAGTCTTTTTTTGTTTTTGTTTTTTGGCAAGTGCTGCTATTCAAGAACACGTTCTGCTCCCAATATTTTTGAAGTGCAATGCACGACAGTGCATTGGTACTGATGCAAAAGATTCATTGTAATGTTAGCTGGGTGGTGCTATTTGTTGTTTCTAATTTTCTAGTCAGGAACCAGTTATGTGACAGTGTTTCCTTACAACTATCAAGTTGCATGAATGTGAAACGTACTATAGTATAGGCTCTCAGCATGTATGCTGGCACATAAGATGAAGTGTTTACTGATGATTCATTTTTTCTTGATTGCAGCTGAGATCCGAAAGAAACGACTTGTTGAAAAGTACAAAAATCTCAAGGTACCTACTTTCTTTTAATATGTCCAAAATATCCCGTTGGGAGTACTGCTTTGGTCCTTATGGTTTTGGAAACTAATATAATCCTAATATTTTATGTGATCAGGGATCTGGCAAGCTTGAAGCCTTCTTGGAGCAAAGGCGAAAGAAGAATGCTACAAAGGACCACAGATACATGCCGTACCGTAGACCTGACAACATTGAGTAGCAAACTTAATGGTCTCACTTGGTTGCATTGAAGAAGCATAACTTTAATCCCATCTTAGGATTTCTAGGTATTGATGGGGTGTTTCCTTGAGCTGTAATTTGGTTAAAATTTTTGTTGAATACGAAAAAAAAAAAGCTGTTATGAGACTTTGGTGGTGGTGATGGTGTGATTATTCAGTCAATTTTATTTTTACCACAGTCGTGGACAGTGGATAGCTAAAGTGAATGAAGAATTAAACTAGTAAGAAGTCCAATTATAAGAAAATTATCGGTGTGATATCTTCAATCAGAAGTCCAATTATAAGAAAATTATGGGTCGGATATCTTCAATCCTAGTGCTTATTGATCACCTTCCGCTGATTTGAAAGTGAAACAGCTTTCAAGCTTGTGCAGAAAACCATTTGTATTTCCGGTCGTATTTCCGTTCACACAGTGGGACTCATAGGAAACAACATCAGGCTTCTATTGCTATTTGGAAGATCTCTTTCCTCTCTTGATTGGGTGCTGGTTGTTGGCTAATTGTATCTGGTTTCATATAACCTCTCTTTTGTTAGATATTAATTTGTTTTATTGTGTCGAAGAAGTCTTTGGTTTCCTATTCTTTAGGTAGTCTGTTGATATGGGTTAGTGACTTGGTGTATCCCATAGCTTTAGCTTTAGGAGTACTCCAATAGTGGAGGAGTGTTGAGTCGTGGAGTTGGCTGACTCCTAATTCCCAGCCTAGTTTGTTTCATGCTGTGTTCAATATAAGTTGTAATCAGTTCTTTGATTTTTCAAGTTGAATGAAGTTGATCTCCAGTTCATAATAGTCTTTGTGTCTTCTAGTTTGTTTGTTGAATTCAGAGCCCCCACTGGGCCAGAGGTTAAAAGGGGAAACGGCAGTTTTGTGAGAGTGACAATAGACAACAACTATTTGCAGCTTTCAATACCTCGCTCCAATAGTCACTATGATGATGGAGAGTTTTTTGAGGTCCAAGGTGCTGAAGGTGTCGCAAAGGAGTATAGTGGAAGAGAAAAAATTGAAGGATCGATCTCAAGGTAAATAATTTTCTGTTCAGAGCAACTGATCGTTTTGTCCTTGAGATTCTTCTGGTGAGAGACACGTCCAAGAAAATTTAATTGGAAGTCAATAAAGACATGGCACAGAGTTTGGGACTCTTGAAATGAAATCTGGTGAGATTATTTTTCAAGGACTAGGTCAATTGCAAATGAAATGCAGATACGTGTTGTTCAGGTGCAGGATGTTACCATAGTGGAGAAAATTCTTCGCTCCATGAGTCATACATTCAATTACGTATTCATCCAAAGATACTGATGAATATCAGTTTCGTTGCTTGTCCATGAGCAAAAACTCAACTGAAGTACTGCAAGGAGCAAGCTGCTTTAAAGGTTGCAACCGATCGTGAATTCTCAACAACGGTGAAAGGTCGAGGTACATGGAGAGGAAAAGGAGGCAGAGGTAATCAAGATGGCAATGGAAGCAGGCCAACTATGATCATCACTCCTCAAATGTCAAAGGTTGAATGCTTTAGGTGTCATGGATATGGTCAGTTTCTTTTAGAATGTGATTTGAAGTATCACAAAAACAAAGAAAAGAGTGTGGAGCAGTCCAATTTTGCAGAGAAAAAGGAGGAGCATGAAACACTCTGATGGCATTTTATATGAAGAAGAATGTCCATAGCCAGATACTACCTGCTATGTTCCGGCCGCACAATTTTGTTCTCGGGCTTCCACCCCAAAACACATCTTGCTATTGGGATGTGAGTCTGCACATAAACGCATCTTGCTTTTAGAATGGTATTTGAAGTATATCACAAAAACAAAGAAAATAGTGTGGAGCGGTCCAATTTTGCAGGGAAAAAGGAGGAGCATGAAACACTGATCTGATGGCATTTTATATGAAGAAGAACAAGCTTGAACCAGACATATGGTGTAGTTACCAGGGGAACAAATATGAAAGAGTATGAGCAATAGAAGCAGAACAGTAAAGTAAAAACACACGCCGACAAAAACACACGAATTTGGTGACGTAGTATAAACCTCACCACTGAGGAAACTTCACTACGTGGCTTGTAACGTACGTAGCCAAACTGAAAATCAAATCCACTAAGAATCAAGAAGATTATAGTATACAAGCAGTGGTGTTCAACACAACCACATCGACTGGCACAAATTCTAACTTGTTTTACAACTGATTAACCTATACTAAGAATGCTAGATTTGATCTCAGCAAAATAGAAGCAACTGAACACGTCTTCTGAATCAGCCTTGTCTTGTGATGTCTTACTGATTTCAAGCTCTTATGCAAGTGAAGAATGCAGTGAACAAGCAAATGAAACAATCACATATATCAAAGAGAGTTTTTGCAAAACTGGTTTATGCAGACTATGCAACACTTATAAAAATACTCAGTTCAAAACTCTAACTTTGTAATGCAGTTTCAAAACCTTTTATAGAAGAACAAGACTCCCCCTCAATCCGATCACATGGATCATAGATCGAGATAAACTTGGAAGGTTCTTCAAACAAATCGTGAGACTCAACTAATCCTAACTGATATCATGTAATTGTGATCTCTAAAGATAGTTATCTGATATGCATCCAAAACAATTCTAAATGCAGATAAGATTTTCTAAACTTCTTTCCTTAAAACCCGATAGGACTGCAGAGAGTTTAGATCCACAATATATGCATCAATCACATGCAAATTGATATGATATGCAAACTACCTTAATTAGAGATCAGTGAGCTTGATTTGCGCTTCCTTGCTTGATCCTTCAATCTCCTAGGGCCACTGGGAAAGTAGGAGTGAAAAGCTTTCCTCAATCTTTGGTACTCAAGTCTCCTAGTACCCTTAGGAGATCTTGTGTTGAATGGAATGAAACATCCCAAAATACTTACATATGGTATCTTGACACACTACAACAACCATAGTCTGTCTTTTTTAATTTAAATGAAGATTTTCTTACTACTGTTAGTTTTGGTGATCACTCTACGGTCAATTTTATGGAAAAGAGTGATGTTCAGATCAGGACTAATTAAGAAGATAATATTGAGATAATCTCAAATGTATTATATACATGACATCAAAAGCAATTTGTTAGGTGTCGCTACAATCAAAGGAGGTGCTTGTGAAATCTACGATCCTTATACAGGAGTAATTGTTCATGCAAATCAAGAGTGCACTGACTTGCCTTATTTCCGAGATGAATGATCCAACATAACTTTGGCACTTTCGCTGTGGTCCATTTCAACTTCAATGAATTAAAGAATCTATCTCAGAAGAACATGGTGACTAGCCTCCCCCCAAAAATTACTCTTCCCTCCGAAGTATGTGAAGAGTGTGTTGTTGTTTGGGAGCAATGTCTAAAAGTAATGACATAGAGAGCGCATAGACCATTGGAGTTGATTCATTCCCACATATGTGGTCCTATTATCGATGACTGTTGCCAGAAAACTTGGTTCTATGTTTTCCGTACAAGAGAAATCTAAAGCTTTTAGAGGGCTTAAAAGTTTCAAAGCGCTGCTAAAATGTTCCAAAGCGCTAGTGGAGAAAATGTTGGGAGAGGCATTAAAAATCTCTGTACTGATCGTGGTGGAGGATACATGTGATAAGAATTTGCAAACTTTTGTGCTGAGCATGGTAGCTAAAGGCACTTGACCCTCACATACCTCGGCAAAATGGTGTATCGAAAAGGAAGAACAGAATGATCTTGAACATGGTGAGAAGCATGGTAGCTGAAAGGAATATTTCTCGAAGTTTTTGGCTTGAAACAGTGAATTGGAGATTTGGAGCATCGATCCGTGTCTTGAACCAGAGTCCCACATTTGTCTTCCAAAACTCAAGAAGCTCTGAATAGAAGAATGCCAGTTGTTTATCACTTCAAGAAATTTGGGTGCATTGCATATGCTCACATTCTAGATGAGAAGAGGAGAAACTAGATGACACTTAGAATTAGAGTGAAAAAGGAACAAGATAGCAACAAGTACCTGTGAGCTTTGACATAGCAGCAAATCCCAATCTGCATAGCCAGATATGTCCTGCTATGTTCCGGCCGCACTATTTTGTTCTCAGGCTACCACCCAAAAACGCATCTTGCTATTGGGATATGAGTCAGATATTACCTGCCTCACCCCCCGCACCCCGCCCCCCGCCCCCCACCCCCCCCGCCCCTCTGAGATGGCATTATATCACGCACTTTGCGCAAATGTACCAATTTCGTTACTTTCTAAATTGCCGCCCATTATTGAATGTTTCAATGGCCACTGCCTTATTGCTGTCTAATTAGAGCTTCTGATTAACATACAGTTATGGTTTTTTCGTCTCACACAATAAAGTAATTAATGAACTAAAGCTCCTTCCAGATTTATCCTTTGGCCTAATATGGTGCTTCTTCCGCGTGAAAGAAAAAACTGTATTGCACAAGGTTTCTATCTAATAGTTTTTCCGATTTCATCGAGTCCTGAAATTTAAATGAAAGCAGGAAAAAGGAGAGGTGTAGAGAGAAAATAATAATGGACAAAATTGAAACTTCGATGGTAAAATATATTGTAAAAGTTCCAAATACCAATATTTTTTGTCGTGATTTTGGATTTGATCAACATCATTATGCTCTCAGTAAGATCAGACTAGTGTTAATAGTGGTGGACTGGTAGTATAAATTAATGTGGGTGCCCTATTGGATAAGCTCAGTTACTGTGTACGTATGGTAATTTGTCAGTCATGCTAAAGAGCTCAGTTGCATGGAACTTCCAGAATGTAACGACAACGGTTTGAATTTGAAATTTTTTTAAGATACAGGTGTGTCAAACATGCGCATTTATAGATGTGACAATAAATAATTTGTTGGGTATGCTATTGAAAATGGGTTGTTGACTTGAATGTGCACAGGCTCTCACTCATTGGCATCATATTAATTTTTTGAGGTCATGGACAAAGCTTTTGGGATCTTGATATACCGAAACGGAGGTTCCATCAAAATTCAACAACTATGGAAGGTTTATCGTGATGCAAATGTAATACTTATACAGAACAGAAGTATATATGAATTCATTTAGGTAAGGTGGCTTCATAAGAATTAAACATATAGTATTTGAAAATTGCTTTACATTCTGATTCCACTAACATCTAAAAAAACATTATGACGTTCAAATCTGTTTCTTAAATATATATAAAAGAATCGGTTTAATCCATTAAGTAAGTGATATTACTTATGTAAATACTTTCAATTACACAAAAGAACACAAATTGGTCATAAAAAAAACTCGAATCATATGATGATATCGGTCTTACACCGTAATTTGAGTTCTGCCCTAACTGGTTATGATTTATATGACAGCCCAAGGTGCAAAGAAATGTCCATATTCTCTGTTGGACAATTCGAAAGTGAAACAGCTTTCGAGCTTGTGCAGAAACTCGTACTGTTCTCAGGGAACAGTTGGAGATATGGCTTTTCCGTCGTCCTCACTTCATAACCCCTTCTCAAATTCTCCTTCTCCTGAATGGCTTGCTGTTCAAGCGCCTTAGACCTGTGCAACAACCGCACAAGTAGTTCTTCCTTCTTTTTCATGACAGATACTAACGCCCACTTTTGTTGTTGCTCTAGGGCATACAGCTCTTCCCTACTTAAGCCATCCAACGCCTTTCCCATCCTCCGCTGCTTGTCTAATTTCAGCGCTGCATGTTGTCCCTTGAGTGCATGAAGAACTTTGTCACTTGATTTTGGGTCCTTTTCTTCCGCAGCAGTTTCGCGGCGGCACTCCTTTGGCGGATCAGATTCCACCTTGGTTGGGAGGACTTGGCCGCCCTTATTGTTCTTGTATCTTGAAAGAGTGTGTTCCACACTACTGGTGCTAGAATACTCATGAAGCTTTCCATCGCTAGTGAACGCGATGACTGCGACCTCTGCGGCACAAAGAATAGATAATTCTTGGGCTTTCTTGACCAAAGTGGCATGTCTCCTCCTCCCAAAAGTTTCGGTCATTGTCTCCGTGTTCTTGCACTTACTTTCTTTCGATATAAAAGCTAATAGAGATGGAAGTAAATATGGTAAGACTCGTACGAATGTGGTTGTATATATAGGAGGCAAATGAGTGAAAGTACGACAATGATTAGGAGACAGTAACACAAATGGAGTACCTTTAGCGGAAAACAAGGAGTAGAACAACAAATCAAATCTGGTTTGGATTTGATCGCTTTCTGGAAAAGAAATTACTCGATTTCTATTAACTAGTGAAAATCCTTGCTTTCCGGAATTAATGTCCAAGTTCGTGTTTCAAAGTCAGAAACTCGCAGATGACTAGTCTTCAATTCCGTTGATAGATCCTCTTTTTCGTTTTTTTTTTTTTGATTGGATTGATAGATCCTCTTTTGATCAAAAAAAAAAAGAAATACATTACCTCAATAATTGTGGGAGGTTAAGAAATTAGTTTTTGAGTTGAAGAAAAAAAAAATTGAGTTGAAATGTGGAGAGAAGAAATTATCCTTTGAGAAATAGAGGTTTGACGTCGTTATAGACGATGGATACTAAAATTGGTTTGAGTTTTAATGTTGGGGTACCAATATGATAATTTTTCAAATTGATGTACTAAAGTGATGAATGACCTTTATTTGAGGTACTGTATGTAAAATTTTCTCAAGAAACAGGGTTCGTTTTGGAAGAGGTTCGGTTTCAGTATAGAGTGAGGGAGAGACAGAAACATTGAGAGCGAAGTAGAGGTCCATAGCAAGATATGGATCGGGTTTGGGAGGGATCTTTCAAGAAAAGAAGGGTGTGGCTTGATCTGGAAGAAGTCGTGCCTAGATTTTGATCGAGTTTAAGAGACAGGTTTTAGGAGCAAAAGAGGTATGTGTTTGATTGGTTTTTTCAATTCTATTAAGTTAAGATTGGGTTTTTTTTCTTTGTTGCGATTTGGGTTTTTATTTGGGTGTGTCAATTTTTGGCCTCGATTGAGTGTTTTATTTATGAATTTTATGTTTTTTTGGACGAAGATTTGAATATAAAGCACTATGGATTTAAGTTTCGGTTTGAATGGATAGAATAGTGATCATGGTTTTGGTATGCAAATTTATTAGAACAAAGAGGATGAGTGATCAATAGCAGAAATTATTTGTTTTGTTCCAGGTTAACAATGTTATCAACATTAGGTAATTCGTTGATGTTGAAATGAGTTGCAATTGTTTCTCATGTAGAGAAGTGAGAGAAAATTTGTAGTGAGGTTTATTGTTTAGAACAGATGTATGAACAATGAAAAGAAGTGTTAGTGTTTTGGGTTAATCAGATTTTAGTTGAAGTAGAAGAATGTTATTGGTTTTTGTTCAAATTGAATTACTTTGTTTTGTAATTACAACTTCTCTTGCTTTCTCTGTTAAGGTCTATATGTTACGAATTTGTTCTTATTTCACTTCTCTCTTTGGAAAAACAGAATACTGAGCTTCTCACACATTCTAATCAGTGTGGGTTTATTGAAATAGTATCTTCGTTAATATTTACTATTTCCAAAACTAGGCTTTTGTTATAGGTGAATGAAGATGGTTTGTTTTTAATCTCTCTGATCAATAGTACTTGATGTAATTGCTTTATGGGATTTCCTTATGCGTTTAGTTTGCTGTCCACTTACACCTGTACCAATGTATAGAAGTCCTTTTAATTTTTGGATTTCATTTCATGGAGTCATTAGATTCTCTAATTTTCTCAAACTTTCAATGTATTTGATTGAAAGTCAAAGTAAAACTTCCAAGTAAAAGTCAGTGAGGGTTCTTTTGTCTTTGCTTCAAACTTAACCACCCTTTGTGTTCTTTTTTTAGAGCTTCGGCTGAGCTTCACCTGCATATGCTACTGCAGGTGATGAACTAAACGGCTATTACTCGAATATCCTATTTACAATTTTTTTATTTTTTATTTTTTTATTTTCTGACAGTTTGGATGCAGTACTGATTCTTTTACTAATCTATTTACAGATGTTCCCACAAGAAGTCCCAGAAAGAACTGGTTTTTCTACACTGAATTAGCAAGCAGACAGACCATGATATAATCCTAGTCTGCTTGCTGGTATCCATTCTATTGTATTTGGCAGATATAGTAATTTTCAAGGCACCTCCAATCTTGCAGGTAGTGTGTATAACATCTTATATATTAATAGTGAATAGGTGTTTGTTGTTTTTAAGAACGTTGTGATATGTATGATGGGAAATTGTTGGTGAATGGTGAAATTCAAAATAAAAATTACATATTGGAGCCTCTTGCCCATGAAATGGAACCAATCGTAAGATTGTGTTCTTGCTTCTCCTTTTATTCAATTCGTTGCATATAATAACAGGTTCAATTACTTACGAGGTCTGTGTTGCCTGTTTTGCTTCATTGTACAACAACAGCTAGAGTAGCCAGTTTTTTGAACCAACTCCAGCAGCAACTTTCGCTACGCTAACCTATTATATACAATTACAACTGGAGCAACTAAATCCCCAGCGGGGCGGAGCTCCATTGGATACCCGCCCCTAATGGGTTGGGGGGGGGGGGGGGGGGGGGAATTCGGGGACAAATGGAGAATGGGGATGGGGATCCCCAATCCCCGCTATCTAAGATTGGGGATGGGGCGGGGATGGTATTGTGATCCCTATCCCCAAACCCGCCCCAATAATATATACATATATTTAAATTATATATATATATATATAATTTATTTTTTATAATATAAATCACAAATATATACATTTACTATTTTATTTTGATGGCTACACTTTTACTTTAATGATGTTTTGATTTTTGCACTCACTGAATTATGATTTATGAATTTAATCATATTTTAAATTTATTTGTTGTAGATTTTGATTTTAAACAAGGCAATATGAGAAAAAATTATTTTATTTATTAAGTTCTTATTGAGGATTTGGGGCGGGTTTGGAGGTTTAGTCCCCAATGGGGATGGGGACGGGGAATCCCCAATATATTTTTATTAGGGATTGGGGAGGGGATGGGGGTAGAAAATAACCCCGGGGATGGGGGTAGAAAATAACCCCGGGGATGGGGATGGTATTGTGATCCTCATCCCCAACCCGCCCCATTGCCATCCCTAGGTACAACTGGAGTAACTACATATTTAAATATACTCCAGCAACAAGTTTAACTAGGTTAGCCTATTTTGGAATAGACTTCGACTAAAATGAAAAATGTAAAGAAAACCCTCCGTGGTTTAAACTTAATGACTGGAATGTAAGTAATTTGAAATTTTGAATACCTATGTATTTTTGAATGAAGCCTGCATTACATATAAGTAACCTTAAATGTCATTTCAGTAGAATGAAGTCATTTTCAATTATGCATTTCATGGTTATAATTTGTTCGCAACAACAAATTCTGCAGCAAAGCGCAGACACCATTTCTAGTAGGACCTCTATTGCCTCGAGTGTATATATATATATATATATATATATATATATTTATTTATTTATTTATTTACAGGACATAGTACAGTTACCATCACAGTTTGCTAAAAAAATTCCTCATTCTTAAAATCAACCGTTTAAATCTGGGTTACAAAAATGTGTTAATGAAGAAGCAAATCCTGATTGACCGGCATAACCATAGATATTAAATTTTATACTGTTGGTTTTGCTGAGATTGTAGATGCTTGTTGGTAATAAAGTTGAAACAAATAACGTATACAAACTTATTGTCTCAACAACTAACGTAATGCTTCACAGCACCTAGTATCGTGTTGCTTGCTTTTGTCTTCTTCACTAAATGGAATCTGAGGTGTATGTGTTATCAGCCTTATAAAAAGTGCAGAGAGAAAATGTATCAAAACCCATGACAACGATCTAATTAGGAACTCAGTACACAGATACCACCTATTATAGGGATTAAATATTTGATGAGCATGACAAATATACTAATTTACGCATTAGATTGGAGAAAAACGTGATGCTGTTTTGTGTGCTGAATTGGATGCTTTCACAGTTTCAGGACAAATGTGAGTATTAGACGTATTTACAGGACAGTGTGCAATTATCGAGTCACGGACAGTGTGATTGACCGGCGTAGCTATGGATATGAAAGTTCACACTACTACAATTAACTGTGGTTTTCCACAAGCAGAAAAGCATAGCTGTTAATAAAGTTAAACAAATAATGTACACCAAGTGTCAACAACTATAACGATGCTTCATGGTTCATATAATACTATATTAATATTTGTTGGTTTTTTTTTTTTTTTTTTCTGTGGGTTCAATTGGCTCCTTTCGCATTTTCCACTAGTGGGGTCATCTGTAAATTTCCTTTGCTTTTCTCAAAAATGAAACTGAGTCTTGCTTTTGCTCTTGTTGATTTTTATGTTTACTCAACTCTCATTCCATTAAGTTGACCTAAAAAAAAAACTCATTCCATTTGCAAAGGAGAAATAGCAACTTTGGAGTAAACGGAGCAACAGGTCTGAAGTTGAGAATCACAGGAAGCTTGCAAAGGCCATCAGATCTGAAGCTCGTTTTGACAGGTACTACTTACAGTGTTGAAAATATGTTAAATCTAGTTCAAAATAAATGTTGAGGCTGATTTAGATCTCAGAAATGGAGTCATTACGAATTAACGAACCACATTGATTTTCTGTCTAATCAGGAAACCATGGCTGAAGTTGTGGGTGGAGCTTTTCTCTCTTCTGCTCTTGCTGTTTTGTTTGATAGGATGGATTCCCGTCCGGTTCTTGACTTCATCCGAGGAAAGAAGACCACCGAGGGGCTGATCCGGACGTTGAAGATTAAGTTGTTGTTGGTTAATAAATTCTGGATGATGCAGAGGAGAAGCAACTCAGAAACTCTAGAGTCAGGGAATGGCTTAATGAGCTTAAAGATGTTCTCTTTCATGCCGATGACCTGTTGGATGACATCAAGAATGAAGCTCTGCGTTGCAAGATGGAACGAGAAGATTGTGGAAGCAGAAGCATAAATCAGGTGTTAAGGAGACTCAAGTTTAGTTCTATTTCCATTCATAAATTTCACAGAAGTCTGGAATCCAGGATACAGTATATTCTTGAAAGACTACAATCTGTTGTCGACGGAAAAGATGTGCTTGATTTGAAAGAAGGTATTAACGAGAGATCACAAGGAAGACTGCCTACAACTTCTTTGGTAGAACAGTCTAGTAGTGTATATGGAAGGGATGAAGAAAAGGAGGCCATTATCAAGTTATTGTTAGCGGATGGTATGACTGGAAATAAGATAGATGTGCTTCCAATTGTGGGTATGGGTGGGCTTGGAAAGACCACCCTTGCTCAACTCACATACAATGATGACAGAGTCGAGCAACATTTTGACCATCGGTCATGGTTTTGTGTTTCTGAAGGATTTGATGTTACCAAAATAACACAGTACATTTACGGGTCGTTGACTTCAGCAGTTTGTAAATCACAGACCTAGACATTCTTCAAGTTAAACTAAAGGAGATGTTGTCAGGGAAGAAATTTCTCTTTGTTCTTGATGATGTTTGGACTGTGACTAGTGAGCAGTGGGGTCTCTTAAGCCTACCCTTTGAGAGCGGAGGTCATGGAAGTAAGATCATTGTCACAACACGTGATGAAGGTGTCGCAGGCATTATGGGTACCCTTCAAAGTCAACATCTAATGCCAATATCTGAGGAAGACTGCTGGTCGTTGTTCTCAAAACATGCCTTCAAGAATGCAGGTGTTACTGCAGATCCGTCGCTTGAAGTGATTGGAAGACAGATTGTTCAAAAGTGTAAAGGACTCCCTTTAGCTGCAAAATCACTTGGGGGTCTGTTACGTTCTGAACCAAATATTGAGAAATGGGAAGAAGTATTGAACACTGACATATGGGAGTTGCTAGATAAAAAGAATGGCATTTTGCCAGCTCTATGGTTGAGCTACCATCATCTACCTCCACATCTGAAGCGTTGTTTTGCTTACTGTTCCATATTTCCTCAAGATTATCGGTTTCACAAACCGGATCTGGTTTTGTTGTGGATGGCTGAAGATCTCTTACCGTCGAATTCGAAGACTAGATTTGAACAAGTTGGAGAGAACTACTTTGATGATCTCGTGTCAAGGTCATTTTTTCAACATGTACCGAATAACTATTCTGGTAAGGCAGTTTTCACAATGCATGACCTTATCCATGACTTGGCAAACTTTGTCTCTGGCGAGTTTTGTGTTAGGTTTGAGAACAATGACTCAGTACTGGCAAATGTCAGCAAGAGTCACCACTTTTCGTGTCAAACTGTCAGTTTTGATCAATGCCACAGTTTGTATGAAGCCAAGCATTTGAGGACCTTTATAGTGTCACATTTTCACTACATGAAAGATTTTGATATATTCCTGAAGCTTCGGTGTTTAAGAGTGCTCAAGTTACCGGGGTACCATAATCGTGAGCTGCCTAGTTCAATTAGCAAGTTGAAGCATCTGAGGCACTTTGACTTGTCTCACTCACTAATTAGAAAGTTACCTGATGCAATGTGTACTTTATATAATTTACAGACGTTATTGTTGCGGAATTGTGTATATCTAGTTAAGTTGCCAACTGATTTTGGAAGATTAATCAACTTGCGTCATCTTGATATTAGAGAGACAAGGATAAAAAAGATGCCACCAAGGATGGGCAAAATGAAAGATCTCCAAACATTAAGAGGGAAGTTTGTCCTAGACAAATACACTGGTGATAACATTGTGGAGATTAAAGAGCTTCAGCAGTTGCGCGGAACGCTTTGTATCTCAGGGATTCGCAATATTGTGCGTGTCACGGATGCCTTGGAGACCAATATGAGAGAGAAGAAGCGTGTGGATAAATTAGTTTTGGAATGGGGAGGCAAGTCTGGTGACACCGACGATAGACAAAAAGAGAGAGATGTGCTGGAGAACCTCCAACCTCATACAAACCTTAAAAAACTCGAGATTCGATCTTATGGCGGCACGAGATTTCCAGGTTGGTTGGAAGATCTTTCTAGTTTATCTAATCTGGTTCGTCTTCAACTTCTGGATTGTGGAAATTGTTTGTCGTTGCCATCAGTTGAGCAGCTACCCTCCCTCCAAGAGCTTGAGATTCAAGGATTTAATGGAGTGGTGACTGTGGGTTCTAAGCCTTTTCCTATTCTTCGAAAGCTTGGTCTGGAATCTTGTCCTGAGGTAACCGGGGCATTCATGTTAGCCTGCTTCCCAAAGCTTGAAAGCCTTGAACTGAACGATGTCAATGTAGAATCTCTTCATTCCACTACACTCATCTCACTTGTCACACTCAGAATATCTTCATGCCCAAATTTTGTTGGTTTTCGCGATGGAGGGCTGGATGCGCCCAATTTGAAGACCATCATAGTCAAAAAATGTCCGAAACTGAGGTCATTGCCACAACACATGCACAACCTTCTCCCATCTCTCGATCACTTGTTGCTATCTGATTGTCCAGAATTGGAATCATTTCCCCAAGGGGGATTGCCGTCTAAGTTGGAAAACTTGTACATCAAGTCTTGCAAGAAACTCGTCATCGGAAACCGTATGCAGTGGGGTCTACCAACACTCACCTCTCTCAAAGTCTTGAGCGTCGACTTTAAGGGATGTGAACAAGTTGTAGATCCATTTCCAGACGAGGGGCTGCTGCCCACCACTCTCGGAGAACTCCGCATCGAAAGTATTTCGAAGCTGGACGGCAAGGGGTTTAGACAACTCACCTCTCTTAAAGAGTTGTCAATTCACGAGTGCCCTGAACTCCGGTGCTTGCCAGATGAGGGATTGCCCACTTCTCTTACTCATCTGTACATTCTTAATTGTCCTTTACTAGTACAACGTTGCCAGAGAGAGACAGGGGAAGATTGGCCCAAGATTGCTCACATCAATAACTTTGGGATCTTTAAGGGACAGGGGGAGGCTATATGACCTGCAATGGTAATTATCCAATTCTCTGTTCTGGTACGGTTTAGTTAGTAAATTCCCCTCTCAACTGCTTCTTATAAATTCTATGGTTAGCCAATTACACCTCTGTTTCTCTATGCATTTGTTCGTTCCCAAAATCAAGGAAATTGCTGGTGTCGAATTACCATATCTATTTTAGTGATACGTTTTAAGAGATGAACTCTATGTATGCACACCATCTGTTTGTGGAATTGCATGCTTCATTATCTTTCTAAATTTGATGAAGGATGACCAATTATTGAGTTTATAACTTATTGTTTACTTAAAAGTGATTCCACTGCTGAGATATTGGATTGAAATTTCCTGTCAATGTTGCACAGGGTTACTTCGACTTCCTTTTCTTCTCAACTTATGCATCAGTGATTACTAGACCTGTTGTGGTTTTTATGCTGCTAAACATAATTTATATCCTTCAATTTTTAGGTTCTGAATTAGTAGTGCTATCACGTGAGTACAAGACTGTGGCCAGAGGAATGGTTGCCAATGTATATAGGATTTTGTTTTCTACAAAACGACGAAGGTAACAAAAGAGGATGTGTGAAAAGTTTCCTGGTAATGCTCGATTCATCCATGGCTACACATTTGTCAAGTTCCATGGATTTCAGGTATTCAAGTGTCTCATTTTGATAATGTACTATTGAATATTAGAAACAAAATTGAAAATAAAATATTTCCTTGTGTATCATAGTCTAATATACTTAAACTAGTATCAAATATTGACAGCTTTTTATTCAAATTTTTGGCAGGGTGCTCTACATTATGTCTTTATTGTGGACCAATCAGAGCGTTTGCATATATGAAGTATGCAATTGCAGGTGGCTCTAGTACTTTTAGCACCAACTTCATTGTTGCCTCGTGGTATTTTTCTTTTTAATTTTTTAGTTTCTGTTTGTCTTTCCCCCTCATTTTTTTGATTGACGCTTAGTTATTTTATTATTTTGCAATTTTTGTCAGGTTCCCTAGTTTATTCGGCTACTATCCAGTTTGGAGCCTCTAAATCATCACTTATTGAAAAGTTCTAGGTACAGTTCTGAGCTAAGCATTCTCCAAGCAGATCTTCTTTTCTGAAGTTTTCTTAGGTATGTTATTTAAACTTGTATGCCTTGGTTCTAATTTGGACTTGACTGTGTGTATATGACTAATTTAGTTTGTGGTTTTTAATCTTTGAATTCCCAAAATCAAGGAAATTGCCGGTATCGAATCACCATGTCTATTTTAGTTATACGTTATAAGAGATGAACTCTATATATGCACACCATCTGTTTGTGGAAATGCATGCTTCATTATCTTTCTAAATTTGATGAAAGAACCAAATTATTGAGTTTGTAGCTTATTGTTTACTTGAAATTGTAATTGTTTTGCTGTTTCTTTCTCGTCTAAAACCATTCAGTAATCCAATTAGTAAAAAGATAGTGGAGTCTGGCTTGCATTGTTATACAATTTAGGTTGATTTTAGTCATTGGAAAGTCTCTAGAATCTCCAGTGTATAGACCCATGTATAGCACATATATAATGTATTCAGATCATGGCATCATAGTTCTCTATATCTTCCTCATTCTTTAAAATCACTGTTTGATTCTGGGTCAGAAAAATGTGTTTTTTAAGAAGTCGAGTAGATCAAGACGGTTAGATCTAAGAGACTTTTTAGGAATGCTTAGAAACCCAGTACACAGATAACAAAAATTATATGGATCGACTAAATGTAAAATCGTCATAAGATGACACATATTGATTTGAATAATTTCCATCCTCTTGAATAAGGTTAGCTACTTAAGCCACCATTCTTTCTTCGGAACTTATGCATTGGTGATTATTAGATAAAATGTGAGTTTTAAGCTGCTGAACATAATTCATCTCCTTCAGGTTTCAAGTGTTGAATTAGTAGTTGTTTCATTGGACTGGGCAGTACCTTCTTACAGATGTTTTTTTTTTTTTTTTTTTTTAAATTTGCAGGATTCCCTCCCCTCATAATTGGCAGGGCAATGTTTGCTGCTGTATATAGGCTGTTGTTTTCTAATAAAAGAAAACTGTCACAAACAGGATGTGTACAAAGAATTTCCTGGTAATCCTTGATTCATCCATGGCTGCACATTGCTCAACTTTGATGGATTATAAGTGTCATTATATATCATCCTGAGACAGATGCATACTCTTGAATGTTAAAATACCAAATAGTCCCTTATGTGTACATCAAACTGTGTTCATAGTCCTCTGCTCTTTACCATCAAATTTGACAGCATTTTGTGGTCAAAGTTAGAGCGAGTTGGAGTAGGATTCTCTACATTGAAGTATTGTGCACCAACTTAGATTGAGAGATTGAAATAATTAACTGCAGATGCTTCTATTACTTGAGGCACCACCTCCAATGGTTGAATATCAACATTCAATCATCACAAAAGTAAATGAAAATTTCTGCTTGCATTTCTAAGCATTGTCTACATGGATTTTCTCTTCCAAAGTTGTCTAAGCCCTCATGTGGTTTGAGAATAAAAGTGATGGGAAACTTATTCCTTTTTATAGGGACGGGAAATCAAGATTTTGTAATGTTTGGGTAACACTAGGAAAGCAAACAGAAAATTGATAATATTTAATACACCGTTGACATTTACAACTTATAATATCAATATTTTATTACTAAAATGGTATAATTATTGCTACAGTTGTGTAAATAATGCTAAGAAGTGACGCAGCAAAATGAATCCCAAGGATGATGGAGGGATCCATTCGGAATGGAGATGGAATTCTATGAGGAAGTGAAAATGGGTAAGTTTAATTGTATCCTACTGCTTTGTTTTCATTTTTTCTTATTTGAGTGGGCTTTATGGTATCTAAGTATCTAACTGTGTTTGTTTTGTAACTGAAATGGCAGAATATGCAAAAGAGAAATTAGGTGACGATTCTTAACAGAAGGCTGCTATTAAGGCTTCCAAAAAATCAAAGAATTAATCGTGATGCTGCACATTACGGTTAGAAATTCATTCCATCACTTTTTATCTTTTTATTTTTGGTCTATTAAAGTTGTTTTTAACTGAAATCATTGAAATGCAGGGAGTTTGTGATTTTAATTTTATATTATAATTATTGAGATATTTGGTAATGACTAATGAGTAATGGCAATGCATAAATTATGTGGCTTTATGACTTTCAGTTTCTTATTTGATAATCAAACTATAATTGTCAATTGTCATTTTATCGCAGATTGTGTCATCCCAATTGTGTTATGTTATGTTGTTGTTAATGAGACTATCAGAGTCTTCAAAGTGTCTTACGATTGTCAATCTGTGATTGAGCTATCACTTTATCATGTTATTAGATATTAATTGTGAACACAACTAATATAGTGAATTACTGAACTTATGTGATTATGTTGTTGGTTTTGGGATTGTGTAGGGAAGCAAACTTTTGTGCTTGTTAATTGATTGCTCGCTTGCTGCAAGTAAAATGGATTCTTACTGTGCTGCAATATGCTTGTAGAAGAGAAGAACTGAAGCAGTAATGAATTTGTGAAACAATGTCCAAATCTTCAACTTTTTTCCTTTTTCTATTTGCATTTCAATGTAATCTTGGGACAATGAGAGTAGATTACTAGACAGTTTCATGTTATAATCTTCAATTCTTGCATCAGAAGTTTGTCTCGAGACACTTTGGCATAAACTTTCAGAGTTTCAAGTTTCATAAACACTTAAACTATTCAAACTTCTTTACTTATTTGATCCTTCATGACATTGTCACACCTGTGTCTGTGTTTGCATTGGATTGTCATTGTTTATAGATTAGATTACATTTTCTCAGTGAAAATAGAAGCTGCCTAACTATTTTGATTAGTCGTGTTGTTTGGGTTCGAAAACCCGAAAATTTAGACCCGAATGCCTTTGATAGTTTTGTTCGGTCCATGAAAAACCTACTGGGTTGACCCGTGCCCCCTCTTATTGCTACAGTAAACAATAAGGCTGCTTCATCGCGTAAGTAATTGGGGCTTCGAATACCAACCTCCGCTTCAGGCTGAAGAACTTGGTCCGCTCATTCTCTACCCAAGGAAGGGATTTGAAGGCAGTTGAATTCCCAAACCCGAGTGGTATCGAAGTACCTTGTATCTATTAAGAGATGAACTTTATTTATGCACACCATGTGTATGTGGAAATGCATGCTTCATTTAATTCCTGAATTGCTCATTATGGTTTATGTTAAAGTATTTGTTTCGCTGTTTATTTCTTGTCCAAAACCATGAAGGTTTAGATTCAGAAATCCAATGAGTAGAGACATTGGAGAGTCTGGCCTCGCATAGTTATAAAGTTCGAGTTGATTGGACTCACTAGAGTTTCTAGAACCACCGGTATGTTCACCAATGTATACAACATAATGTCTCCAAATCTTCCTCATTCTTGAAATCTACTGCTTGAATCTGGGTCACAAACTGGTGTTATTTAACAACTACATAGATCATGACCTTTAAATGTAAGTGGCCTTTCCTTCTGTCAATACTTGTGTCAACAGGTAAGGGCTCAAGATAACTCCTGATAATGAAATTTTCACACCGAGTATTTCAATAACACTCCACATCAGATATAACAACCTGATATCATTACAGCATAGAAGATATTCTAGTCTATAGTACACAACCACAACCACCCCAACACCCGTTTATGAAAAGCCAAATAGCAAAAGTCAAGCACGTACACCATAGTGAAAAGTAACTCAAATTTTTTACTGTTTCTTATTAACTGGTTTCTCCAACATTGTTTCCCATAATCTCATGACCATCATCTGATTATGCTGCAGGCCTTACCAAGTAAAAACATATCCAGACCACATTGAAGGACAAATGAATGAGGATGAAACAAGTGACAACATAGAAACGAAGGAAAGATAAATAAGGTAATGCCTCCAAGTTTACAAAAAGAGCATTACCATTAAAGCTAAATAGCAATTTGACTTCTTGGTAGAGCAAAGTAAAAACATACTCCTAGATTAAAGTATTTCAAACCCAGCTTAACGAATCTTGTCTCTACATTACCCAGACAAATAAAATTGCAGTAAAACTAAACATGGAATACAATTAGCTAGCATCAGAGGAGATCTAAATGTCCCCCTTCTTCATCAAATGACACTTGATACTTTATATGACAATCTCTACTAATGAAACTCAAAACCCCTAAATTGGAAAATCAATTTATTACCAACCGGAAATGTTAGACCTGAAAGAAAACAGAAAATCATAACTTAAGTGGCACTAGGAAGACAGAAATTTTGCTTTTGAGAATAATCTAGTCTAAAAGCCAAGTCGGTTCCTATCACACTCCCCCTCTACCCCATCTACTGGATCATTGACATTAGATACTTTTGAGACATCGAGAACAGAAATATGCTACTGGATTCACACAACACTGTCAACCTATACAAAAAGTTTTTTTCTTTTGAACCATTGTTTTCTCCAAGATAAGAAAGAAACTGATGGGCAATTAAACACAACTGCTAACAGGAATAGGTTCTATCCAGCAGACTTTACCTTCTCAAAGTGCATTCCATCCACACCATATTGAACAAAGCAAAATCTATAAGTTCACAAATACAATTATATAAAATCCAACACCAACATTTATTTAACTAGAGAAAATATTATTATAAACGAAAATAGCCAGTAGTCTTGACAACAACAAAAAAAAGGACTTAGACAGATGCCCTGAAAAGAACTTAACCAAATCCATAGACACCACTATACCACACACAGTAAACCACCACTGTGAGAACCACTAAGAAACCTTCTCAAACATCACCACCGCGGAGACGGAGGACAAGGTGGAGTGTAGACTCCTTTTGAATGTTGTAATCAGCCAAAGTGCGGCCATCCTCCAATTGCTTTCCTGCAAAGATCAACCTCTGCTGATCAGGTGGGATCCCCTCCTTGTCTTGAATCTTCGCTTTGACATTGTCAATAGTATCGGAGCTCTCAACCTCCAGAGTGATCGTTTTCCCCGTCAGAGTCTTCACAAAGATCTGCATACCACCACGAAGCCTGAGCACAAGATGAAGAGTCGACTCCTTCTGAATATTATAATCCGCAAGAGTCCGGCCATCCTCCAATTGCTTTCCGGCGAAGATCAACCGCTGCTGATCTGGCGGAATGCCCTCCTTGTCTTGAATTTTCGCCTTGACATTATCGATCGTATCAGAGCTCTCCACCTCGAGAGTGATCGTCTTTCCCGTTAGGGTTTTGACGAAGACCTGCATACCTCCACGGAGACGAAGGACCAAATGGAGAGTCGATTCCTTCTGGATATTATAATCGGCGAGGGTCCGGCCGTCCTCCAACTGCTTTCCGGCGAAGATCAGCCTCTGCTGATCCGGAGGAATCCCCTCCTTGTCTTGAATTTTCGCCTTGACGTTGTCGATTGTGTCAGAGCTCTCGACCTCCAGAGTGATCGTCTTCCCGGTGAGGGTTTTCACGAAGATCTGCATACCTCCCCGGAGACGGAGGACCAGATGGAGAGTCGACTCCTTCTGGATGTTGTAGTCGGCGAGGGTCCGGCCGTCCTCTAGCTGCTTTCCGGCGAAGATGAGACGCTGCTGGTCCGGCGGGATGCCCTCCTTGTCTTGGATTTTGGCCTTGACGTTGTCGATGGTGTCGGAGCTCTCGACCTCGAGGGTGATGGTCTTGCCGGTCAGGGTTTTGACGAAGATCTGCATGGTTGGGATTGGATCGAGAAAGAGGAGTTTGAGATTGAAAGGAAATTGGGATTCAGAGAAATTGAGGCGAGTTCTGTGAACTTGTGAGGGAGGAAGGAGATGGGAGACGCTTTATATAGGGGAGATGGCCGAGTAAGATATCCAATCGTATTACGGAAGTAACGCGGAGTTTGTGATCAACTACAAATCGACAATGGTCCAGAACCTTCCTGGGGCAGGTTACTCCTCTAAACAAAAAAAGATAAATACATTAAAGAGTAAATTCCCGTGGGATTATATACAAACACGGGTCAAAAACTCAAAATGTAAAAGCTGACGGACTATGGCACACCTAGCAGTCACACGCAATAAAATTTTCTAGCTCCAAATTGCTAATCGCAACTCTCACCTTCCACATGCAACTCTATTATCCGTGAACACTTAATATTTGTGATCAACTACAAATCTACTGCTAAACCATTGATTCTTTCTCCAAAGTTGTTTTGTTATCATATGACCTTTGTAAGAATTTGTTTATCATCGATAATTCTAATGTATTTTGGAATATGAGAGAAGTTTTGTCCAACTCACTTCGTTTTTCCTTTATGAGTTAGGAAATATCCCTATTCATAGGTCTGAGATCCACATATATGAATTGAAAGGTTCGAATGATCAACTCTGCAATCAGTTGTTAGAATCAATATGTCTTTAAATCATTCATTTGAAAAAATTGAAACCCTTCTTATTAGATGATCATGATATTGATAGTTAAATATTAATGCTCAATATATTCATATAGTCAATAACTGACTAAGAAATTTATATTCAACCATTGCTGGATGTATATCTATAACTTTAAAATAATTGTTTCCACCATTGAATTTACAAAGGTAGTTAAATATAATTTCATTGGTCAGTTAGGTGAACACCATTGTACTAATGCTAGTTAGCAGTTTCAGAACACTTTTTTTTTGTTTTTTTTTTTTTGTGCTAAGCTAAATGTTTCTTTACACCTCCATGGTACACACCTCCATAAATAGTTAGGGGTGGTGAGATGACATTGAGACACACGTTTAGTTGATGATTTGGCATCTCAAAATTGTAAGTTATTACCAACACAAAACACTATTTTAGATTAGATTATGATTTTTTTATTTATTAAGAAGGCCCAAGACACGCACACCTAGTAGTCGCGAAATAGAATTTTCGCCAAATTCTAGGGTTCCTTCTAGCGCCAAATGTTTCAGTGGTAGAAACAGGGTGGTGGTGACAGCTTCCATCTTCGAGATCCGATAACTGTCAACCATGAACAGAGGTCAGAGGGAAGACCGAGCTAGCCGGCCTTCGACCCTCCGATGCCTAAGTCAGATACATGTAAGAATGTAGACTAGGTAGGAGTATGTGGAAAGTGGTAGCTTACCTTGAATGAGAGGAGAGACATGTATTTATAGTGTGGGGATAGGCTTGTCACCCTTTTGTTTCCAATGTGGGACTAGGTTTGGTCTACCCGATACCACAAGTGTATGGTATACGCATCATTTATGGGCATTATTGGCGTTGTTTCACGTGACTAGTGAGCCTTATGCTTCCGATATTTGTGCCTAGGCGGTATATTACCAATAAAAATCATGCAAGACCCACTAGGTTCTTTCAAAGCACTCATGTGTGAGGCAATGAATCACTCTAGGACAGAAAATCTTAATTGTGCAAGAAACATGATCATAGACCCTCTACCTGTCGTGGGGACTAAGAGGACCAATTATACTTCTTTTGGAACAAAGGCCCCAACAAACGATAACAAGAAGCCCAGGCCCACCACCGCTTGATGGAATCCCAAAACTATGCCACAAGTCCCAGTATCGCGATATGGGAAATACACGCTGCTAGTTATTGAGCAAAAATTGTAAATAAATATATCTGAATTAGGCAAAAATTGTAAATAAAAATTGACGAAAATAGAGTTTTTATTATTTGGAGTTTGACCCATTCAAGATAAAGACAATCTCTTAATTACAACCCCTCACTTTAAGGGAAAACCCTTTGATTCCAAAGATAAAGTTAACATATGGAGATGTGTTGTAGTTGTGGAAAATTACGGCTGCACCTAGGTTCTTTTACAGGCTACCTACGTACCCTAGGAGGGATCAAGGCACTCGTAGTTCAACTTTGTTGCTTTGAGGTTTCAACATATAGATGACCTGTCAAAAGGTTTTGGTTAGGTATTGAGTGAATTTGGTTTTGAAAGAACCAGGGATTTGATTTAAGTTGTTGTTGCATCCAAATTTAAATCCAGATGGCCTACATACCTGGTTAAGGGAATCCAGATAGCTTACATACCCTGTGAAGGGATCAAACCATTATAGTTCAAAACATTTGGGCATTTGTGATTTTTTTTTGTTTTTGTACAAAAATACTTTTTTTTTTTTTTTTAGGTTCCGAAAGAAAATTGAACGCAACAGGATTTCGGGCATTTTGATTTGGATGGACACCCATCACATCAAGAGAACTCCGAGAGAGCGTTTCACGGTTTTCAAGCCTCTTCTTCCAGATTTACTATGTGCACCCAATAGTCTTCTCAGTGCCCAATGATGAGACTAATATTTACTATGTTTTTAAGACATTTATCTCTACATTTTGCTAAATTATTCTCTTAACATTATTATTTCTAACTTAGTTTTGTGTTTTTAGGTAGTTTTGAGTTGAAAATCAAGGCAAGGAGGAAATGAGGAGCAGAAATGATCAGAAATGGAGAAATGAAGTTTTCCCAATTCTACTAGGAGAATGAATCCCAATTGAAGTAGGAAATCCTGAGCCAACTAGGAGTCAAGCTCGTGGAAATGATGAGAAATGGCGAAAATGCAAGAGTCCTAATTGGACTAGGAAACCTGTTGGCATTAGGAGTCTTGATGATACTAGGATACCTGAGTGGACTAGGAGATCCCAAGAACATTCATGAAGCTTCTAGATGATGTCATGGACGACATGTGCAAGGCATGTGGCGGCAAAGCAATCAAGATTAGACAAGGAATCCTAATCGGACACAAGATACAATGCATCAAAGTCAATTTCGTATCAAATTAGGAATCTGCCTGTGCAGATTAGTCAATTTCGATAGAGTCCTGAGAGCAGCTCAGAATGAAGAAAATTATGATCCATATATGGTTGGAAAGATACGGATGTCTAGTTTCTAGATATTTTTACGGTTGGTCAATATCAATTTTCTAGAAGAAGTTATGGCCGATTTAGTACATGAAGGTCAATCCGTCCAGAAATCTGTTTTACGTGAATAAGGAGAGTTTGGATGTGAATATCTTTTGGGACGAGTTTGGGAAGGTTTCTACTCCATTTTTAATCTAATTTTGAGGATATATTGCAATCACGATGATGTGGACCAATGAGAAAATTCAAGAGGAAATATACATCAACACAAAGAAGGAAAGTGAATCAGAATTGAAGAAGGAGAGCTATGGTTAACGTACATCTAAAGCTGCCTCTATATATAGAGACCATTGAGCAACGTTTTTATCATCATCAACCCTAGAATCAAAAACGCAATTCCTCCCCTTTACTCTCAAAATTTTGATACCTCTCCAATTGTTCAAGACTTGAAGCTGTGAAGCAAGCTCCATCCTCCATTCTCCATTCATCATCTCCTTACCGTGAGCCTCATCATCCTCCACCACCTTTGAAGACCTTCTTGCGTCCTTAAATCTCTTTAAAAGTGTAACCATAACCTCTATTCTTTTGTTTTCAGTTTTATGTTCTTGAAACCTTGTAAACAATTTCACTTGCGTTCTTGGACCTTGTTTTAATTGGATGTTTCGACTTTTTGTTAGAATAAAGAGCATGTTTTGATGTTTAGTTTTTGAATAATATGAAGCATGAAAATGTTTTAGGATTTTTAGATAATAATTTGCTATTTCTTTATGTGTTATTGGATGTTTGTTGATTTTGTGCTTCAATCCCACCTTTTATGTGTTTATCTTAGTTGGTTCGAAACAATTAGGGATTGCATGTAATTGAATCCAAATAAAGATATGCTAGCGTTCTAGGTCTTAATTGCTTAGTGGAAAACCTATAGTTCCTTAGATAAATCAACAAAGAGATTTGCACGCTTGATTAGCGTTCTAACTTTTGTGTTCTTCTTAAATCAATCAAACTTCCACATGTTCTTAATGCATTGATTGTGTTTTGTTAGGGAATTCACTAGCTTTGCATGATTAATAAGATTAATTATGGTGTGTTCATCTAGTTAATCTAATTAAGGGAAGTAATAAAGACTTTATATGCGTTCATCTTTGTTCTTGATTAATTTCTTCCAATTGCATGTTTTGATTTGTGAATTATTATTTGGTGTTCTGTTTTCGTGTTAATAGTGGTTGACTACATCATGCATCTTTGCCGTCCCCTTTATCTCTCCTTGATTCATGGATTGATTGATCATTGTAGTTAGTTTAATTAGATTAGAATATAAATACTTTCAAAATCCCCTATTTTGTAATTTTTGTAAATATATACTTATACATAGATTGAACATGTTTTATACATTGCGAATAATACTAATTTGTTTAACGTTTTTGACAGGAAGTGTACCCCAATCCTTGGTTTAGAACGATACCCTACTTATTCTATATTACTATTTGGTGCAGGGTGTAAATTGACACTCACTTTGAGTGTATCACCCAACTTTGCTATGGACACTCTCAGTATATGCATCAAAAGTTAATAATGACGAGAACGGAGACCTCTTTTCTTTTAAAGATAAGTTCTATCATATCCTCCACAAGATGCTCAACACCAAGCAAGATTGGTCTACTCATCTTTGTTTTCGAGGTCGTTCTACATTTGAGATAGGTGTAATGGAGTGGACAGAATTCATATTAGCCAACTTCGGAGAGACACTGAATTAGGCTTGAATACATGGAAAGAATTCTTAGAACTATGGGATCCTTTGACGAACACTTTATACCATCGGAATGGGGATATGAGCATATCATTGTATGACCTAAAACTTATTGGTGGTTTACCAATTTTAGGAGTTGATCCTTATGAAGAGTTTATTCCTAAGAACAAAGAGTTGCATCGAGATGGGCCATACCTTGCTACGCTTTTTGAGCTTTTATGCATTCACTCCCAACTATGCGTCTCAAATAAGCAGAAATTTGTACGTTGGGAGTGATGGGTCAGACAATTTTATAGAGGGCAGCTACTATACACAGCTTATGGCAAGGACACACAACAAATAAGCCATGCACAACACGAAAAATTTATGAGTTCTCGGACCTACTTTGAAGGTTTTGAGAGAAGAGGAATTGGCTGCTTTCCTAGTTATTGGCTTAATAGGTTTGTCTTGCCTTCTTATTGCTTTAAAATTAGACCTGAAACTTTTTACATGGCGTGTTTGATAGCTTGAGGAGTTAGAGTTTCTCTTGCACCGTCAGTATTGGGCCACATTTATCATGGTCTTGAGGAGATTGTGAACGACCCACAAGGGCCTAGAGAGTCATGGAGTCGTTTTCCTGTTCATTATGTGATTGGCTGGTTGGGGAGAACACTTCACCTGTTTATATAGCCGCCATGCTGATAATGGGTTTCCTGAGAATTACCCCTATTAGCTAGATACACTGGTATTAAAGCTCAGGATTTAGATATTACTTTAGCTAGGCTCGTCTTCAGAACTAAAGACTCAGTAGAGTATCATCCCAGTCCATTTATCCAACATAAATGCTATTTTTTGATTGATGACGGGATCTTGCTGAAGAGAAATTTGAGTTGCTAGTTTGTTTGCGCTCTGCATTACTTCTTGTATGAATTGGTGACAATCTCTTGTTAGAGCCATATTATCTAAATAGATTTGCTCGCCAATTCAACTTCGATCAGGGAGTTCCTTCGAATAAACTTCAATTCAACATTGGGGAGAGGAAGAAGTGTTGTATTGAAGATCTAGCAAAGGCTCAAAACGTACTTCTCAGAGGTAGTACTGGTACCCATTTTTATATTCCTCATTCCTCATACGATAGAACATGTGCCTGGACATATTGTATGTGGTGGATGAGAATGTGTGCACTTTATTTAGGTTGATCCATGTCTTTTGTTTATCTGACTCTAAAGAATGCCCCCTTGAATGGCAAGACAATATTTTCGTGATAAAGTCTTTAAGAGAGGTGTCTACTGCCATGCAGGGAGAGGCTTTCTTCCCTGATTTTGGTAGGGCAGATCCAACTGCTCATTTCAGAAACAATTCTCCTGCCGAACAAAAAAGTGAGGGTATAAGTAATGAAGCTTACAGACAACCGTCCTACAACACCGACAAAGGCTTGTGTTTGGTTTTAGTAACTTTTTTGTAGAATTAGAATGTAGTAACAAGAGTAACCAGAATCATAGAAACAAGTAACCATCCACAAGGGATTTAAAAGTATCCAGAGTAACCAGTAACCAAAGAACTATAGTAACCATAATAACCATCCATGAGGGATTAAAAGGCAACGAGACCTTTCTTAACATTGCATAAAGAGAAAAGAAGGTAGCCATTCGAACCTTGTAAAGAAAGAATTGCTCATCTTTTCTGGAAATTACTTCTGATGTGTTGCAGGGGTCTTATCTTCTTTCTCTCTGTGGATTTTTTTTCGTTCTCTCCTCCTCTATATATAGTGGTTATATGAGGCTGAATTTGATTTTGAATTGATCAACAAATGTTTGTCTTCAAGTCAAAATGCAATGGTTAGCAGTTTGTTCTCCAAGTGATGTACTCGTGAGGCTTTTACAGTCCATGTAAGATGGAACGGCCTGAAACACTTATCCCAAACTTATCTTCTTCTTCCTCTCTCTCTCTCTCTCTCTCTCTCTCTCTGTGAGATATGATTGGCATGACCAATAATCATGTTGGCTACAGTAGCTAGAATTCTTTGCTACATACTTCTCTGGTTTACAGCGACTTGCCTGTTTTGTAATTTTTTATATTTTTTTATTTACTTAATTGTTCATTTATTTATTTATTTTGGTTCAAACACTAGTTGGCTCGATAACATAGATCTTTGCTGTCATCGAACGAGACTTTTTGGAACCTAAAAAGATCAGGCTTCTAACGAAAGAAAGAATGGATGAATCACACTATTGCCGATACGACAAGGAATATGAGCACACCCTAGAAAAATGCATGAATTTGGCAGATTCATACCTAGCTTTGATAGACAGAGTTGCCCCAAGCATACAATGCTTCATTATAATAGATGGGAACCAAGATCGTAATCCAAGACCTATGGGTCAGGAGGCGCGCTCCCAACAATGTACTCCCGGGCGGTCATCAACACAATTTCTGGAGGTCCAACCCTGGCAGGAAACTCTAATAGGTCTTGCAAGGCGTATGGTCGTTTGGTCAATGCGAACATCTTTTCAGTGGATGCAAGACCAACCAAGGTGAGAGGACTTGTACCAGAGCCCATCACCTTCACTGAAGCCGAACTGGAAGAACTTATTTACCCTTATAATGACCCAATCATCATCACTGCATTGATTGCAGATTGCGAGGTAGCTAATGTTCTGGTTTACGGCTTTAGTGTGGTAAACATTATCTCGGGTGTAGAGTTTACAAAACTGGGGGTCAAGCCAAGAATACTAACACGAGGAACCGCATCGCTGACCGCTTATGGAGGTATAAAGATCCAACACATCGGTCACATGCCCTTTACACTCACTTTAGGAACTTGACCTAACGATGGAACCTGCACAACCTTGTTTGTGATAAGTGAGTGCCTATCAGCTTATAATGTCATTCTTGGACGACCAACACTTGGAGACCTGATGGCTAGAGTCTCATACTGTTACCTAACATTAAAGTTCCCAACACCAAGCAATGTAGGGAAAGTTAGAGGAGACCAAGCGCTAGCATGAGCTTGCTACGCTGCAAAATCCAAGCAAAATGTGGGACCTGAAAAGATGGACACCATGATGATATCAATAGAAGGCACTCAATTAACCAATGAGGTGATCCTGACCCAAGAGGCGTTTGAAGAGAAAAGAAAGCTGAAACCCAAGCGAGTAGAAAAGTTGATCATTGTTGTTCTTTCAAATGATCACCCCGAAAAGAGTGGTGAAAAATTGGTGCAAACTTAACGGTCACGTAAAAGAGGATATCATTAGCTGCCTTCAACAAAATGTCGATGTCTTCACATGGTCCCATGATGACATGCCAGAAATCAAACCTGAGATTATCACACATAAGCTTAGCATTGACCAGAGGACTAGGCTGATCAAGCAATGGCAGAGAATATCCGATTCAGAAAGATACACTACCATCAAGAGGGAGGTTGACAAACTCCTAAAGAATGGATTGATAAGACAAGTGGACTACCTCCGATGGTCGAACATCATGATGGTAAAAAAGGCAAATGGAAAATTACGTATGTGCGTGGATTACACGAACAACACCAAGTACTGCCCTAGTGAATATAAGGATGAACAAGTTTGTTTCCACCAAAGCACTAACAAAATGAAAAAAATTGCATCAGATTGACAAACGAGACATTGCACAAGACATAGACTAGTGGAAATGATAACTGAAATGAGAAGCAATTAATATTTCGACCATAAAGATGAGCTAAAGAATTGAGGATATCAAACTACTAATGAAATATGTGCTACAAGAACCAAAATTGGCAAGAGAATCATTAGACAAAGCTCATTTAACAAATTTTCCAAATACATTTAGACCAAGAATCCGTGAAAGAACCGTTATGTCAAAGCAAATAGAGTAGCTAATAGTGCACTCTTTGTTAGTTGGTGTCTAGTTGAATACATTTATTTGGTAGGGACTTCTGGTATTATTTCAGGACGTTCTCTGTATTCTTATTGTAATAAGGGGTTTAGACTCAATGTCCGCCCTTGTATTCAACAGTTTCATTAATCAAGGCTTGAGAGCAGCCGCACTAGCCATTTCTTAAAAAAAAAAAAAAAAAGAATCCGTGAAAGAAAAGAAACATATTGATGAGCTTGAAATTACTGAATTATTGCAATTTTGGGGTCAAATTTAAGCCAAGAGCTGTTAATTCCAACACAATTCGAAACCAGTATAAAATAAAGCAGGTTGAACCAGCATGATTAAAAAGTGGGTCAGTTGTATTTCAACCCACCAAGATCCATTTAATAAACGGGTCATTTGCATGTCAATCTGCTAACACGAAATTACCCCGTGTAACCCATTTATTAAAAGAATCGAGTCTAGTTGTTCACATACGAGACCTATTAAAAATAAGTAATCATTTAAATATTCAAGGGTTTAACATTTTATATGAGTCATGTGGTGAAGTTATATACTATTATTTCAAAATTTTATGCATTATTTTCAATCACATGTCTTAAATGGGTTAAATGGGGACATGTTTATATGGTTTAAATGAGTCATTGTATTCAACCCGACACAACTTGTTTATTAAACGGGTTAGGTGAGGTATTGCGGGTCACCCGTTTAATAAACATGTTGGGTTTGAGTTTGTATTTTCAATACGATTATTAAATGAGTTGGATTTCAGTTTGTTTATTGTGACACATTTAATACCTTGACACAACTTGAACCCAACAAAACCCTACCCATTAAAAGCCTTCAAGCCAAAGAATAGAAGAATATGTCATTGACATAAGAAGCCAATGTCACCTTAATATATTTATTATCACATAGTTTCAAACATTAATCTTAAAAAGCTAAAGCCCTAGAAAGACATTATCAACGACATTCATAAATACACTCAACCGCCCTATGGACAAATGGTGCACCTATCTGGCACAGTACAACATTTCAATAGCAATCCACCATCCAATTCATATCAACAGCCACCAACGAGCAGAACCAATTAGCAGATGCATTTCAAACATAGCCGAAGGGAAGGTTGACAATATACGAGTACCCACAACCTAACCAAGATTGAAACACAAACAACACCAAGACCAAAGGTTGTCTTCACAACTAAAACTCAAATGAAGAAACATGAAACATAAGGAAAAAAGAAAAAAGAAAAACAATCATTGAACAAATGAAGTCACAACTAAGTAAAGAAACACACCATATGAGTAATTTAACCTATGATGGTTAAAATGAAATCTTAATGTTGAACAAATCGAAAGTTGTCAAAAGACATTGTTCTTTACATAGATTAGCTTATTTATTGGAAATAGAATAATAAAGCACCTAAAATTTGATGTAAACTATTATCATCCTAGAAAAATTGACTATGTTGTTCGTCAATGTATTCAATCGTGGCGCTCACAATATAGTAGTCTAACTGAGACTCAATGTACTAATAGAGAATAAATAAGTTTTTATGAAAAATAAAGTAAAGAAATGTAAAAGGAGACTCGAACACTTTTGATGCCAAACCACAATGCAGTTGGTCTACAACCAAAATCAGTCTCCTTGATTATTAAGATGGCCGAAAGTCTGCTAGTAGAAGCCACTCCAATATGAAGAACATTGACTTGAATCATTTTTCCGAGATCCCAAATATCTAACCCAAAAAAAATAAATGTCCATTAGACTAGTCCAAGATTGACCCAGATTTGAAAAGCATCCAACCCCTACTATGGACACTGAACTGAGTATAGGAATAACCTAAATAAATTTCATATCAGAATCCAATACCACGGACTTCCACCACTAGCCCACCATTGAACAAATAGCCTTGCCATGATCCCAACAAGTTAGCACTGTCTCAAGCAAAATCCGAGAAGCATAGCAACCATTACTCTCCATGCATAGGATCAAAGAAAAACTACCCAAGCTTGAGAAACCACAATATGTAACATAACAAAGGTATCACTGATATCCTTAAGGTTAGGAGAAACAACACCTTCTTATTGACATGTGCCATGCAACCCGATTCACTTCCAAGGAACAACCCAATCCTTAAAAATTTTGGTGCCCAGGAACCTTGAGATGCACACTACTCAATCAGACCTTCCAAGCCAAGCTATCAAACTCACCATCCACCACAAGTTCGCACTGGCGAAAGTACTCCTCAGTGAATGGAGGTTGAAAATTCAATGCACTTAATTGGTTGGGTAATCACCGAACTAGAAAGACATTGGATGAGCAATGAAAAAGTAAGATGCAGATAAAAGAAAGTCTTCTGGGTCTAGCATTGTACGTAGTGGTTGGAACTCAAAGCCATGACCACTAGAATTTAGGAGGATTCCTTTGCATATGAGTTCATAAATTGTTGATAATTAATGAAAAGAAAAAGTGAGGGGCATAAAAGAAAAAACTCTAAATTTCAAAGGAAGAAAAGAAAGAAAAAATTGTTATTATAGATGAATAAGAGACCCATATCTTTGCGGGGGTCAAAAAGATGAGGAGAATAACGGTTTCTCTTACCGAAGCATTGACTTGAAATCTTATTCAAGCAAAGAATGATGGTTTTCAACATATTTAAGTAGATGGAGATTCCAAACTTATAATTGATTGCATTGACAGTGGCAGACTAAAACGGTTATCCAGGATTTCTCAAACTCAAAGATTCATTCTCTTCATGTTCTTTAATTTCATCATATTTTTGATAAGCAAATTTATGAGGGATATGTATTGGCAAATAATGGGCATCCCTTGAAGACAATCAAATTTTACAACATGATTTTCCTCTATTTGCTCTCTCAGCTTTTATTTTTTATAACTTGATTGGCATATATAGGATGCTTTCATGAGTATTGTATATAATTTATGTTATGGGGAAATTACTGGTCCCTCCTTTAACTTTTTAGGATTCGACAATTCAGTCCCTGCCCAATTTTAACAGATAACTCCCCACACATTCAAATTTCACACAATTTGGTCCAAAAACCTGTACCCCTCACGCTTCTTTTATAGATCGAATATAGACACACAACATATATACATAGACAGTACAGACATACATTATATTATACACACACACACACATCTACATTGATATATACACACACATATGTTAAAATTATACATATATTATATACTACATATACATATACATACATATACTATAGATATATATATATATATAGATATATAGACACACATTAGATATATAAAGTTGTGAATTTTTTTTATAATATGAAACATAAACATAGTATATAGACTTACCAAATACATAAACACATTAGATATAATGTATACATACATATACATACATAGATATATTATATATCTACATATACATATATATATATATATATCTACATATACACATATACATTTCTATATACATATACATATATATATATATATATATGTATAATCTGCTATGTATATGTACACACACCATATACATATAAATATATATAAAAAGAGAGAGAGAAGAATAAAAAATATACACACACACACCACACACATATATATATCTGTGTGTGTGTGTGTGTGTGTATTTTTTATTCTTTCTCTCTTTATATATATATATATATATATATATATATATATAAAGAGAGAGAAGAATAAAAATACACACCCACACCACACACACACACATATATACATATGTATAAATAGGCCTCATCAAAAAGCCCGCGGATCAAGTGGGCCGATGGAGGCCCGCCGGCCCTGAGGGCTTTTAGCCCGGCCCGGCCCGTCAAAAAACCCGCAAAAGCCCGCCTCGGTGGGCCGAGGGCCGGCCCGCCTAAAGCCCGCAAAACCCGGCCCGGCCCGTAAAAGCCCGTAAAATATATATATATAGATTATTATATATATATGTAGATTTGTGTGTGTGTGTGTTTATAAATATATATATACACACATCACACATAGATATATTTGTGTGGTGTGTTTATATATATATATATATATGTGTGTGTGTGTGTGTGTGTGTGTGTGGAAGTTCTTATAATTCTATTATTCTATATAGAATATGTGCATATATATATATATATTCTACATATCGGTTGACCAATTCGATCGGATTCGAAAAATATGGTGAAATTGGCTAAATTTTGTACCACACTTTAATTTATTGTAATAAACTCATCCAACGGTCGGTTTTTCCATTTCTTTGAATTGATATGGGTGCTCTTTGGAGTATATGATATATAAATATATTATAAGAGTAACTAAGTTTGACCTAGTTGATCGAATTCGAAACGATAACCAAATTGGCTGGATTTTCTACAACCACCATAAAACATTACAATCTCTCATCGAGCGGTTGGTTTCTCTGAATTCATTTTCCACTTCATGATTGCTTTAGAATGAACCTAAACAATTTAAATACAATGAATGTCATACAACTTTAGGAGGAAAATTGGTATAGACCAATGTGTTTGTAATTAAAATTAATTTTTTTTATCTTATGTCCACACACATCCATTGATGGAATATATACAACGTAATGTGAAAAAATAAGCACGTTTCGAGGTTGTCACGGCATCGGTCAACCAATAAAACATATAAGTGTCACGGTGACTTATCCGATCGGATTCGAAAATATGGTGAAATTGGCTAAATTTTGTACCACACTTATAATTATTGTAATAAACTCATCCAACGGTCGGTTTTCCATTTCTTTGAATTGATATGGGTTGCTCTTTGGAGTATATGATATATAAAATAGGTTTATAAGAGTAACTAAGTTTGACCTAGTTGATCGAATTCGAAACGATAACCAAATTGGCTGGATTTTCTACAACCACCATAAAACATTACAATCTCTCAATCGAGCGGTTGGTTTCTCTGAATTCATTTTCCACTTCATGATTGCTTTAGAATGAACCTAAAACAATTTAAATACAATGAATATGTCATACAACTTTAGGAGGAAAATGGTATAGACCAATGTGTTTGTAATTAAAATTAATTTTTTTTATCTTATGTCCACGCACATCCATTGATGGAATATATACCAAACGTGATGTGAAAAAATAAGCACGTTTCGAGGTTGTCACGGCATCGGTCAACCAATAAAACATATAAGTGTCTACGGTTGACTAATCCGATCGGATTCAAAAATATGGTGAAATTGGCTAAATTTTTACCACACTTAAATTTATTGTAATAAACTCATCCAACGGTCGGTTTTTTTCCATTTTCTTTGAATTGTATGGGTTGCTCTTTGGAGTATATGATATATAAATATAGGTTTATAAGAGTAACTAAGTTTGACCTAGTTGATCGAATTCGAAACGATAACCAAATTGGCTGGATTTTCTACAACCCCATAAAACATTACAATCTCTCAATCGAGCGGTTGGTTTCTCTGAATTCATTTTCCACTTCATGATTGCTTTAGAATGAACCTAAACAATTTAAATACAATGATATGTCATACAACTTTAGGAGGAAAATTGGTATAGACCAATGTGTTTGTAATTAAAATTAATTTTTTTTATCTTATGTCCACGCACATCCATTGATGGAATATATACAAATGTGATGTGAAAAAATAAGGACGTTTCGAGGTTGTTACGGCATCGGTCAACCAATAAAACATATAAGTGTCTACGGTTGACTAATCCGATCGGATTCGAAAGTATGGTGAAATTGGCTAAATTTTTTACCACACTCATAATTTATTGTAATAAACTCATCCAACGGTCGGTTTTTTCATTTTCTTTGAATTGATAGGGGTTGCTCTTTGGAGTGTATGATATATATAGATTTATAAAAATTAGTGTCTTTAAAAATTTATTTATCAATAAATTAGTATCTATATATAAATATAGATTTTTTTTGGTACAATATAGTTATATAGATATGTTATCTTTGGTTGTATTTGATCATTATCCATTGAATTTCCAAAGCTTGATTAAAAAAAAAAATACTTGTGTCTTTAAATATTTATTTATAAATAAAGCCCGCAAGGCCCGGCCCAAAAAAGCCCGCAAGGCCAAGCCCGGCCCGGCCCGAAAAAGCCCGCAAGGCCCGCTTTATATGGACGGGCTTGGATCCTTTGATTTTTAATAAAGCCCGGCCCGGCCCGGCCCGCAATTAATTAAAAATATAGCAGGCCCGGGCCGGCCCGGCCCAAGCCCGCTATGAATGGGCCGGGCCGGGCCCGGCCCGGCCCGTTGACGACCCCTATGTATAAAAGAGAGAGAGAGAATAATAAAAAAAAAACAAAAAAAATAAGTGAGGGGTAAAATGGTAATTTTGGATCAAATTGTGTGAAATTTGAATGTTTGGGGAGTTATCTGTTAAAATTGAAATAACAGGGACTGAACTGTCGATGCACCAAAAGTTAAAGGGGGGACCAGTAATTTTCCCTTATGTTATTTACAATTAATGAAATAAAATTACAAGGAAAATCCTCTTAACAACCAATATGAAAAGTTATCAAAAATTCAAAGCATTACAAGCTCAAAGGGGAAAAGAATTCCTCCAAATATTGCATTGATATGTGATCGGTATCTGCAATAGCATCGGCTCGAAATTTTGCTTCATGTGCTAGAACTTGGCACTTTGTAGTTGTCTTGCTTGATGTCTTGAAGGATGAATTTAATATGCTAGGGCAATGTTTGTTTCACAGGTTTGTCATGTCCCATCTTAATTTCTATAGAGTTCCAGACTCTTATAACCTAGCTTATGCAAGTACCTTGTCACGCCCCTGATTTTACACACATGAAAATCGATATATATAACCCCATAATTATATATGCGTGAACGTCCAGTCATCAATACAAAATACCTGAAATCTTTTTCCCTTAAACTTACACACATATTGATGCCCTGAACCCTCAAAGTTAATATACACTCGCTCCAAAGAGTTATATATTACACAAGCTTACGAATTAAATTGTCAACAACAAGATAAACGTAAATGCTCCTCAGAGCTCACTACAACGGAAGTCCAAATAACGGTAAAGTCACAAAATTGGCTTCCTACCGTAAAGCTGCTAGCTCGCTGCCTCAACCTCGATTATCCTAACCTGCAGGATTAACCCCTACACCGTTGGAATGGTGCACCGGGTTGCCACACAACAAACCCGGTAAGCTTTTGCAAGCCCGTATGAGTAACTCAAACCACACACAACTCACTCCAAAGATAAGGAAAACAACTCACGCTTTGATTCCTTAAAAACACGAAATAAAGGAGAATAACTCACACTTTAATTTCCTTAAAAACACGAGACATAGAAAACAACTCACACCTTGAATTCTATTAGTTGTACCATAAGCGTACCATAGAAAGCAACTCACACCTTGATTTCTATCAATAAAACATAGAAAACAACTCACACCTTGAATTCTATCAGTTGTACCATAAACGTACCATAGAAAGCAACTCACACCTTGATTTCTATCAATAAAACATAGAAAACAACTCACACCTTGAATTCTATCAGTTGTACCATAAACGTACCATAGAAAGCAACTCACACCTTGATTTCTATCAAGTTAATAAGGAAAACAACTTGCACCTTGTCCCCTTAAAAACCATTAATAAGGAAGCAACTCACACCTTGTTCCCTAAAAATACGTAATGTCATGAGTTGTCAATAACCAATTCCCGTTACCCCATGAATTACCTATATGGCAGACAGATTAGAGTTCTAACTGAAAAACGTAACCACTCGTCCGGCCAAAGACGTGGTCACCTGATATTCTGCCCAAGGTCTTAGACCTTCGATCCTCGGGCCGCAATGTCCCTTGGAGCAAAACATTAAAGGAGTCGCACTGGACCCAAAATGTTACGCAAATCGCAACGCTTTTGAAAACAATCGAAATCATCATTTCCATAATCATTGTTTTCCGAAAAAGCCATAACACAAAACAATAAAAAGCATCAATTCATGCCTATTGTTTTCATACACAAATCTCAACGCTTTTCAAAACAAATCGAAATCAATCATTTCCACAAATCATTTGTTTTCCAAAAGCCACACCCAAAACAATAAAAAGCATCATTTCATGCATATTGTTTTCATAAATCCACAAACCACCAAAACATATATATTTCACGTAAACATATATCTATATGTAGTTATCCGCGCAGAAATGCCTACTAATACATGACTACGTATGTTATATATACATCCCATAATATATATATCACACACATGGTCATCTACTCAGAAGTGCCACTAATACCATCTATAGTTTGCAGTTAATAAATAACTCTCAAAACAATAAGGGTATTCCCGTTCGTGAAATGAACTTCGTGAGATTACTCACCTCGAAATCCTGCTGCGTCTTCAATACAGAACCGAACCAAAACTATCACCAACAACTCGTCCAAATACTTCGTCAAGTACCTAATCACATACGGTTCCAACTTAGTAACGATTCACATTTGATTTAAGTTCGAAACCTCTGTTTTTGAACCAAAATCCCCAAAGTGGCGCCAATCGAGGCAAAACCACATCCGAGACCTCCCAAAGTCTTCGGAATACGTCCACGATCGATGTGACCAAACCACAAGTCGATCGGACGCTCGAATCCTCACGGATCGAATAAATCGATCGGTATGAAACTGCAAAAATCATAACAATTCCATACAAACTCCAAAATTTGCATATTATATATCGAATCGCTCGTATCAACGAGTAGAACATATATAATACCAAAAACAGTTCCTTAAGTGGCCGGAACACCGCCGGAACGCCACCACAGACGGTGGTGCACCGCCGCCGGCCAAAAACTCATTATTTCACAAAACTCCCAACATCAAAAAGCTTCATCTAAGCATGCTTGTGACTGGATCGAAGTCAGAAAACAAGCCTAAGGGATCGAAAACTACCTCACAAGCCGTGAACAGTAATCCAATCCGAGTTGATCGAAGTTTCACGTGAATCGATCCAAACAACCACCAAGGATCGATCGGCGAGGCTATTCTGAGCTCCACCAAGGAATCATTGAAGCCATGAAGTCGCCGGAGTTGTGTTTTCCGGCCGGGTCCGAAAACACCAACCTGCACCGCCTTCTACCGTCGCTAACACCGAGAATCGGCACTAGAGAACACCACAGGGACCACCAGACGGCGGAGACGATCCCGTCTGGAAAGTTTCGTCCCCGGAGATGGTCGGAGCTCGCCGGAAAAGTCGGGTCGGATCGACCGGGTCCGAGTCGGGTCAGCCGGATATCTTCGGCTCTGAAGGTAGCAGCCGAGAGAAAAGAGAGAGAGAAAGGAATTGGTTTCCGGAAAAGGAAACAAATGAAAATAGTAAATTTCTCCTTCGGGAAACTTCTATTTATACTAAAATGGAAATTCCTTCCAATGGCCATAACTTTCTCATACGAACTCCGATTTCCGCGTTCCACATATCCACGAACTCGTATCGACGCGCTCTACAACTTTCGTGAAGGAAGTTTTCGGAGAATCACAACAAATAAAAAGTCGACCTTTGGCAACCCCCCTAAAACCATATTCTTCAATTAATTATTCGCCCGAAACACTTCCGCTCCATCCACGAGCCACGAAACAGTCCAATAGTTATAAAATTAATTCTGGAAAATCCTCAGAAAATAATTATGAATTTCCGGGGCATCACATACCTGACTCATGTTTGGTGCTGCATATGACTAAGGAGCAGATTAATAACTAATACTAGGCAACAAAATCCAAATCCCACATTCTACTATATTTATCCAGATGCAATTTGTTAACATACGTGCTAGAGTGCTGGGTGGATTCAAAGACAAACCATTCTAAATCCATTTGGTTATACAAAGCTAAAGCTTACAAAAACACTTCCTTCCTCACTAGTTATAACATATAAAACCGCATTGTAAGTATAAACATCAGACTTACAATTGAAATCCTTCATCCTTGCAAAAGTCTCCAACTCTCGGCAATGCTCAACTTATCATACCTTTTGATCAGCACAAAAAATGCATTAGACCTGATTCGAATCTTGTAATATCTGGACTCCTCCAATAGATTTTGAAAGCATTATTGTCCAGAATGAGCATGTTGATCACTGTTAATGAGCATGTTGATCACTGTTAAATGACACATTCAGGTGCAAAGCTTCAGTTCTTGGGTGGCCCAAATAAAGAGTCGAAAAGCCAATTATGGGTTTGTCTAATGTTCTTAGATCAGAGAGATGATTTTGTTATTGGAGAGCAGTGAAACCAAGTATTCAACACTATCTGATTTCTCGAGGATGGTGAGGAGGTCATTGGCAGTGAGAGCTAGGTCTGGTTGGGTGTTGGAGTAGGTGGCGCCACCATGGGGGTTTGGGAATGAAGTAATAAATGGGGCCAAGTTGAATTGCAGGTTTAAGGAGGTAAGAATGATGAGAGAATGATGAAATGAAGTTCAGAATAGAATGAATGAGATAAGCTTCCATAGTCCCATGATTTTTGGTGTTGATATGGTAGAAGGAGTTGGGGTGTTTATGGGACTATACGTAGAGCTTCATTTAATAGAGTCCTTAATGTTGCCAAACACAAACTACTTTGTGTTACACTAGATAAAGATGTCCAATCTCATCAAATTCCTCATAACAAACGCGCCGACTCTAAGGGCGATGATGGTTTTTTTTATTTTTATTTTTTTTTATCTGCATGCCGCATAGTATCTAATTTGTCGCTCTAGTTTTTTTTAGATTTCTTATTGGGTGATTCTAGTCGGACCTCCACATTTACTATGTAGACCTCCTTAAATTTTTGAAATTTTATTTTTTCTATTATGCCCTTTTAAAAAATTGACGCCACACTCTTCCATGTTCTCCTCCCTCCCTATCTCTCTGTTTCTCTTTCATTATTTGTTTCTCAGTTTCTCTTCGTTCTTTCCCCACTGCTGGATATCAATCACCCCACCCTAAAGGGAATTAACAACAGTCACAGTGAGGGTTTGGGGTCATTGGCCTGTGCCATGGCTGATCAAGTTTTTGAAAAATATTCTCAGACTCTTATCAATATTCTTATAATGAATCTCCCTATAAAATCTTTCGTACAACTAGGAAATCAACCTTGTATCAGGTCATGGTGCTAGATAATCAAGTTGTAATTCATAATACTAAAACAAATAATAAGAAATGGTTATGGCATATAAAAGTAAACTCACATCAAGAAGTTGAAGCGTCTTTATTCAATTGTCATGATCGATTGATATCCCAATTTCAATTAAAAGAAGTGAAGTTGTAGATAACAATTATGAAACAAACTGGGAAATACAGGGAGGATAAGATAGAAGATAAAGTAGGAAATATTTTTAGAGGGGTAAAGTAGGAAATAAAATTATTCAAAAATTAAAGGAGGTCTATATAGTAAATACGGAGATCTGAATAGAACTACTCTTTCTTATTAGAAAAAAAAAAAAAAAGGGCAAGGGGCTTAGGGGCAGACGTGGCGCAAGTCCCCGTGCGTTTCCACTAACATCCCTTCCCTTACCTAACTCCGTCACAACAATCGTCGTCCCTTTCTGCCGCCAAATCAGACCCTTCTAACCTCCTCGCCGTTATTCTCACACCGCTTAAATCCCTCCCTCTCTCTCGAAGCCCCGCCCCCCCATCTCTCTCCCTAAAGATGAAGACCTCCCTTTCTCGCCTCTGAAACCCTAATCGGTTCTAAAGGTAAAACATCCGCGACTTTCCCATTTCCGACTACTTTCGCTTCTTCAATTTCTCTACTTCGATCAGTCTCAAATTCTAGGGTTTTTCCTGCAATTTCTTTTGGGCATTTTTGGTTTGAACTCTCTAATCCAACTCTCGAATGCTTTTCTTGGTATTTGCTTTCTGGTTTTACTACTCTTTAACTGCTAATGAGCTTTCATTCCTCTGATTGTTACAACCATAGCCAATTTTATCTATAAAAGATTGTTGTTACTTTACTTGGCTCTCATTTTTCAATTTCCAAATTGAGGCTTGTTTGTTTGTGCTTGTGTGGTTTCAATTCGATTTGCTTCGGTTTTGTTTGTGGGATTGAAACTAAAGAAATGGGGGTTTGACTCTTGCATTGAATGAATGAATGTTCAAGTTAACCTCATTTCGACCGTGTTATAATATGTATGTATTATCTAAAGCAACTATTTTTGGTTCTATCTTATGGATTAGATGGTAATGTTAGGATTGAGTGTGTTTCTTGGTATTACTGTGTTGCAAATATGTGAACTGTTTTAGTAGAAAGCACTAGTGTGCACAAATCTATTCCTTACGGCTCAATTAAATACCACAAACAGTGTTTGCAGCAAATCAAGCACATAACCTAGAAATTGGTTATACTGAATAATTCAGAGTTGAAAGGAAAAGAAGATGACACTAAACTAGCCTTGCGGTTTATTGAATATTACAGATAATGTTACAGCCGTGTTGCCTTTTCCTTTCATATAAAAGCTGTTACCGCAATTTTCTACTTACATGGTTTTTCTTCTTCTTCTTTTTGGTACTTATGAGAGCCAAAGGCCTGAAGAAGTTTTACTTTGGATGGTTAAGCATTACCAATGGAATTAAACTCTCACACACACATTTTTTGGCATCATTCAGGGGAGTTGAGTTCACTGTGAGAAAAATGGTTTGAGGCAGTTTTTGAGATTTCTTGTGTATGTGTTTTACTATTGAATGCAATCTTCTTGTTTTCCTCCTTCCTTACATGCAATTTCACTTTAGTTGTGTTTCTTTCAATCCTTCAAATTTTTATTTTTATTTTTTGAACTTTTTGTCATAACAGGAAGGTTGGCCTTGTGTTGGTTCTGTGTATAATTATAGTGGACTCCACTGCAATAGACTTTCAGTTACTGGGCAATCATGGGGTCAGCTTGTTGTGTTGCTGCAAGGGAGAGATCTGACCCGAACAGAACTGGAAATGAAACATTGCGCAGGAATGCCTTATATTCACCATCATGGAGTTTCCGATATGATAATCGAAGGCGTGTTGCTGGTGAAATTGATACTCCATATCGTGTTTCTCGTGGAACTAGTAGGAATGCTAGCATGGAGTTAAAAGGGGCATTGAGTTCTGAAAGAGGCAATTTTTCTGATTTGGGGAGCCCACTGGAGAATTTTGGTACACCTATCTCCCAAAAGTCCCCCGTTCATGGTGGTGGAATTTGTGCAAGTCTGAGGACTCCGTCTTCAGGTGTACATTTTATTTCAATATCATATCAACTTTTGGAAACTGAAATACTGTGATCTCTTTATGAAATTTATTTAGTTAAATTAGAAATCATGAAAGTAGAGCATTTGTGCTATATTGTTTAGAAGACTAGTTTGCAAAAGATTAAAATGGAGTGAGCACATGCAACGGTCTCTTGATCCTTGGTTTATAAAGTTCCACATTAGAAAATTTTCTCTGGTAATGAAAAGGACAAAAGAACTTACCGTGTGAACTGGTAGGACTTTCTTATATCGGTAAATGACTGATCTAAAAGGAGTTTGTTAACCTTTCTGTCTTAGAACTAGTTTCAAACTTATAAAGCTGCGTACTGATTTATTTCTTCCACAATAGTGGATACATGCAAACTTTTGGGTACTCTTTTCTTGATTGATTACTTCTACACAGACCAAACTCCCATCCAATTTTTATTCATAATTTGAAGTTCCCACAAAATAATAGAAATGGGTTTGTGAAAATGTGATCCATTATATCTATTGGAAATTAAACAGATATAGGTCTATGCAGAGTCCTTTATCACTATAATGTTTTCCCCACTTCCCTGTGCTGATTACAAAAAAGCTCTATGCAGTATTTTTTGTATTGGTTTGAGGTTGCTGTAAATCGGAGGTTTGAAATGAGCATATCTGTCTTATACTTTTGTTGTAAAGTCAGAATGATATCTTGTCTTCAGAAAAAGAAGTTCCAACGCGTATTCACTTCCGGAAGAATACAAACTGTTGTTTTGTTGATGTTTGACTCGATTAATATATTACCATTGAAGTCTCACCCCATCTTGTTGCCACACAACGTGTAATGTAAACAAGGTCATTGGTAGCGTGTATTTCCTTGCTTTGCAATTACTTGCTCAATGGAAACTGATAATTGTGTCAAATAAGTTCTGATCAGTTTAGGTCTCAGCATGTTTATAAGCAATCCTTGCACGCCCAGACCCAGACCCACACCCACACCCACACGCGCACACATCAGGGATACTTCCATGTTAAGTGATCATAATTTATTATGGGAAGCTATTAATTTGTTGCATCCATTGTTTCTGATTTACTGAGATGGGTATGTGCTTTGTGCAGATCTATCCATGACGAGCAATTATTCTCCAGATGTGAGTTTGACCAAATCAAAATTGCATTTGTTATGCTGTGGCCTTTTACCCTTTGTCATTAGATTAAACTCTTTTCAATTGGATTTCAGGTTAAAAATTTGGCAGAATCACCGGGAATTGAAGATTCATCCGCTCTAAATCCTTCATTATCCTTCCCTACAACTATTTCAATACCAACTGCAGAACCTTCTCCTGCCCCCAGCTATCCACTTTTCTCCAACTCAACCCCATCAAGGCGGGCCCGTCGTTCACCAGGACATCAGTTACTGAGACAGATTTCTGACAGTCGAATATTGGGTTTGAAATCTCCAAATAACAACTCAATATCTGAAGGAAGACAATCTTTTGTACTCTCTAGTTGCAGCAATGACTTGGCAACTGGATCCCAAGCTGGGTCATCTGATGGGTGGTCTATGCGCACCTTCTCTGAGCTTGTGGCTTCTTCTCAAAGGGAAAGGTGGTCTTTTGACAGTGAGCACTTTGGTTCTATCCATGGAAAGCAAAGTGGTTGTAGCAGCAGGTTCTCATGTTCTCCTTCCGTAGATATGCAGTCGTGTGGGGTCTGCTCAAAGCTCCTAACTGAGAGAACTTCATGGAGCATCCAGAAAATTATTGCCAGCAGTGAGATCTCTGTGGCGGCTGTGTTGGTTTGTGGACATGTTTACCATGCTGAGTGCTTGGAGACTATGACATTGGAGACTGATAGGTATGACCCGGTTTGCCCAATTTGTATGGTAGGAGAGAAGCAAGTCTGGAAGATGTCAAGAAAAGCGATGAGGTCAGAATCAGATTTAAAAGCAAGAAACCACAAGATATCCAAAAATAGAGTTGTGGATAGCTACTTTGATGGTGAATATGATGTTTTTGATCATCAAAAGAACACTGATAGAAAAGGAAAAGTTGTAGCCAAGTTAGAACCCAGTTCCAGTACAAGGAACTCCTTTACTAAGCCTTTCTTGAAACGGCACTTTTCACTTGGATCCAAGTGGAGTAGACCACTTTCGGAAAATGATTCAGCTAGGAAGAAGGGGTTTTGGGCCAGGTATCGTAAAGATTGAGTGCCCCCCACTCCCAGCTTGTAAGAAATAGAGGCAAGCAGCTGTTTATTTATAGATGTTACACCTGCACTTTAGGATTGTTCTTCTGGAAAATGTATACTAGCTTCAGCAATAAGTTTAGTATCGTTTGAAATTTCCCGTTCACTCATTTTCCATATATCTAATGTCTTATGACCATGTATTCTACTGGCTCAGGATTGCCCATATCATCATATTAGGATCCGGTGTAACCTCAAGTATTAACTAGTTTTGCCAAAATGATCATAGGTTCAATGAACCAATTCTTGTCTTTAACCGTGAAGTTCCTTGACTTGAATCTGGTTTTCAATATTTTTTTTTTAAATAATCGAGCCAGTAGGGCGAATACATATTCATTACAAGCCAGAATATGCCACTACATACCCTTCCGCTGCCATCTATAGACAGACAAGAAGATAGTGGTAGTACCCACAATGGTACATAGAAAATAGACCCACTCATTGTACAAGGAATACGTAGGCATAGCGGGAATCCCCCTTTGGTACTACGCCGGAGTAGAAAACCAGTGCATCATCCCATGTGTTGTAATTGTATCTCGAGTTCTCGACATTACAAAATTTATAGACCACATCCTAAAAACAAAAAAAAAAACTTTGTTGAGCTGCCATGATGGCACAAAACCAATAAGAATGGCCTAAAGACCAGTCTGGTGGAATTTTTACTCGTAGAGAGATGAAATCAAAAATTACAAAAAAGGTTACATTTTGGCAGTTGAAAGACATTTCACCAACCGAGAGAGCTCACACGGCCGAGTGGTATGATTGGGTCTTGTAAATTACATAACTTTTTGTAACAAAGAGCATGATCAGACTAGGAGATTTAAACCATCGATATTAAGAAAGCCAAGAAAATCAAAGAGAAGGTAGATGGCTATTCCATGTAAATTCATATATTTATATATGTTTGTCTTCTAAAATAGGGCCATGTACACTGATCGTTAGCTTTCGTTCCGATGGAGACCAAATCACAAAAGAAAATTATATCCTCTTTCCAGAAGTAGAACCAAGTATCATGACAACATTTGAGGCATAGATCATCGTGTCCACCTCCAAAAGAAAAACACAATAACGACTGTCAAAATCATGCCTGCATACTTGATCCACTGATCAACACGGTGCCGCCTCTCGATAAGCTTCAGTACAGAGTTGGACAGACCCACTGTGTTCAGTACATCGAGTGCTTTTCGTTGTGCTCTCTGAAAACAAGACAAAGAATGATTCAAAAAGGTGTCGAGGTATTTAAACAAGCTCAGTAGCAACAAACATGATAGAAAACAGCCCTAAATGGTGTATGGACTGTTTATCTCATTTCCGCCAATCAAGTTCCATTGCATTTCTTCGAAATTCATTGCTGAAGGGACAAAAAGTAATAAATAAATAAATAAAATAAAATAAGAGATAAAGCAAGAAAGCTAGTTTAGGTCCTGTGAAATACTATTTTGGAGAAATTCTGGATTCCAACCGTCATTGAAACATCAAATTTTGGATTTTAGACACAAATTCTATTGTCTAAAGTTCATCATATCTTCTATCATATAACAGGAGAATGCTAATCAAAGTATTGTGTAGGTGTGTCCATCATTAATGTATAACTGTGTGCAGGGTCCGTTATGCTACTGAGTTCTCTTAGTTACTTCATCATCATATCTTCTATCCTATGACTGGGGAAGAGCCATGTCAAAGTATTTCCTTATTTGGTTATGTTGAGAAGATTATCATATATCTAAAAAGTGATTGAGGTAGCTAGCTTTCAATCATTGAGTATGAATCGTATAGAACTAGTTGCAACAATGTTGTTGTATTTCTGATGATTGGCCACTGACGTATATCCAGATAGATGATACTGACAGTTCAAGGTATCTCAACAACTCAAGTTTATTTTCAAAACAGAACCCTCTCAACTTGATGAGAAAAGTTGTAATTGTTTCATTCATGAAATCAAGAATCACTTGTCATGAAATTAGCTCTATATATGGTCCTATTTGACATCAAACAAATCTAAAACACATCAAGAACTTTCTTGTTAATTAAGCCTTTGGAGGCACTAGTTGCTGCTCATGAAGAATTAAAAGAACAAAAAAGAAAATAATAATAATTGGTGAGCAACACCCTTTTCTTTTCTTAAAAGTTCAAGCCTATGAAATAAACAATAAACATTAACCCTAAACAATTTTTCTTCTAAATCACTTTTGATTTCGCAAGTTTGTAGCTCACCACACAACTCCCATCTTGTGTTTAAGGTCCTAGATCAGTTTCAAGAATAAGAACAAATTCAGAACCTTTACTGCCATTTGCTTTTCACTCAATAAGATGAAATAGAGGGGAGTTGGTTAATTATTAGCATTTATTTAAAGTGATTTATGGCCCAATTGTTAGGGTTTAGGACAATGGTAGGGAACTTATCACAATGGTATTGATTTCCATCTCGAATACATTTGAGGTCTTCTACTTTGATTCTTGTTTAGTTCTTCCTATTCTCTCTATATCCTCTTTAACTCTATGGTGTCTTGCATCACATATACTCTTCTAAAATGATGGACCTTGCTATGACTTATATTCATCACATATACTCCTGTCAGGCCTATAGTGAACCAATTTATCAAATAACCGTCTGAGAGTGATACTTTCAAATTTGCTACACATAACCTGAGTAACTATTACATACAAGAAATATCACAGATAGCTATGAGAAACTGCAAATAGCTTACTAATTATATCATAGAGACAAATCGAAATACATTAGAGACAAATAAATTGCATAACAGTAAGCATATGAGTAAAATACCTTTATGTGTTCCCTTTGCCCTGCATATTTGGAAAGTATAGCTTCCCCGACGGAAGTGGCTTCGTGAAGCATGCGAGAAGAGTCACGAGCCGACTGCATTGCTTGTGCCTCCTCATCAAAGACTCTAATAACATGAGAAGACTCTCCATTCTACATCACAAAACATAGCGCCATCAGAAATGTGATGGCAAAACAAAATGTGAAAAACCAAGGCCAACAAAGGCATGCTAGAATTCCTTACAGCTCTTCCAAGCAACTCCGCCCTCTCTCTGGCTTCATTCATCTTCCTCTGGTTCCTCAAATTATACTTATCCAAACTCTCCTTCAACGATTCGGCCTCTTCCGCTACTTGTTCCACTTTTCTACACACCAAAATCAAAAATAGAAGACTCAATTTCATAATTCTGAAGAAAACGATGAAATCGAATCAGCATTAATCCGAACAAAACCCTAACCTTTTCCAGAGATCGCGTTGGGACTTGGCGCCGACGGAGCGCCAGAGGCGGTCCATATCGGCGCAGAGAGATTGGATCTGAGTAAGATCGTTTCTGATGGACATGCAAAGGTCAGGGGAGTCGATGCCGCTCGAGTACTCCAACCTCTCCAGCCTCTCGAGGCCGTCTCGCGTTCTCAGCAACAGCTTCTTCGCGCTCTGGTATATCTCCGATAGCGTCCCTCCTCCTCTTTCCGACGCCATTGCAACCGCGACGATTCCTTCTGTTGCTGGCTCTTCACACACAGAATTCGATTCCGATTAATTCTGAGAAAATCTTCAACGATAGGAGAAGACGGAGAGTGATTATCACGGAATCTTGAGGTTACCTGCCGGCCGGAAACGGAGAGATTCCGAGGGCGGTTGAAGAGTGAAAGAAGAGTGATGGATCAAGAGGGACTGGGTAGAGCCTTGCTTTGTAGAACTCTTCAATGGTAGAATGAATTGGGAAAATGTAGCAAAGACAGGAGGACACATCAACCATCCAACACCATTACGCCACGCTGTAAATTCACACATATTCAATTACTCGATGCACATTTCTGTTTTTTTATTTATTATTTTTTTTAATTAATTTATTTTTTTTAAGTTTTTTAATTACACTTTTACCCTATGACCAATTTTTAAAAATCTAAAAAATAATAATTGCATTCTAGTTTTAATTTGTTGTTCTCTTAATTAAATTCACAACACAATGCAATTTCTAAAAGCCGTGATTTATGCGCGGTGATGAATAAGATTGCAACAAATGAGCATAACAAAATAAAGGGTGATAATCATGATTCGTGAATGATAAATAATAGTTGATATAGAAGGTCGCTTGGATTCCTTTCCATGGCTTCCAACAGATTTCATAGGAGGTGAGAGTCTTTCCAACTATGAACTCAAATTTGTTTAGTTTCATAAAGAAATCATCAGGTTTTCCTCTCTTCGGTTACCTTTTATTTACTTAAATCATTAAAAAGATGATTAGGGGTGAACCAAGATGATGAACATGGTTACATGAAGTGGTTTTGTGAGAGATGACGATGAACTGTTTCGTTGAAGCTAGAAGACGATGAACTAGGTGGTGGTTGAGGTGGATTTGGGCAAAATAGGTAGTTTATGGGAAAAAATTAAGACCAAAAAAATTGGAATGTGTATTTAGTAATTGGTGATGTGCGAATAAAATTTTCTCTTTGTTCTTTTGCACGCAAAAAAAAAAAAAAAAGAGTAAAATCATAACTCAAGGTCTCAAGCCTATTTTACTAGCTATTTGGTTTTTGCTTCTGCAATAAAGCACAATTAAACTCCTTTTAGGTCAAAATGCCCACGTACTGCTGCTTGCCTGCTTTAGCCGGTCAGACAATAAGGACTACTTGATCGAGCTTCGGTGCATGTAAACTCATAATAAAGCTTTATATGTACCAATTTGCAAACTATTTGATTTTTTTAACTAGGTGTTCATTTCCCGTTTTAGCCAGGGCATTTATAAAAAGGGAAATAATTAACTGGTACCGCAACGCAAATAAGTTGACATTATTGTTTATTGGCTAATAGATATTTTTTCATTCTTTGTTTTGAATAATTGAGACATGCTCATTGAAGAATGGAGACAAGCTAGACGTACACAACTTGAATAATAAACCAGCTGCATGCATGTATACCGTACTGAAAAGTACTTGAATTGATCAAATCTATTTCAGATCCATTTGACATTAGAATGGAGGTTTAATGGATTGTGCTCTCCAATTGGGATTACGCTGTCAAAAACATTAGAAAGGCGCTCATAGGCACCGATTCATTCTATAATTCATTATACCATAAACAACAATACACTTATGGACAAAATGAGACGGTTAACTGCGTATTTATTTCTTCAGTCTATTACACAGTACTACACTAGTTTTATTATGGGGACACCAGCCACCCAATTCAGAAGGCTACAATATATATACAACCTGCTGGATCTTTTTACATCTTTAATCGAATTGTAATGTATAGAAAGAATAAAGAGATGTAAATGTAAAATTAAGTCCCTCGCCTTTTAAATTAAACTGGATAGTCCTTATTCTCTCTAATTCTCACACAACAGGTCCACACAAGGTTCAAAATGACTATAATACCCCTCACTTCCTCTTTTTTTATTATTTCTCTCTTTTCTTTTTCTCTTTTTTATCTTTTTATTTTTAATCATTTTTAAATTTTTTTTTTTTTTGCTTCTCTCTCTCTCTCTCTCTCTCTCTCTCTCTCTCTCTCTCTCTCTCTCTCTCTCTCTCTCCTCCAGCCATTCGATCCCATTTCCAACCAGGACCAAGCTGCACTCCCAGTCCACCACTTAAACCCTCAATCTCTCACCCTCATCTGCCTCTTCTGCTCCACCGAAACCCAACCACAAATCCCAACCCCCAAATAGAACCCTAGATTTCCAGATTTCAAATTCAATCGAATCAATCCCTTAGTCGAACACTCATACCCAGCCTTCAATCCCATACAAATGATTCAATCCCCCTCTAGATTTCAAATTCAATCCCTTAGTCGAACATTCGAACCCAGCCTTCAAGTCTCTTTGTCCTCCTCCGCCGTTGCTGCAAGTCTCTTCCGAGCAATCCAAATCTCTGAGTAAGATAGCCGCCGCAAGTTCAAGTCTCTTTGTCCTCCTCCGCCGCTGCTGTAAGTCTATTCCGAGCAATCCAAATCTCTGAGTAAGATAGCCGCCGCAAGTTCAAGTCTCTTTGTCCTCCTCCGCGCTGCTGCAAGTCTCTTCCGAGCAATCCAAATCTCTGAGTAAGATAGCCGCCGCAAGTTCAAGTCTCCGAGCCGCGAGCCGCAAGTTCAAGAAAGCTCATTCGGAGACTCCCACAACAGAGAGAAGACCACTAGATCTTTTTAGTCCACCCTCGTCCTCAGCCCCATCGGCTCCCTTCCCCATTCCCACTCCTCCATCGGCGGCCACTCTCGCAACTCCTCCTCCATCATATGATTCAAAAAACAAACTTATCCCAATTCCAATTGCTACACCAACATCAATCCATCATATAATCATCTCTACAGAAAGCTAGATAGGAACTACCACCACCTCCCCCGACCGCCATTGCGTAATGGGGCTCAATAGATCTACCCAGAGTAATCCTTAACGGTAACACAAAGTAAAACTCTTTGTCCCCAATCTGAAGCAGATCCTGTGAATCGAACTTGACCAGAAGGTTTCTGGGGAGGTGGACAATCCCCTCCACGAGGCAGCCATTCTTCTTGATGACCTCCAGCGCGAAGCAGCGGCGGGTGAGGTCGTAGAAGATGTGCGCATGGTGGTGGGAGATGTTCATGCCGTCGCCGAGGCTGGAGAGGTCGATGTCCACCGTTGATTTCTTGGAGTTGCAGCTGAGGATTACGGAGTAGTACTCGAAGCCCTTGCCTTGGAGCTTTAGGGAGAGGGGGGAGAGAGAGAGAGAGAGTTTTTGGGGTTTTGTTTTTAGGAGGAGATAGAGAGAGCTGAGAGAGAGAAGCAGAAAAAAGAAAAAAAAAAAAAGAGAGAGAAATTAAAAATAGAGAGAGAATGTGATGACCTGGATTTTCATTATGTAATTTTGGTAATTAATAATGGACTAGTTGTACGAATAATTGTTATTATGCTTTATTCGTAGATTTTGTATGGAGTGGATGATTTTCGTACGTATAAATAATTGAATTTCACAGTTTAGGGGTCGTGTGAAGTTTGACTTTTTATATGTTGGGATTCTCGGAAAATTTCCTTCACGAAAGTTGTAGAGCGCGTCGATACGAGTTCGTGGACATGCGGAACGCATAAATCGAGTCCGTATGAGGAAGTTATGGCTATCGGAAGAAGTTTCCGTTTTAGTATATAAAGGAAAATCAGAAAATATATTCATTTCCTCATTTTCCTTTTTCGGAAGCCGCATACCCTCTCCTCTTCTCTCTCGTCTGCTCCCTCAGTATCGAAGTTTTCCGCTGACCACCCGACCCGAACCCGGCCGATCCGACCCGACTTTCCGGCCAACTGCAGCGGTCTCCGGCCGTGAAAACTGGCCAGCAGAGTCGCCTCCTCCGTCTGGTCGTCCCTCTGGTGTTCTCTTACGGCGATATATCCGTCTCGGTGGCAGTTCAAGGCGGTGCAGATCGAGAATTCGGACCCGACCGGAAAACACAGTTTCCGACGTCGGAGCGGCTTCGATTTCTTGGGTTGAGTTCAGAACAAGCTCCCTGGTCGATCCTTGGTGTTTGTTTCGACCGGTTTACGTGAAAATCGATCAACTCGGATTGGATCACTGTTCACGGCTTGTGAGGTAGTTTTCGATCCCTTAAGCTTGTTTTCTGACTTCGATCCAGTTTGAAAGTTCACAAGCATGCTTAGATGAAGCTTTTTTGATGTTGGGAGTTTTGTGAGATTTTGAGTTTTGGCCGGCAGCGGTGCGCCACCGTCTGTGGCGGCGTTCCTGCGGTGTTCCGGCCATGTAAGGGACTGTTTCTGTATTATATGTCTTCTACTCGTCGATACGAGCGTTTCGATATATAATATGCAAATTTTGGAGTTCGTATGGATTTTTGTTATTTTTTTGCCGTTTCATATCGGTGATTTATTCGATCCGTGAAGATACGAGCGTTCGATCGACTTGTGGTTTGGTCACATCGATCGTGGACGTATTCCGAAGGCTTTGGGAGGTCTCGGATGTGGTTTTGCCTCGATTGGCACCACTTTGGGGATTTTAGTTCAAAAACAGGGTTTCGAACTTAAATCAAATGTAAATCATTACTAAGTTGGAACCATATGTGATTAGGTACTTGACGAAGTATTCAGACGAGTGGTTGGTGATAGTTTTGGTTCGGTTCTGTATTGAAGACGCAGCAGGAGTTCAAGGTGAGTAAATCTCACAAGGACCTTTATGAACAGAAGTACCATTATTGTTTTGGCGTTAATTCTGCAAACTATAGTTGGTATAGTAGGCATTCCTGAGCGAATGACTACATATATATATTAGATGAAATATATATATCCTTTGTGAATGATTGTGATGAATAATAGCTGATGATGTTTTCTTGTTTGTGCGACTTTTCAGGAAACGATTTTATAGAAAAAGATGTTTTCTATTGTTTGAAAAGTATTGAGATTGATATTACATTTTGAGTCAAGCGTGACTCATTTTAGATGTATTGGGCCTTTGTACCAAGGGTCACAAGATGGGAGCAAGGATTAGGAAAGCCGAAGCTAGGTGCTTGTAACGTTTTTAGGTCAGATGCGACTTACTTAACGTTGACCTTAAGACCAGATAGGGTCTAAGAAGATCTTACGTCACAGATGGTGATAGATCATAGCTAGTAATAGGTTGCAGACGGTAACCTTGATGTTTGACTTCATGACCAGATGGGGTCTGAAGATCATGAGTCACAGATGGTGATAAATGGTTGAGCTGAGACCAGATGGGGTCTAAAGATTATAGGTCACAGATGGTGACATGGTTGCAGATGGCGACTTTGAGGTTGATTTCCTGACTAGACGAGTCTGAAATCATATGTCACAGATGGTGACAGATCACAGATGGTGATAGATCACAGATGGTGATCAAGGCAGAAATAGGTAAATCACGTCCTGGTTAGGACGAGTGATTACAATTTCAATAGAGTTCTAGTTTATCTGCCATGATAGCTTATGGGAGTAACGGTCGAGGTTGCTTGAGACTCATAGGTATGCAGCTTGAAGGAGAGTTTCGATGGCATTCTTCTTTAATTGTCTAGATGAGACTTAAATTGCTACTTGATGGTTAAGTTAGCAAATAAGGCATGGTCATAGTGGTGACTCATGTTGTCCTTTCTGTGGAAAGGATATTGAATGTTAGAAGGATTCATGGCTGCATGTTTCCTTAAGTAGATTGATGTGAGTTGTTGATGATGTTCATGAGTTACTCATACGAGCTTGAAGAAGCTTACCGGGTTTGTTGTTTGGCAACCCCGGTGCACCATTGTGAATGGTGTAGGGGCTAATCCTGCAGGTCAGGAAAATCGTGGCTGAAGCTGAAGGAGCTTGTTGGCAGCAGAACGGGTAGGAAGCAATTTTTGTTGGCTTTGCCAATATATGACTTCCGCTATGCAGTAAGCTCTGAGGAGCATTTACGTTTTATTGTGATGACAATTAAATTCGTAATTTGTATAATATATAACTCTGTGGAGCGAGTGTATGTTCTTGGATGATTCAGTGTATCAGTAAGTACTTGTTTTAAGGGAAAGATGTTCCAGGTATTTGCATTGATGACTGAATATTCACGCATGTATAATTATGGGATTATATATATCGATTTTTATTGTTGTAAAAATCAGGGGCGTGACAGAGAAAAAAAAAAAGGAAATGAGGGGTATAATTGTCATTTTGGACCTATTGTGTGAGAATTAAAGAGAATAACGACTAAATTGTTTAATTTCAAAGGTGAGGGACTGAACTGTTTTCGGGAACTGAGTACAGGGAATAACAAGTATTTAATCCTAAAATTAACTTATTTGTTACGATGCATAATCGATCAATGTGAATATATGTATATGACAGAACGTACGTACTAATACTTATCAACAAGCTGCACAGACCTTAAAACATACATAAGACAGCCTTCTGAATTGTTACTGCTATGTCTTTAGTACTCTAACCGAAACTTCTCTATGTTTTGACCCTCTATTTACCAATATGTAAAAATTCTTGGAAAGAAATTAAGGAAGTTTAGCTAGTCATCTCACCCACGAAAATTAGGTTTTCATGCCAATTGCCTAGGCCTATATATAGTTCCACGTTCAAAGGTCAAAATTCAACCCCAAAAACCTCGTAATGCTTCTAGCCCTATTATATGTCGCTTTAGAAGAATCACTCTATCTAGCTGAAACTTCTAGATCTTAATTTTGATCTTCTACATCGCATTTTAGGTAAAGCTGAGGTCGTAGTGATAGCGTCAAACTTCAAAGCTCAAGTTTGAACCCAATATTTCCCATGCACGGACTTGTAGCTGGCATTCATATATATGTGAAGCTTTTTTTTTTTTTTTTTTTTTTTTTTTCCGTACCAAGCTGAATTTCTTCATACTAATATCTTCAAGTTCAAAAATTCAACCCAATGCTAGCTATATGATTTTACTTGGAGCTTAATTTGGTGGAAATTACATAGATTAATTAGACCCAGAAATATGAAATGGAAAAATTAAGGTCAATATTTATATATTGAAACTGCATGTTTGAAATTAAGACCTTAACAACTCTTCATTTCCCACTGTTATAGCTAGGAAAGTATTATGGATTTTGTATGCCAGCCAACATGCATGTATACAATTTGAATTCTAGAAAGTAATTGAAAAATTTGTTAACAAATCTTTTTCCCAACATGAATGTAGATGTATATATAGTGGCCTATGTGTAATGAATGACCCTCATGTTCTAACTGAAGCCCTTCTAAATGATATTACTGAGATAGACTCAGGAGGATTATTTGTAGGCTTGTAGCCATCTTAGCTGATTTCTTGTTCCTTTGCTTTCTAGGTAAATTGCCTAAAAAAAATAAAAATAAAAATAAAAAAACTAATGGCCAGGCTGATATTTTTGTTCTCTCTTCAAATTCAAGGAGAAAAGACCTTCCGACATAGCAAAAATTTATTAAGAAGATTAAGAGTGCACAAACTGGCATACCAATTGCATCGTTTGTTTCATTATTTGATTAGCAGTTACTTCCCTATATAAAATGCATATTATTCTTATCATTCGTCTCATCGATCAGTTTTTCTATATGTATATATATGCGGTTGCAGTGGTATGCTAGTAATTGGTATCAGCATATTCCAACACGTTTGGTCGATGCTGAGAGCAAGCCTTTGCAATTTAAACCTAGCTTTCATTGTTTTCACTCTACATTTGGAATGCGCCTTCAAATTAAATTAGAAGGACATCCCTGCCTACTAATTCTTAAAATGATATAAAGCAAGATAAGTATGAAAAAATGAACTACATTTGTATTGCGTTTCTTTCATCTGTTACACAGCTAGTGAGATTTATTCAAGGGCACCAGTCACCCAATTCAACAAAAAAATACAACAAACTGAAACGAAAGTTTTACATCATAAATGTAGAATACAAAGAATAAAGATATGTAAATGTTTATCAACAAGAATTACAACAACAATGAGCTAAGATACCTTAAAACATAGACAAGGCTGTGCAGAATTGCATGTTTCACTCTCTATTTCCGGCCGTATATGTCTTGAGAAGTTGGTGGAGATCCACTGTTTCCATTTGAACCACCCTTTACCTTTGAACTCTTGTCATACATTTCCTGAGGAGAAGGCATGCTTGCAATTAACTATAGAAATATTTTCATCTGTGTTGATTAAGAATCTTGGTTATGGATCAATACATGAATTGCCTATTTATAGCAAATTGAGTGGGGTTTTGGGAAATTGGGGTGAACCTTTACCAATTATTGCATTACCCAACTAAGCAAAGAATTCATTGCTGTTAAACAGAAGTCTAGGGTTTCTTGAAGGATTTTACTCCATGGAAGTTTATTTCTTATTTCCGATTAGTTTCCTTGATTGACCAGTTTGATGATTTAAATTTCATTGATATGTGAATAGCTAACATTACCAACTTTGAAAGATCGAATTCAATTGAAGAAGTTTACCAGAAAACAGGGATTATCTAAACTGATCAACATGGAAATTCTCAAATTACAGATGATATTGTCAAGACCGATCAACCAGCAGCAAATTCTATCTCATACCCACCGCTTTCTCACTGTATATCTTCCCCAAAAACAGGGACTTGGACCGATGACTAGGAAAAAAAACTGAAATAACCAGCTGTGCAGATAACTGTAAGGAAGGAAGGGAGCAAGTGCGTAGATGATATCTGGGGTTGGGGATTAATTAACCCATGTTTAAAGCCAACACGATACCTCCATAGAGAGGTGGCAACATGTCAAGTCTACATATATATGTGGACAGGCTTCGGAAAGTAAGAGATTGCTGAATATGTGATTAAATGTGGAGTCCTCAAGAATCATATGGTTTAACATTCAAACCATCAATGGTCTGTGGAGTCCTCAAGAACCATATGGTTTAACATTCAAACCATCAATGGTCTAATTTTTTTGGCCAGAAGGCTTCCTATGAGTTGCACCGGAACTTGCATATAAACCGTGTTAAAAACTTGAACCACACACTATATATTAAATAGATTTCGTGTCAGAGTTTTATTGGTTTTATGTTTTTTTCTTTATTTTTTATATTTTTAACACAAAAGGTGCATCTCCATATCAAGCAAATTTATTGTTGAATGATATTTTTCAGCTTGTTGCAAATTTCCATTCCATAATCTTCAGTCACATTTGACGAGAAGCTAAATTCGTAGGGGATCGATGCACTAGCTAGTATTGGCCATTCTGCAAATGTATTCGGCTGGAGAAACTGTTTTCCATTTTAAAGTCATTTACTCTCATGACACGTTTACTTACCTGGAACGGTAATGAAAATTAAGGGAATGATTCTGGTGTATGAGATTTCCTGCATTTACTAACATATATGAAATTTCTGCGTTTACTAACATATGTAGGTTCTGGAATGGGTGTGGGTCACCTAGTTACTAGAAATCAATTCCAGAATATGGGGGAGTTTGATAACCAAAGGGGGACATGGGTTTAGGAATCATTCCCATACCGATTATTTTCTTCTCCTATTCCAGTTGTCTCCAATTCATGACTTATTCCATTCTAGTTGTTTTAGATTCATATATGTTTTCATTCCAAGTAGTAAAACGTGCCATCACTTTTGATCTATCAGGCATTGGTTGTACTAGGAGTGATTATCTATAATTTTACTTTATAGTTAAAAAAACAAAAAAACAAAAAAAAACTTAACGACTTTTATGCACTTCAGAGGTACAACATGAATACCAATATACCACTAGAGAAACAATTTTGCACGCCCAACAAATCAAGCACATGTAAAACAGAAAGTACAAATCCTCAAATGGATGAAAACTAAACATTGGACTGAAACTAGGGCTTATGGCTTTATTCATTTACAAAGTTGCATATATCGATAATGATATATTTGAATCCAGGTGCAGCTCATTCTTCACAAGTTTTAGATTGACAACCCCAAACATACCAGCAATCGTTTAAGACTCACAGAGTTACTTAAAGGGCAAGAGGTCCAATAAGAAGCTTGAACCGGCACAACGTCCCTAAGCAGCCCAGAATGCCTACCTCTCTTGACCTGCGTTGATACTTCGTCTCTTATGACTATGGTTTCATGGCTTCATATGCGAGTTAGTCATGACCTAACTATATATGGTTGTTATTCTTATCATCTTCCTAACCAATTAACTGTTAGATGATTATTTTACTAGTGTTCAATATAACATTTCTATAGTCAATGTAATTGAGTTGCTCACTGTTTAACTTGATATTCCTTCCATGATAGGATCGACTAGGTTTGGTTATTTGAGGTTCCTGTCACATTCAGAGATCATTATTTGAATATTTTACTTTTGGTTACTATTGGTTAATTATTAATCAATTGTGTATCAGAGGAAAAAAAATCTAAACCTATGCAAAATGGTTAAAAAAGAACTTGAATGTTAAGAATAAAAACATTGCTACATGGATTAGAAACAAGCTTCATGGTCTTTGGCTTTTTATTTAGTATTGAAGTTAAGTACATCATTTATGAACGGAATCAAAGAATATATAATATTACATATGCAAAGGGATCGATTTGTTCTGAGGTGGGTAGGTGTGTTACTAACTCGCTAACGTACGTAACGGATGTAACTTACTCATGGACTTGGCTTCTCTGCTAGAATATGACTTGCTATAATGTGCTTGGATTTTACTCACAGCAGTCAGATATAGATTTAAGGGCAAGATGATGCCACATCAAGAAGCATCAAGAAGTCACTTCAAGTTCATCGATCCCTTGCATTTTTTTTCTAGAAAATTATAGTTTTAGCAGGGAAGCCAAATCCCTTACTATCTCACTCACGATTAAAAAAAAAAAAAGAAGAGGAATCGATTTGTTCTGAGGGTTTATGACAACTCAAAAGAAACAGGTTCTTTAGTGACCTATATATTTCTTCGCTATCTATAGAAAACTACAAACGTACGATATAACCTTTTGCTATATAAGCTGTAGATATGTATGCAAATTAATATAACGGACTCTTCACTTGGTTTCCTTATATTACCTTCTTCTTCCCATTTGACTTTCCTTGAGTGTCCTAAACAGTTGGTTGCGAAGACGATGAATTATATCTTTTTTATTTTTGAACTCAAAACGACAGACTATATTAATGAAATCAAGGAGATTACATTAGGTGGAGAGGAGTTTCTCTAATATTGTGGGAACAAGTCCACACCAAGAGAGTAACAAACCTGTGCCCAGAGCACATTTAGCCAACTTATGAGCTAATACATTGGCTTCCCTAACAACATTAGTAAACAGACAATTCTGTAAGATAGATAGAGAATGAGAGATGTCATCCACCAACCTACCAAACTCTGAAGTATCTTCACCCTCAGCTTGTATGGCATTAATTAACTGTAGGCAATCAGTTTCGAACACAACTGGAGCCAAACCAAACCAACTGTCAACGCGGTTGATTTTGATGCTTCTTCCTCATTCATGGGTTGGTACGTGTTTTGGTGGTCAAGTTTGTGGGCTTGCCTAGTTTGGCCAATGGAGTTTTCTTTATTTTGCCTTATTTTGGGTAAAAGTTGAGTCTTTATCCTTCTTTGCTTGTGATTTTTTTGGAAGGCTCAATTGAGATTTTGTCTCAGTAATGTTTATCTTTAATTCAAGTTTGTTCTTTTGCCCAAAATAAAATTAAAAAAAATTATAACTCAAGGTCTCAAGCCATCGGTACGTAATTGGTATGTTGTTTGTTCTACTAGCTATTTGGTTTTGCTTCTGCAATAACGTACAATTAAAATCCTTTTACAGTAATGCCCACCTACATGACAATTATCAGACAAAGGTCAAAACTCAAACCCTAATGCCCACGTATTGCTGCTACCATGCTTCTAGCCGGCCAGACAATAAGGACTATTCATTACTTGCACTCAAAATTCTTCTTTTTTTTTTTTTTTGTCTTTTTTTCTTTGGCAAAGAGTTAGACTCAATGTAAACAGATAATAAAGTCTTTCTTTGTACCGATCTGCAAACTATTCGATTTTCTAACTAAGAGTTCATTTCCCATTTCAGCCAGGTCATTTATATATAAAAACGCAAATTAATAATTATCTGGTACCGCAACGGTTGACATTATCGTTTAATTGGCTAATATATATTTTTTCATTTTTTTTTTTGAATAATTGAGAGCTCATTGAAGAATGGAGACAAGCTAGACGTACACAATTTGGATAATAAATCAGCTGCATGCATGCTGCCATTGGTGTCCATATATAACTGAAATGCACTTGATTTGATCAGATCTATCTCAGACCCATTTAATATTAGAATGGATGTTTAATGGATTGTGCTCTCCAATTGGGATTGCGCCGTCAAAAAAATTATTGAAGCATCGATTCATTCTATAATTCATTATATCATAAACAGCAACACACTTATGGACAAACTGAGATTACTAACTGTGTATTTATTTCTTTAATCTATTACACTCTACTACACTAGTTTTATTCTGAGGGCACCAGCCACCCAATTCAGAATGCTACAATACATATAACCTGCTGGATATTTTTACATTTTTGATCGAATTGTAATGTATCGAGAGAATAAAGAGATGTAAATGTAAATTTAGCTTATTTGTTACAATGCATAATCGATCAATGTGAATATATTTATATGACAGAAGTACTAATAATTAACAACAAGCTGCACAGACCTTAAAACATATATAAGACAGCGTGCTAAATTGTTCTTCACTTAATTGGCATATTGCTTCCCTTTCTATTTTGGCTTTGGCTGGCCGAGCAGTTGGTTGCTTAAAAGAGCCACCGTTTCCCTTGGAACTGCTGCTCTGTCCATTTGAACCATTTCCCAAAACTTCCTGAGGAGAAGGCATGCTTACAACTACTTAAGAATAGGGCTAAATACAAATTACTACCCTGTGGTTTAGGTCCAAAATCAATTCAGTCCCTGAATTTCTAATTTCGTCAAAAACACCCCTGCACTATCAATTTTGATCTAATAGGTCCAATTTGTTAGTTTTCCAACAATTGAGTTATTTAACTTGTTAATGTGGCTCATATATGGCCTATGTTTTATGATGTGGTGTCGAGGTGGTCTGCATAGTCAATTTAGGAGTGAGTCCTACTATTAAAAATAAATAGTTTTTCAACAAATAATCCAACTATAACTTGAACCCATAATAGAATATTAACGAATTGGACCTATTAAATCAAAATTGAAAGTGCAGGGGTGTTTTTGATGAAATTAGAAGTCCAGGGACTGAATTGATTTTAGACCTAAACCATAGGGTACTAACTAGGATTTAGCCCTTAAGAATACTTTTTTGTCCTAACTAGGGATCTTGTTATCCTTTGCTTTGCCCTATGTGTATTTATATATAGATGAGGGTTGCAGGTGTCGTGGTGTGAAATTGTGGGGGAACTTTTCTATAACGAGTTGCCCTAATGTTTCAGTAACATGGAATGTTGAAATTCTTTTACTAAAGTGAATTTTGTTAAATTAAACCAAACAGTACGTCCTAGCTGGAAATAGAAACTACAACCCAATGCCAACTATAGTTTTGTGGAAGCATCATGGTCACACACAGATCCAGCGTGTCAACGGTTGCGTGGGTGCGCTTACAACATAAAATCACATATAACTCTTTATTTTTTGAATTGGTATCAAATGTTCTAATCTAAGTCGCTCTTTTCAACGGTACATGTATGAGTTATTGAAAAATTTCTCAATTTGAATCTTTCTTTCTTGTTTCCCATGAACTTCATATATGAGTTTGTATTATCATATCCAACGGAAGTTTAACAGAAAATTATGTTATCCAAAATAGCGGACACAATCATAACCCTAAAATCTAAGAAATTGTTAAAATTTGTGAACTTATTTCCAATGCCTCATATGCATATCCATACGTAGTCAAGGGTTACTGGTATGACCAGTCAAAAGATCATATAAATAAATAGATGAAACTTAGACAAGGAGTAAGTACTTGTGGTTTGCATATCAAAGCATGTAACACGATATTCTTCGTCCTTCAAAATGAGATCGTCCTTCCTATACCAACAAGTTTTCAGATGGTAATATACAACGCCAGTCTAGCCATTAAACATAAGTTATCTGAACGCTTTAATTAATAGTTTTCCATTTGCTTGAACTAGTCCTCAGTCATAAATTCGTGGAAAGTAATCGGAAAGAATTTTTCCTTGGACTTTTTCTATTGAGCTAAACAGTACCTTAAAATGTAATTTAATTCTTTGAGTGAATTGGTTGATTTGTTAAATGATTATTTAACGTCCTGGAGATTACTTATAAATCTTTACATTTGCATTGAAATGTATTTAAAAAATGGACCCAGCTTCTTTTTTTTCTTTTTTTAATAAGAAACATATATTTATGTATATCAGTGAATACAACAAATCTACCCAATCTGTAGAGTAGAATTATGCGAATAGCTACTGACCATGGAAAAGGTGATAATGAAGAGAGAATCCACCAGTCAATTTGAATTCGATGAGACGCGGCTAATTAAACTGATATTTGAATATATGGCTTTAGTACTCTAACTGAAACTTCTCTATGTTTTGACCCTCTATTTTCCAATAAGTATAAATTCTTGGAAATAAAGGAAGTTTAGCCAGTCATCTCACCCATGAAAATTAGGTTTTCATGCCAATTGCCTAGGCCTATATATATAGTTCCACGTTCAAAGGTCAAAATTCAATCCCTAAACCCTCGTAATGCTTCTAGCCAGAGGGAAAAGGACTGTAATTAAATTGATCAGACACAAAATGTAAAAACCTATTGAATCTCATTCATTCTTATGTGTAAAACTCTATATATAAAGCTAACTAAAAACTTTCTTAATAGTGTCAGGGCTCTCAATCGGCCGTGTGACCGATCAGTCAAAGAAATTGATGAACATGAAATGAAAGAAACTTATGCACAAAATTTTCCCAAGATAAGAAACTCCATTACACGTATGCACAGAAAGTTCATGTGGCATTTACAAGAAGTACTTGACGGTTTAATATCAAAGCAAGTAACCGTGTGCAAATAACACATGATTGAAATACTATCCCATTATATATATATATATATATATAATGAGTTCGAATCTAACATATATATTCTTCATTGTAATTTACTATATTCATATATAAAATGAGTTCGAGTCTAACATGAATCTAAAATAGTTATTGGTCCCAACATATACAAATCAGTATTTATTTTTCTATTTTGAATTCTAACGTGCACGTATACTCGTCTACAACACTACATTTGATTCGAACTTACACATGCATTTATATTTGATACTGTTAACCATTTAAGTTAATATATTTGACGATTCTTAACAAATTAATATTAAGCTTCACAAGTCAAGAGCCTAAACAAATGACAAAAAGGAATAATGGAATTCAACGTTGAATCTCTAGCTAATTGAATAATGGAGACAAGAGTCAATAGAGGACCAACAAACACTTCTCATCACATGTTAGATTCATAATATTAATGTTCAGATTCAAAATATATTAAGAGTTAAAAACTACCAACTCATTCTCAACAAGTGAGACGTGTGGAGAATTTTTAAGCTATACATATATATAAGTGGCCTAATCCGCTCTAATCACAAGATAAAATAATAAGAGCATCACACTCAAAATCAATTTAGAATAGTTGGAGATGCTCATATTTTTAAAAACTCTTTTTTTTTTTTTTTGAGGATGTGGAATTACCATATTTTTAAAAACTCTTTTTGAATGTCACGAATTTCCAATATGGAGCAACACTCTACAACTCTACATTCTCAATAATGCCTCGATTATTTTATCAGAACCAAGCTTTCCATGAATTTTGCTCTCTACTTGGGAAGCAAGCCTATATTACCTTATTAGAATTGATATTGGAGATGATAATAAATATCAAGGGTTGAGATTATTTTATAAGGGTTGGGTCACTTACACCGTCGGTGCATAGAATAATTTCCACACATTGAAATAATAAATATGTATATTGTATATATTAATTTCTTCGATCTAGTACACAACCAGTGGGATTTATTCTTGGAGCACCAGCCACTCCTTTCCACAACAATAAAACGATATGTTTACAATATTTAGATAGACTTGTAATATGCACAAAAAATTAAGATAATTTGTAACTATAAGTTAAAGACTTGCATGCATATATCTGCAGAGACCAGAACAGAGAAGAGTATCATTCAGCAATTCTTCGCATAATAGTTTTCCTTGTCATTTCGGCCGGCCACGTACATCTTGAGCAGTCGGTGGCCGAGTGCCACCATTTCCACCAGAACCACCCTGTCCATCTGAACCCTTTCCCAACAGTTCCTGAGGAGAAGGCATGCTTGTAATATTTCTATTTTCTCAACGATCTTGGCGATGGAGATATGGATCACCTTTGCTTTAACTTAGGTGCTTATTTATACAGACATAGTTGAGGGGTGCCATTGTCGTGGAGCTAGGGAAATTGGGGAGAAATTCTGGTATATTAATTTATACCCTAATGCATGTCCAAGTAACACAGAATGATTAACTTAAATTACTATAATGAGTTGATTTTAAAAAAAAAAAAATATATATATATTATATATATAAAAAACCAAACGTCCTACCAAACCAATTTTCAAAATATAGTCTCACGTCTTGGAACGAAATTTACTATAAGTTGTATACCAAAATCAAACTGTCATTCACATTAACATACAATGTGTATGTTGAAATAAACAGGAGTGGGTTTCTAAGTCATGCATTCCTGTAAATATAGATGGAAAGAAACTGTCGACTTAGATTTTGTGCTAAATCGTACCTTCAATAGCAGTTAATTCCTAGAGAATCATTTTTAGACTTCATGGCTGTCATGAATCTTTACATGTGCATTGTCATGAGCTTAATTATATAAGATATATATATATATATATATATTTAGGTAATAGATATCTATTTTATTTTTAATAAAAAAATATATATCTAATTTGATTACGGCAACCAAATACCTCAACCACTTAGAATTACAAAATATAGAATTTAGCCAATTTGGTAGAATAATTAGTGCCAGCATTGGGTTTAGGCGACAAGAGAATAGACGAGCTGACTAAAAGAAAGCTCAACCTATAAAGTTATATTACCATATTGTGCAAAAAATTGTTCCCAAAATTTGATACATATTTTGTTAAATTTTCCTTCCTTCTTAACTCAGCTGAAATTTGATACATATTTATTGTAACTGCAAGAATAATTCACGTGTAGACCGGGTACTAATTTTGGAAGACGAGGAAAACTGATGTTTGAACATTTGACTTTAGTATCACACTCAATGCACCTGACACTTCTCTATCTTTTGACTTCCAAAAAACAAAAAAATTGTTCTTGGTACCCTTATGAAAACTAGGTTTTGCTTTCCGACCTGATTGCGTGTATACCACCCTTGCTACTTAATTGGTACCC